>VWZT01004670.1:53469-135692 GCA_013397055.1 Pachycephala philippinensis
GAGGGATGCCCGGCGCCGGGCGGAGGGATCCGCGCGCGGGAGCCGTCCGCTGGACAGGGAGAGCGGGAGGGAGGCAGGGAGGGAAGGAGGACGAGGACGGGGCGAGCGATGCGGCGCGGCCGCGCTGGCTGAGGCGAGGTGGCCCCGCAGTTCGGGAGGACGGGGGTGGGCAGCGGAGCTGGTGCCGCGGGAGCGGTGGCGGAGCGGCAAGAGAACAGCTGGGGAGGGGTCGGGGGGCGCTCCGGGAGCGGCGAGGGGAGAGCGGAGCCTGAGGGGAGCGGCCAGCGCGGGGGAAGGGCGAGGCTGCGGGGCCAGGCGGCGTGTGCCGGTCCTGCCGCTCTCTGGCGTCGTAGTTTAGTGGAAAAGGGAAGGGATAGAAAAGGGAACTGATTTAAAATAGCCCCCGATCCCTCCGGGGGCCGGTTCCCTGTCGGTGCCATTGCGGGGGCTCTGGTGCAGCCGCAGCCCGGGGGGCTTGGCTGCGAGAGGGGCGGGGGTCGCTGCCCTCGCTGCTCCCCTCGCCCAGGGTCGGGGCTTTTTTTGTGGTGAAGGGGCAGGATGAGCTTGCGGAGTTTCGCTGGAATTTCTCCTTCCTTTCTGAGGCGCTGCCGCTGCTGAAGCAGATTTTTCCTTCCTCTCTTTTTTTTTTTTTTTTTTTGTCTGATTCAGAATCCCAGTAGCTAGGCAGCCTCCCTCTTTTCTTTCCTTCCTTCCTTTCACCCCTTCGCTATGTAGGAAGGGAGAGGCATCAATGGAAAGGCTGAAAATCGCGTAGATGGACTTTCAGATGCATTTTTTCTTGAAAGAGGAAGACAAAACCCGCTTGCCAGCGTACAGACTTTTGTTGCTGTTGCATCGCTTGGTAAAAATGGGGTTCACTCACTCCAGCTGAATCCTTGGAGCATTCCAGAGAGTTGTTGCAGTGAAGGACTTATCTTTATTTTTTGCATCAGAGGAGCTGCATTTATGTTAACCATTTTCTTGTAAAATGGAGAACGAGATCTTCACACCCCTTCTGGAGCAGTTCATGTCGAGCCCTCTTGTCACCTGGGTAAGCGTTCATTTTCCCCTCACACGTTCCTGGGTTTTTTTTGCTCATTGTTTGAGGAGAAGAGCCTTGCGGCAGGGAGCGAGGTGGAGTTGGTGTCACGGTGCTGCTGCTGGTTCTGTTCCAGGTGAAGACATTCGGACCGCTAGCTGGAGGAAATGGGACCAACCTGGAGGAATATGTGGCGCTGGTGGATGGAGTGTATCTGAACGAAGTCATGCTGCAAATGTGAGTGTGGGCAAGCGCTGCCTTGGGGTTATTTTTTTGCTGGTTTGTTTCTCTTGTATTTTTTTTTTTTTTTGCTGCCTTGTGAAAAATCCTTTTCCCTCTCTCCCCATATTGACCTTGGTAAATTACTTTCATTTGTGCTTGACACGGTCATGTGGTGAGTTAAGAGGAGACTTGGGATCGTGGCAGATCCCGACTCTGCACAGCTCAATGTCCAAGCAATGTATTTGCAGGATGTATAGTGTGATACAGGCTGAATCATCACTGTAGAACTTACTGGAAAATGCGATGACTGTAAATAGTTTCCCAGATTTCCACTGAGAGGCATAAAAAAGGTTCATCCTGCTGTAAATCATGCTTATAAAGAAAATTCTGAATAAATTTGCTTGGTTAATAAGATTCTAATCCATACCTTGGTGCACGTGACATGCAACTTAAGGATGGCTTGCAACTCACACAGGGTTGTTCACTGAGCAAAAGGACTGTCCTTAGGCTTCTTCCTTTTCATTTTCCACGCTTCCAAATTAGAGTAGATAGCAGTTAAGCAGTAAAGCTGATGCTTTAATTGTGAGTGTAGAGTGTTTTCTGGCTACAGCCCACAGAAGAAATATTTTTACATGCATTTATAAACTGTTTATTGAAAACTCTGGTTGTTAGAAAAAATCCTTTACCGTGGCTCTCTGTTAATTATAATTTTGACTGGAATGTTGCCCACTACTGTCATACTGGAGAGTAACACTTGTCGGGTGTCTGGTGATTTAATCATAAAAGTGTTACTAGTGCAAAGATTTCTACATATCTTTTTTTTAAAAATATTTTAAGTCTCTGCAGAGAAATACATCTATTTTCTGTATAGGTATGAAAAGCTGTGGGCTTATTGCTGGCTGGGTACATCCATCAGTGCGTGAGCAGCTAGTATTGGCAGCTGTTCCTCAGGAACACTTCTCAGGGATGGGCATCCTCTTCCTCCGTTTATAGCTTTTACTCGTATTTAATGCTTTAAAAGTTTTTGCCCTTGCTGTTCAGCTTGTGTGACTCATCAGTGTCAAAAGAGCAGCACTTTACCACATTTAAGTGTAAATTCACAGCCTTTTGAAACCAATATTTTTTTTGTCACCTACTTCTGTACAACTTAAACTTGCAAGTATTTGCTTCTAATATTCACTCTAATGTTGAAAAATGTGGAAAACTTGGTGGAATGGAACTCTTTGAAAAAAAAAATCCTGAGTGGATTCTGGTGGACTTTAATAAGACTTTTAAGCGATACATTTCACTGAAGAATACTATTTTTATTTTACAAGTTCCTTCTTTTTTTTCTTGGACTACATTAAGTAATCCACATTAAGTAAGTTTAAAGCTCGCTGTGGCCATGCATTTAATATGTAGAGCTTCTCTGGGATAAAAAAGTTGGACAGCTGAAAGGCAAATTTAGCACTGGAACAAGGTGATTTTGAAGAATATAGTCTTAAAGTTAAGCTTTTATCAGTCAATTTTTTATACTGAGTATAAATTGATACCTGATGCATGTATGTAAAATGGAAAATTTTGGAGAAGGAACATTCCCATGCCTAAGACGCTGTGTGTTGAATTTGGCTGTGACTTTGTGCATCCTTGACCCCATGCCATGGTTGCTGTACTTGGGAAGCATTGGGTGTGGATGTGTAAAAAATACACATTGGAGATGTAAATTTAAAAAATATAGTTTGGTAGGCAGAACAGTAACAACTACCTCAAACTGGAGGTGTGTGTAAAAGCACTGGTGTACAAATAAAATTAGTTTTAGAAATATGTCACTCCACTGGAAGGTCTTTTGGGAACTGAGATGTATTATGGCTGGGTTACTGCTTAGAATTGCCTCTTAGAACTCTGTTCATATTTTGGGAAGGTTCAGTTTGTTTTGGGTTTTGTGCCAGGATTGAAATAGGGGAAAAATTGTTTCATGTTTTGCAGTGTGATCCTGTCTGCGGTGAAGTCACTGTGGAAACCTGTGTTAACTTCTAGTCCTGCTCACTTTGAATATCCACCTATTAAGCACCTTCATTTGCAAAAGCACTGCAAAGATGCAGCTCTGACTAATCATCAATATAGATTATTTCCAGTGTTTTCCATTTTTATTTCTCTTTTATTTTCCTTTCATTCTTTACTACCATATATTGAGGAAATATGGCAGAAAAATTTTCGTCATGTGACTTCAAAAGAAAAGTGGTTTTCTTCAGAATGTTGGGTTTGGGGGACTTTTTGGGTTGGTTGTTTTGGTTTTTTTTTTAAAGCTCAGTGACTTCACATGAGAACTCGAGGTCTGTGGTTAAGAGCTATGACAGTGGAGGCTGTTAGAGGTGCTGTGGTCCTGCTGCATATATACTTTAATACTTACTTTATTCTTGCCAAATGTTGAAAAAACAAATTCTGTGACCATAGAAGTGAGTGTTAATATTGGATTAGGCATGGTTTGTAAACAGTTACACAGTCAAAAAAAAGTGGCTTTGTTAGAGAAGGTTTTTTGTTCAGTTAAAAAAGAGTTAATCCTGCCCTCCATCATCTACAAGTGAGAGTTTGTCAGTCCAGCATTTGTTTCTCCTTGTGCTTGTCTGGATCAACTTTATTTTCAAGAATTGTAATGATTCAGACAGGGAAGAGAGGTGTCAGCATTGGAAGAGTTGCAGGATGCTGGTGGTGCTGAGATTGTGGAGTTTATCAGCATTGAGTTTGTTAGTACCTCATCCATGAGAGAATTCATCGCATTCCTTGTATGTTTTTTATCTTTGACTTTTTGGATGTTTTGGGACATGTGAAAATTGCACAGATTCTGTTCAGTGTCCAGTTAGATCTGAAGGGCTCTTCCTTGCTGGAGATGCTGCAGGCCAATTTAATTATTATTTTTTAAATTTTATTTTTAATTAAGGAGAGTTCCAATGTTTATAATATTAGCTCCTAACTTGAGAGAATGTCTCTAATTTCCTGTTTAAATTTAGGTCCCCTTCTTCAGAAGTATCCGGTTACTTACCTTCTGCTGGGATCAGTCAGTATCTGATACTTGTGGATAGAAACCCATCTGTCTTTCTAAATCTGAGCCTTTATCTTTGTGCTCTTTGATACAAAAAAGGGGTCATGCTTCTTGGAAATAAATCAGAGCACAACAGATCACAGCAGTGGTGTTCTGCCATGGCAGGGAGGTGGAGGAACATACCAGGAATACTTCATACCTTCACTGCACCTCTGTATCATAATGCTTCTAACATTATAAAGTGCTCATAGACTTGAGTAAAATCTGTTGGGTATGGTACTGAAATCAGTGAAGCAGTACAATTCAATGGATTAGTCACCTGTTGCACACCCAAGTACAACTGCAGTAAAATAATACTCGGTTGTCCTGGAGATATTTTTCCAGAACCTGATTAACACCACCTCAGTTTTTTTCAATAGTCTTAGCGTTGTACTGTTTATAAACTCCTCTGATCCAAAAAAATCACAGTATTTTTACAGAAACACTCATTTTCTGAGTGGTATTTATTTCCATTTTTGATAGGTCTTGTTCTCTGATATTTGTTAACTGCATTCCAGTAGGATTGTGTAAGAAATGCTGAAAGTCTTTTAGTGTGAGCTGTGGTTCCCAAACTGACAAGAGTCTTGCTGGTTCCTTTGAATAAAAAGAGACAGCTGCAAGTAGTTACAAGATTGGGGCTTTCATTACATTTACCACCACCATTAATATTTGGTCAAGCAACAAAGACTTGAAACAGTATTTTAGCTTTAATTGTTTTATTTTACTGTGCTTTGTATTTGTGGAAATAAATCTGGTTTAAGGGAACTATTGGACCCAGACTGTATGCAGAGTTGGTAATGTACAGAACCAAACTCTGGAACTGAGTTAATTTAATCCACTGTCTGGAAAACCTGGCTGTTTTCATCCCAGTGTGCCATTTATAACTTTGGTCTTAATTACATATATTAAGTGATACTTTCCATATCAGTCTTTGCATCCAGACATGCTGAAAACTGCTTCAAAGATGAAGTCTTTTTATTATTCTCCTGGGTTTTTCCCCTTTTACCATTCTCCCACTGTTTTTCGCTGACTGGATCCACTTGCAGGCCTTTCACACCATCAGATTTTCCAGGTGGACTGGCTGCCTGTTTCCTCCCACCAACCCTGGTGGTGTGTGCCTAGAATGTGGACAGCTTCCTTGGCTGCTGTTCTGAGCTCTCAGCCTTCAGTTGTGTGCTTTTTTCCGAGCAGTTGAGCTTGCCAGCCCATACTTCTGGCTTGCCTATATCTTCCCCTGAAAACTGGACTCAGTCTCCAGTGCTGGAGCCAGCTGCCCAGCTCTGTGAAAGAGTGCAGGAACAGCCACTCAAGCCAATTAACTCCTTCTTTGGGAGACCAAGGAGGGAGGCAGCTTCAGCCAGGCTCTGGCTGGGGGCGGGAAATGGAAAAGAGTTTTGAGGAAAAGGAAATCAGTGACTTTGGCAGCAGAAGTAAGAACATGTCTTTTAGAAAAGGTCAGATATTATTAAGTCTACACCTTTATCACTTCATGGATTAGATTCACACTTCCCAGATGTGCTCTGGCAGGTGCAAGGTGTCACTTGGACTTTGTGAGAGTTGTTGCTCCCAAGAATGGTTCTGCAGCACCAGGGCTGGGATTTTTCTTCACAGAAGCTGAATTTGTAACAGTCTGTTTTTTTGTAAAGAAGCAAATTCTTTAATAAGTGGTCCAGCACAATGCACACCAGGACTGTTGGGATTAAACCCTTTTGATTAGAGAAAAGGAAAACGTAGTTCTTAGTTTAATGATGAATAATTTTAGACTGGACCATCAGCCTGCAGTGAGCTCTGAATTGGGCAGGTGAGGTGGACACAGGCTGATACCTGCACTTCTGAGGTTGATTGGGTTTTTGATAGATAAAGGGGAAAAATGCATGGGTTGAACATGGAATGCTTGAAGTGTTTCATCTTCACTTGTCTTTGTTTCACTAGTTTTTGTTATGCTGTTGTATTCTTTTCCACAGCTGATGTCCACTTTCCTTCATCCTGGCTACCCTGATATATTTCTGAGCAATAAACCACTCTGTGGTTCACTCTTGTTCCTTGTAAAATTTTGAAGATTAAAAGTTAAATCATCTAATCTTCCTTTACACATCCTCTTCCTCTCCTTTATGTGCCATCTTGATTATCTTTCTTTGACTCTGTCTTCTTATTTCTTTTGGTAGCCTGCTACTTACCCTATCCTTAGTCTAGGCTAGTACCTTGGGCCAGGGAATAAAAACTGAATTAAAAACTATTTTTTAATACATACAGAGGTTTCCATTAAGTCTGTCAATCTGTTCCATAAATAGCCATCTTAGATCTAATATCAAAATAACTTGTCTCAGCATTGAAAGCATTCTGGCAAGGAAAGAACCTACATTCTCTATGGCTTTACAGTTTCTTTTTCAGAGAATTTTGCATTTCACATTCTATATGCTGTTTCAAAGCACTCTATGAGAACAACAGCAGCAGTAAAATCCAGAGTTTTAAGTTAGCTACAGACACCTGGGTGATCAGCTTGTACCCTTCAGTGGCAAGGCTGTGCTGCTTCAGATTTCATGGCTGGTCTGGGGAACTCTCCACCACCTTTGCAAAGTATTGCTCTGCTCTGCTTTCTTTTAAAAACTAACCTAGTTAACTGAACTTGGATGCTAAATCAAGCACATCTTATCCTATACCAAACTTGAGATTTACATCTAGATTTTCCTCATTTGTTTCTTCTGTTAAGAAGGGACTTTTAAGTTTTGTGTTTGTTCATAAGTTTTCCCTTATTTTTGATTCCTCCTCTTTTTTCTCTAGGCTAAATAGCAATTTCTTGCCTTCCTTGTCTTCCATAATGCACCACTTTTCCCTAGGTAGTAATTATTTAGGGATTGAGACATTTTTTCAAAATGCTGCTTTGTGAGCACACGTGACCTCAGTGGTGAAAGATTATTTGGGAATAACTGCGTGAGAGTCTCTGTGTTTGTTTGCTTTATTTTAGAGTCCAGTCTTTATCCTGAAGATGCTCCAGGGGCAGTTGTTGTTGAGCACTGTTTGCAAAATGCCTCCCCTTCGTTTCATGGGATTAATTGATGCCAAGGCTTTGAATTGAAGCAAGGCTGCTGCTCGACCCAAGCAAAAATTATCTGTGGTTGTAGTTTTGGACTGGGAAATTGTAAGGGATGAACTCATAAATGGTGTCCATCCTATTCCTGGCCATGCAGTGAATCTTTGTGTTGCATTTTTAGAGACACTCCAATACTTGCTTGCTTTCCTATAGTGACAGAAGACAGTCCACTTAGGTTTGTTACAGAATTTTATCTTGGTTTAAGCTGCAGGGAAATATTTGTTCTAGTTTTTCTCTGTGTGGTATCTTTGTTTTTCTTAAATAAGCCCCTGAGCAAAAAGTGTCTGGTGGAATTTCCTGGTAGCTTGGGAATACACTTGCTGTATATTTATTGTATGTGCTGGGCAAAACCAGAATACAGATACTGGGAGATGTGTGAAAGAATGTAGGCAAATGTCACATTGTCACTAGTCTAAAAATGGGTGTGGAGGAAGATGAAAAGGTGTATTTTATTAACAATAATTTACTTACAGTGGGTTTCTTTCCCTTCCTAAGGAAGGGAAGTTATCTAAAGTCAAGGTGTTCTAACCAAAAGTATTTAGTGGGAATCTATGTGGTGCTGTTTTTACAACTGAAGAGCTTTCTAGTCACTAAAACTGCAATATTTGTGTAGCTTTGGTGCCATGTTACTTGGCAGATCACACATCAGTATTTCCTGCAGTTCGTAATATTCAGTGCTCAGGTGTTTACTGGTGGTCAGACTATTGTGACTCTGAAGTAGCAGCTAATTTTTTTTTGAGAATTTGTAGCTTCAGCAAAGTCAAGAATAAAACGAATGAACATTTTTCCAAGTCTTTCAAAGGAGAAGTTATTTTTGGTAGTTATATGATTATCAAATATAGCAAAGTACATGCTGCTGTGGTGCTGTTAGTTAGGATAGAAGAAAAAAACCTGTACTTACAAACTTCTCTTAAAAGTTTTTTTCAAGCTTAAATAAAGAAGACTACATAAATGTGTATTGCTTTTAAATCCTACATAGTAATTTTCCCTTATATTAATGTTTTAAATGTCTTAGAAAGCACGTTAGCTCCGCAAATGTCATTTGCTCAGGGCCATAAGTGTTTATTGTCTTCTCTTCTGTACTGCTTGCTGCTTCCTGGCAGCGATGACAACTTGCTGGCCCTATTCTGCTTCTTTTATAACTGTGCCTGACGTTTCTTCCAAACTAATACCTGCATGTTTTGCAGAATGATCCTCCCAAGGTGCACTCTGAAAACACTTCCTCACTCCAGTGCCTTAGGATGTTTGGTGCCAAGTCATGCTGCATCTTGTGATGCAGATCTGGGAGTGCTTATGTGTAAAGCTGATCTTACTGTTGTCACAGGATTACTGGGGGTGGCAATGTTTGCAGTGTTCCCGTGGTCAGTTGCTTTGAGGTGTTAATCACAAAGTCAAGTAGTTCTCAGCTACTCTGTTAATTGGTATTGAACTGAACAGGTCTTGGCTCTGAGAGGGAAAATAGCACGCTGTACTTGAAGTGGAAGTCAAAACTTCAGACTTCATGATCCTCAGTATTTTGCTTCTGTGGCATGTCCATCTTCTTGCTTTCCTGACCTTTGGCCTGTACCCTCTTGCATCCTGGGCACCTTTTGGGCTTAGTTGAATTTGGAAAGTAGTATTGTGCAAGTACAGCAGTTTAATTCTCCCTTTTCAAATGATATTTCCTGCTAAACTTTCTGTAGTTAAAAAATCCCTCCAAAACCAGCCAAGCAAACCAACAATATGTCCCTTGAAAGATATTTAGATTTGTTGGAGTAGAGTGTGTTTGTCAGACTTTCCACTTCTCATATGTTTCCTCAAAAAAAAAAGTTTTGTTTCTTGATGCTTCTTCTAGGAATTCTCAAATTTTTAATACCTAGGTGTGTTTATTTTGTGTATTGGTGTTAAGTGTTCTGTGCCGCTCTGGATCCTATAGATCTTCCTTTCTGTGAGTGACACTTCTTAATGTGGTGGCAGCCAGGTTACCTTTTGCCAGCTGCACATTCATTGATTTGTTGTGGGGAGCTCACCCAGGTTACTTGGTGCAGTCAGCAGTGACTCACTAGGTTCAGTTTGTGGCAGAAAGCCTTATTTTTTTAAATACTGCCTTGTAGTGTGAGAGGAAAAGAATAGTCAAGGTCAAGGTGAAAAAATAGTAATAAAGTTATTTCATACTATTTGAGGATAAAGACAGCAGTTGCCCTGTAAGTTTGGAAATTAGAATTTTTGGGGCGTGTTGATTCAGTGCTACAAGTGTGTGCTTAGTCAATGACAGGTGAGCTGTTTTACCTTCTTTCTTGTTTTCTCATACATTTTGCTCACCTGCATGCATCTTCCTTATATATTAAGGAAAAGAGAATTAAAATAATAAATATGGGCTGTTCTGGGCTCAGTTTGGGTTTTTTTTAAACCCTGGAAGGAAGAAATTAAAGATCAGTCAGCAGACCTTTTGAATGTACTCTGATTTTGCCTGACTGTTGGCTCATTCACATGTGAACCTGGGAGTGCAGAGATGTGAGGGGATGTCTCTTCACGCTGATACTGCCGCTGCAGTGGGACCACGCAGAGGTTGTGATGTGCAGCAGGTCCCCGTCCCTGGAGCAGGGAGACACGGAGTTACTGGGCAGGACACAGCTACAGCTCTTCTAGCACCCTCCAGCCGTGAGGAATCCGGCAGCTCCTGTGCTGGGAGTGCCAGCCAGGCTGCTGAGGCACCGTGCAGCTGCCCTGGGAGCAGTTGAGCCCGCTCAGATGCTGAGCTGAGGCTGGCAGGGGGGAAGCTGTCTGCATATGCTCAGTATCCACGGATATGTTCTTGGCAGTGCTCCCTGTGATCCTACCAGCCCCTCCATTTGGGTTAGGCCAGTTGGTCGTGGTTTGGTTGTTTTTTATTTTTAAGTAGGCATAGGGCTTCAGCCTCCTAACAGTTTATGATGTTGGACATAATCCTAGGAAGTGGGGTTTTGTGCAAGGGCCAAAAGACTTTTGATGCTAGGCCTGCTTCCTAAAGCTCACATGATCACGAGGCAGAAAACGTTGGATACAGCTGTTGAACTTCTGGCACACGCCGTCGATCCTTGCTAAGTGCAGAGTTAGCAAAGCGTCCTTAAACGGAGGTATTAATACTGATTTTGTGGCAAAGGGTATCTCAGTGTTTGGGATGTCTTCAGATGTTTGAGCAGATGTCTGTAGAACTACACGACCATTTCAGCTGTGCATTGGCTGCTGCACAGACAGTCTCGAGGGTAGAAGTACAGGTGTTGTACGACTAAAAAGTAGATTGTCAAATGTTAAGCAATTTGAAGATTATCAGTTATTGTCCATTGAAAGCCCCAATTTTATTTTGACTTTTTTATTGTTTTGTGAGTAAAAGGGCGCTGCTTTATTACATCTGTTTGTAAAACACGTTTTGAGCATGCTTATTATTTTCTTGCCAGTAGTAAATAATGAAGGATGCCGCTTTATTACTTGAAATCTATCCCAAAATTTTGTTAGCAGTAATTACTGAAATATTTGACAGATACCAAGAGTGAACCTCAGCATTCCAGTTAAAAGGACTTTGCAGAAAATATAACTTCATTAGGCAAGCAGCATTTATTTGTACAAGTGAATGCTGTGCTACTGTAAGCTAAACCACAGGGTAGCATTTCACTGAACTCACCAAATACATTCAAACAATGGTATATTTCAAATTAGGGTGCGTTATGATACCAGACTTAATCATTAAGTACCATCAAGGAACAGATGGCAAGGGAGGACACAACTGGTTTGCAGTCTGCATAGATTTAAGCATGAGGCCATTAAGCTATCACATTCCCATTTCTGATAGATTTTGGTCAATGAAAAATTAAAGACACATAATCCCTGATTACATGAAGTCTCAATCTGTGATTCATGACACTGGTAGTATTTCAAAATCGCTGACGTTCTCTCTGTAATCAGGAGTTTTAAACTAATGCATTATTGGGATAGATGCTCCTGTCTGGTTTTATTGCTATTGAAATTAATGTATCTTGTCATAAGTAGGTTGCTCTTAAATGTAAAATTGCTTAAGGGTATCTTTTACCGCTCTGCTTCCTATCGACTTCTAGACAGATTTGCCCTATTTTGCTGGGCTGTTTGCCACTGAAGCAGCTCAGTATCCCCACCTCATAAAAGGAGCAGTTCAGAGCATGGATGGCCTTAAAAATGTTTATAGTAGCCACCAGAATCTTATGGTTTTAAAAAGCTGCTTTTTAAAGCTATGTCTTATAAAGGTCTGTTTTGGAACCAGTTTGTCTTCAAAATTATTTCATTTGCATCCTGTATTCCCACCACTTTATTTCAGTGTCATTGGACATAATGTATTCTGATAAAGAGAATTGTTTTGCATTAATAAAAATGTAATCATTATAAACATTTTACTGGTCATAAAAGTTCAACAGTTCAACATATGGGTACAAGTACTTGATTAAAATCTTTAATAAATTAGTTTTCAAGAACTGTAAACTTGTTTAAAGATGCTCTTATAAGGTTTTGGCAGTTCATGTTTAGAATTTTATCTTTCTGTGTGAAAAATATTTGCACATCAGATTTCTTTCGTTATTTCAGGTGCTTGGTAAAAAAAATTAGTGTTCCCTGACTTGGACCAGCCTGAAAAATACAATTCTACAAAAATATAGTGGAAATGTGTAGCCAGCATCCTACTGTATTATTTCCTCTTTGAGAGAGACAAATTAAGACATCAATACTTAAGATGATGGACTATATTGAGTAAATGAAGAATATTTAAAATGTTGTTCAGTGGATTAAGGAGACTACTGAGCATTCAGGTTGGAGTCTTTGAGAAGATGAGACTTGGTTATCAGTAATGGAAGTGAAGGTGAATTTAGTTACTTTTTTTCAAATACGGAATCCCCTGTTCAAGGATCTAATTGTGGTCCTTTCAGTAACAGTGGTGTGAGGAGGGATCTGTCAGGTCTGTGCTTGGCTGTTCCATACACAAACCTGACAGTTCTAACACAATCTGAAAGGTAGAAATAAATCAGTGACTGAAGACTGGGGAGCTCTGCTAAATACCAGCACAGAGGCCATTTGGTAGAAGAATCCCGCAGTTTTAAACATTAACTTTTCAGCATGGGGGTCGTTTTAGTAGGTAGCCTGTAAAAAGTCTGTATTTATAATCATTTAATGACATAATGTGGTTAGAAAGATCTCAATTACTGTAGCACAGAGGTAAAGTCCTGTGTTGCACTGGAAGGTGCTGAGAGCAGAATTTCACTCTGGGAAGCACTGGAAACAATTTTCTTGCCAAGTCACTCATCCTAGTCATGGCTAACATGTATTAATTGAGAGTGTCAAAGACAACTGACCTCCCATGGTTGTAGAATAATGAGCCAAGAGGACATTCATTACCAAAAAAACCCGAGAAGGGAATCTACTACAAATAGTGAGTTATTCAGGGCACATGTTCAATTAAATTTAAAATGATTGGTAGAGATTAGTAGTGTTAATACTGACATCTCACTGCCTTGTTTTTATTGAACCTTAAAAACAGTGTGTTAAATTTCTTGTCACCACTACTTACTTTTAAATTCTGCTGAAAAATGTTAAGGGAACTTGGAGTTTGGGGTTTCTGTTGGACCTTTTGCCACAATCTTTTGGGAAAGTTTAAAATTACTAAAATAAATTTGTTCTGTGCACCAGGTTGTCCCTAGGCTGACATTCTGACTTTAATTATTGATCATCTGCACTAGCATAGCATCTTGTAACTGGACAGTTGAGTTTTTCGAGTGGTAAAGATACAGTTCCAGAGCACATCTGCAGCCCAAGTTTTCCCAGCAAAAATCCCAGTAAACTGCTTCCTGCAATTTAAGCCAACAACAAAAAGCCAAACCAAAACAAAAAAAACCCCAACTTTCTGTTTTAAGCTACAGGAATGAATCATTTTGGCACCAAGCAGGTCAGCTTGTCATAGAGGGAGGTGAGGTTGTTAAAGCAGCCCAAGCCTTTCCGTGCTGGCTAGGCTGATCCCCTGGTGTCGTGAAGATCCAGTGCTGTGTAAATGTTTTTGTTCATCCAGGATCAGTCTCAATATCCTAGTACAGCTTTTGAAATGAGAAAAAGGAAAGCCTGAGCTTTTATGGCATTTGTGATTCGAGTTCTTGTGGTTGCACACTAATTTTTGTGTTGATGCTAAAATAAGAGCTGTCACAATATCCAGGAAACCCCTGTGCCCTGTTCTGAGTGCTCTAAAGGGAGAGGCATCTGAAATGTGTGGCTGTAGAAATGCTGCTGAAGATGATGAAAAAGCCCAGAGATAATCCCATGGTCATTAAGATTAAAGATGAAGATTAAGGGCCCAAATCGGCCTTTTGGAGATATGAATGTAGAAATAGGAGACTTCAGCTGATCTCTGTAGGTCAGCAGGATTTATTGTGGATTTTCTCTTCTGATTTTAACAAATTTGAATGAATTCAGTGTGGAAAGGAGTCCAGTTCTGTACATCTGCAAAGCATAATTATTTTTAGCCCATTTCGTTGCTTTTTCAGCTACAGGTTGGCTGAACTAATAAACCCAAGGTCATATCTTAGTCACATGGTTTGGCTAATATGTTCTAAAATGTAATTTAATTGTTTATAATATTTTTAGGAACATGGTGATGAGCATTTAGGAAGGAGGCAATTACTCCTGTCCTAATTTTCCTGGATTTATAATAATAAATACAGAAAAAAGATACTGTGCCTACTTCTTTTCTTTTAAAAATGTCTGTGTGTTGGAGGTGCATTTTTTATATGACCTGACTTTCTTTCCCAGCAGTGTTTTTTCTATTATTTCCATTTTTGCTTACAAGCCAGGAAATGCTGATAGCCATAAACTGAAGAAAAGACATAAATATATCTTTAAAAAATAATCTAATATGCTAAAAGTTAAGCAAGCCGTAAAAGGCAAATAAAGTTTGTGTGGGTAACTTATATATATGTGAGAAATAGGTAATTTTTGTACAGAGTATATGAAACTACCAGTCAGTGATAAATTGCATCAGAGTAAGTCATGATACCACAATGTTCAGGTCATCCTTGTTTTATAGCAAATGACTCCTCTTTCTGCATTTGAGTCTGACTCTAATCCTTTGCCTGTGTGTGAGTTATTGAATTCCATTACTTTTACACGTTACCAGGATCATTCTCCATTGCCATAGTATTTTTTGAAGGTTGTTTTTATTTTTTTCTCCCAAAGTTTGCCAGTGGCTGTTCTGGAAAGTGTATTCTGTATTCCATTGTCTAAATCATTAATGACAATGTTGACTAAAACCAGAGCCAGCAGACACATATCCCTGCAGGAAGCCCTGGTTTGACAGGGAGAAGTTGGTATTTTGTTTTTGAGTGCAGCATCCCAGCCAGCTCTCATTTATCTGATAATAATTTCATTAAACAGTATAATAATACCATTAAATATCAAAAGTTGCATTGTGCAGCTGTATCAAGAACTGTTGTAAAAGTGAGAAACTTCACGTTGGCCATCCCTTATGAAATCTTTAAACATTTCAGAGTGTTGTGGGGGGGTGCTTTGATTCTGCATGGTTTTCCATGAGAAATCCCAGTGAATGGTTGTTGTGCTGTCCTGTGTGTGTTAATAGCTCGGTGTGTTAAGAGGTACTGAAAAAGGGTGACTCACCTACATTTCCTCAGATCCTTTCTGCTTTGTGAAGGAAAAAGTGATTGATTTCGTCTCTGAAGCCAAGACAAACCAGAGAAAAATCTGGTAATATGTAATAGTACATGACAAAAACTCCAGTTAATAATCCCTTGTTGACACATATCAACGATCTGTAAATATATTTTAAATAGTTTAATGTGTGCTAGCACGGTGTGTTTCATATTCATCATCGTTCTAAAAGTTAAAAATTACATTTTGTTTCTTGTGCCTCGTGGTGGTAAAATATCATCATACAGCCACAAAAACTTACCTGGCAGACCCATTCCCTGGGAGTTGTGTGTGCTCCCAGTTTCAGGCTGAATTGATGGCAAAAAAGAGTGTGGGGCTGGCTGTGTCAGAGACATTTTAAACTATTTCCATCTTCCACAACTCCTTATTGGTCTGTGGAGAGGGGAACAAGGCACAGTAATCAAGACAAGGAATGGCTGTGCTGGCACATTAACTATACCATTTGTTTTATAGAGAAAGCTTTAAAGACTAATCTTCAGTGTGTTTAATTTAGTCTTTTTTCTTTTCTTTTTGCAGCAATCCAAAGTCTGCTAATCAGAGGATAAACAAAAAAGTAAACAATGATGCATCATTAAGGATTCAAAATTTGTCTATTTTGGTGAAACAAATAAAAACTTACTATCAGGTCAGTAATTGTTTGTTGTGTTAATGTTTTGCCTGGAATTATTTCTAAGTTTTTTTCTATAGTTACAGCTTTAAAGGTAACAGAAATAACATCATCAAGAGATACTTGTGTGGATGGCTTTTTATATATCTGGTCAAATTTTTTATCACTATTTACAGCTGTAAGGGTGGTGTGGACATGCTTTTATGTGAATGATGATCTGTTTATAGAATAGATACTTTGTGTGTTCAGTTACTCCTGTAGTACTGTTGGTTGGTATTTTCTCAGTTGAACCAAGTTTTGTGCCAGTGAGAGAGATTATTACATGTGCATTTAGTCTGGTAAACGGAACTTTTGTAAGAAAAACGTGGTGAAATTTACTGGACTTAGAATTAATTTGGGAATTTGTAGGAAATGCAGTGAGGATCTAAGTCAGAGCTGTAAAGGAGCCACTGAAGTTTTATGCAGTAGTAGGAGCTGGTCCTGTGCCTGCTGGATGCTGAGCTGGGATAGGGAGTTGTACACATGGACACGCCACAGCTGGGCACTGTAGCTGTCACCAGTGTCCCTTTAGTGTGGCTTTTAGTGCCCTTCCACACGTTCCTGCTCCTTCCTGCCAGGAGAACCCAGACCTGGGAGGAAACCTTTGCTCCGCCTCTCCCCACACATCCTGGCCAGCCTGTGCTGCAGTCTGCTTTTCCTCCTGGGTACACACGTGGTGTGTGCTTTCCAAAACTCTGAGTGCAGTGTGAATTCCCAGCTCTCACTGCCATGACCAAGCACGGAACATCTTCCCAGTACTTCCCGCCCTTTTTCCCTTGGCAGCCCCTGCACATGGATATATGTGCTGCCTGCTAAGGCCCGTGTGCTTTTCCTTTTCCTAATGGAAGTCATTTTCCACCAGGCATTAGTGTTCCACAACTGGTGCAACAGAAGGCACAAACACTGACAGGACTGATCTTTATTGGAACACAAAGCATTCCCTGTCCTGCACTGGCCTCGGGGTAGCACCAGACCAAGTGCTCCAGTATCAGGCAGAATTGCTGGCGTTTAGGTACCTCTGGATGATTCAGGATTGTGGATGTTGCTCCAAACCTTTGTGAGAGAAATAAGTTTATTAGAACTTTTTTAAAATCTAAAAGTATTCTTATTTAAGAAATGTTAAAAACAGTCACCATGCCTTTCATGGTCCAAGCTATATTAAACTGCCCTTTCAACTGTTTTACACACTTTTCCCTCCTTTCCCTCCCCAGTCTTTCAGGGTTTTGGTCATATGTGAGGGACAATGCAAACATTGAAGGGCTGGTGTTCTAGCAGGAGTAAAGGCATTTACTCTCCAAACTGGAGAGCTCCTTTGAATTTAAAATTGCTTTTTGCATGTGTAGATGTTCGCTGCCCTCGTGCCTGCAGGGAGGTTTGTGCTTCGTGGTAGTTGAAGTGTTAAAGGATGGGCTGTTTCACAGAGGGGTCAGTTGAGTTCCTGTCACCTGTGAAATTCCCCAAGGCAGGAAAGCTGGGGCTTGATGGATGCCTTGGAATCAAACTGAGAGGCCTCCCTTAGCCTGGGGTGAGGCAGGAGCCTCACACCCGAGTGCTACTGAAAGCTGAGTGTAAGGGCACCGTGCCTGGGGGTGTTCCCTGGGGATGCCTGGGATCCCAGGGGAGGGGACAGGAGAGCACTCACTGTATTGAGAGAGGATATTATTGAGATGGAATCAGACACTGATGAATGTGGGAATTTGGAATTTTTAGCACTGTGTTAACCTAACTCTTAACACTTCTCATTGTGAGCTTGTCCATGGTGATTTGTTCCATGCGTTTTTACAACTGTGGAAAACCTTCTCTCAGTTTAGGGAATAATTGCATCAGTGGTGTGGATATATTTGTCAAAAAGCCTGCCCTGGTAGAATATAACATTCTAAATTAAGGTGTAATGTTAGATTAGTCAGGTTTTTTTGTTCCTGCATCATCTTTGGTATTCTCTGGAATTACTGTTCTGGTCCTGAACCAGTAATTCGAGTGTGTACATTTCTTGACAGTGTAAGAGTGTGGAGCTGTTCTCAGCAGTTAATTAAGGACTGTGATGCTAAATTTTTGGTGGGCTGGAGAGTTTTAATCCAGTGAGCTTCCATGACTCTCAGCAGATTTGACTGAGAATGTGAAAATCTTCAGTAAAATAAATGCTAATGAACTGTCAAAGTTTGTGCAAGCAAACCCAGTGCTGAGGTTAACACCGAGTGACAGAAAAGGTGTCAGACGTCTCTGGAGCAAGGCAGAGGTGTTGTAAGAAAACAGGTGATCGTGTCCATACATACTCGGCTTTATGATACATGATCAGCTTTATGATAGCATCATGGAATTATTTGAGATACTACCAAAAAACACCCCCAAAAACCAACAAAAAGCCACTCTAAAAATACATGATTTTCTTTCATGGTAGCTATCAATACACATTAAATTCGTTATATTTTATCTGGTTTGTATTGATTTAAAACATCCTGTGGTGCACTTCATGTCTTATTTCTATTTGAAAATTGTCTTTATCAAAGTCTGAGAAGTACAGGTGTCACGGTTGGTTGAAATTCATGAGGAGGTCAAAGCTGTCTTCTCCCTCCTTATGATTCGTCTTAGGCATGCCCAGAGGGAATGTATGTTTTGCAGTCTACTATTAATCAATTCAGATATAATTTTAATGTCCTGTATTAACTGGTGGGAACTTCCAAGTATAGCTGTGGCTAATAATTTCTGCAGGTGTTTTTAAAGAAATACACCTTTTTCAATTTGACCTAAAGCAAGTGGATTTGCGTTAGGTTTTTGCTTACAGTGTGACACCTGATGTGTGTCTTGGGCTTTTCTGGAATATGTTGCTTTTGAGTAGGAACATTTTATATAGTAATGGATCTGTCACTGTGGAAAAACAAAAAGCCTGACTACAGGATGGCATCTGCTGGGAATAAACATCTGGGAACAGGAGAAAGACTATTCTGCTTCAGGAGAATTAGGCTCTGTCTAGACTGGGGATTTGACCCGATTACAGCCATTACAGGAGCTCCATTGATGGAATCCATGGAACAGATAGGCAGAGCTGCTGCCTGGTGTGGGGCACTTCCAAGCTAAAATTCCATGTGAGTGTGCAGACAGGGGTTTGTACCTTCATATTCACAGCTGCTCCAGTGTCACTGCAGCAAAAACCCCTGGGATTTTCACATGCATGTCTTGGTGAGGCCAAAGAAAGCGTGAAATAAAGGCAACGGATTCTTTGCAGTAGAAGTGCACCTCAGAGCCAATAAAACAAATGTGTATCAATAAGTTAGTCAGGGAAATATGAACATAATAAATTTAAAGGGTTTTGCTGCATTCTGAGATCTGGGATCTCGTTGGCTTAAGATCCCTAAGCCAGCTCATTGCCACGAGAGGATTTTACTGTGTGAGATGATTGTGCAAACCAGTAAAACAAGGCTTTTGTAAAGTAACTTGTAAGTTTGATTTTTTCAATTGGAGTGCAAATAATTAAGTATTGAATGTGTATGCATGAAGTCCTGAAAAATATGAAACTATTTAATTAATACTAATTTCTCTTTAGTGGCTGTTGATGTACACATGATGTAAACAATGTTTTAACTTTTATAGGAGACTTTGCAGCAGTTGATCATGATGTCTTTGCCAAATGTGCTAATAATTGGCAAAAATCCTTTTTCTGGTAAGTTTATTTTTAACTAAGATAAAAATGTATACTGGTGTGATAATTTATATTCTTTTGCTGGAAATAAAATTCCTGTAGGATTGAGCCTGTCAACAGAAGATTGTGTAAATACTGTATCAAATAAGTGGTTTAATAATGTTGAGTAATGATTTAGTAATGATTTTCTTTGTCCATACTAAGGGTCCACACTGTAAAAAATGTGTCTGTCCCAGCCTCAGCCCTGGCTGTCACTAGGATTTGTACTGAGCCCGAGTGTATTTCCCAGCAACCAGTGAACCACTGATGGCACACAGTTAAAGTTTCATGTACTCCCAGCTACTGCACTTTCAACTTTCTTTACCTATGTCACTGCTGAGGGAATTGGCAATTCAGTGCATCTCACTCGATCCGGCTCCTGATCCTTGTTTTTCCTTCCCCCAAACTCTCCTGCTTCTCTTACATCCTTACCTGAAAAATATTGCAATTACCTTCTTGCTTTCTCCCCTGAACTGACACTGTCTTCTCCATGCTCCCACCTTCTCTGCTTCCAGCTCTGAGAATTGCAATTTTCAGACCAAGAAAATTAGCCTGTGTGGAGCCAGCTGACTATCCACAGCCACTCGGGAATCTCTGCACCATGCTCTCAATTCCAGAAGCACGGAGCAGACACACCTGGCCTGCATGGAGCCACTATGGATTGGGCAGAATTTATTTACTTGGGTCTAATGTGTCCCAGGTGTTCTCCTCCTGATGTTCTGACACCTCAGCAGAGAGGTCAGGAACTGCTCTAACAGGCTGTGTAGCTTCCCCTGGCTGTTTTTATTTCTTTGGGATGTCTTCTCTGCCACGTTTCTGTGTCTGTGGGCCAGGGGGTTCCTCATGAGCCAGAAGAACCATCTGTGTTTCCTCACTTCCCAATCCCAGGGCTCATAACGTTGGTATTTTCCATATCCCATCTGCACATACCCCATCTCTGTAGGTATCTTGCTTTAATTCTTTTGGTTTTTTACTTTCTGCTTTTGAATATTGCTGCTTTTGCTTCCGAGGTCACAGCTTGTTCAGTTTTTATATGTGCAGCTGCTGTCATATGCACCAAGAAGTGTGAATGTGGTCTCTTCCTTTCCAAAAGAACAGAATGCATCGTGCTCTTATAACTTTGATTCCAGGCTTTCTTAAGGTTTTCTAAAGACTCCATGGATTTGCCTAGAAAGCAGATTTACTGGAAAAACAGATTAAAAAAAACCCAGGTCATAGTATTGTTTTGTAGTGACATTTTTTATTCTGCTCAAGATACTGAGAGAAAATGTCTTAACAATATTGTGTAGTATAAGATGACATTTTATTGAAACTGCACTATCAAACCCCACAGAGATAATATTGCATTCAGTTGTATACATTCAATTTTATGGTTTGGTCATTTTTAAGGAGGTGTCTTTGTGTTTTGGGATCTGTGGTTTGGCAGCTGGAACCTTTGCTGGTGTGTGCTTTGTTGTTCTGTGGGGATTTTGTTGGATTTGTGAGAAAATTTGGACTTTCCTGTAGTGTAACCCTCACGTTAAAAAAAAAAATTGTTATGTTTGGACAACATTCTTGAAGGTGTTTCAGATCCCTGCTGGAGTTCAGTCACAGATTTTGGACTGAACCAGAAGATAGACCTGTTCTTTTGGGTTCTTTCCAGAACCTTTCCCCTTTGAAAGTTAGGACTGCTCTTGCTGTGTCAGCTTGGAAAAGGATCTCATCCCTACATGGGTTTTTAAGCTTTTTTTGGGCAGGAGCAGGGAAATGAAACCTCAGTGACCTTTGGAGAGACTTGCTGTGTAAATCTAATTGCATCAAGGCAAGCCCCGGAGTAAAAGTCAATCCCCTGATAAAGACTTGGATTTGGTCCACTAAAACTTAGGCTGGAGGTGTGATTTTTCACAGGGATGTCTCCCAGTTTTCCCCCTTTGCACTTAAGGAGTGATGAGTAGAGAAATCCCAGAAGATGCCAGATTGCAGATGGCAGGAGCAGATACCACAGGCAGTTGGCTCCTGGAGGAAAATGCAGGGAGAAGGCTGGAGTTGAGGTTTGGTAAAACGGGTCAGCAGGGATTTTACAGGAAATATTTCCTGAGCTGATTGGCAGGAAGGCAGTTGGAGGAGAAAAACTGGAGGAGAGCAGCTACAGTCAGTGACTGTAAATGTTAAATTATATTACAAAGGGATAATGATGAGGCAAAGGGGAAGGGGAAAGATTAAAGCAAGTTCGTATTTCTGAGCGAGCAGGGCAGGGGAGGATGGAAGCCTGCAGAGGGTGTGAAAGTCAGGGCTAAGGGTGAACACGGGGAGGATCAAACAGTGCCACAGGGTAGGGACAATGTTCAGCAAGAGGTTGGAGGGTGTAGAAGAGAATAATCTGTTTCTGTGTTTCTGATGGAGGAAAAGGAAGAAAAACACAGAAGATGAGGGAAGCTGAGATGGATCAGTATTTTGCCCTGGTCCTTCAGGGAACGTGGGGGAGAGACAAGGAATCAATATTCAGGCAGGCGTTTGAAAGCCAGTCAGGAGATGAAGAGTGAAGAGGAGCTCAGGGATTGCTTAAAAATTAAAAAAGTGTGATTAATATATTGGGATAAGTGAATGTAGGATATGAGCTGTTGACATGGATTCCTCCTGTTCCACTGTTCCTGTTAACCTTTATTGATGAGACAGACAGGTGGAATTCCCCTTCTTCAGCTGAAGCAGCTTCTGGTGAAACACATTCCTTGATGTTTTTTCTGTTTCTCCATAAAAGACTTCACAGCTCGAGCCTTTGGGATTCAAGAAGTCTGAATAAATGATTAAAAATCTCCCATCTGAGTCCATGTTTTTTGTAGTGTATTTACCTACCTGAGAAACCTCTTGAAAAATTGAAATATTCCATGTTCATTGGGATTATACACATTATGTAGCTCCCTCCAAAAGAAGCAGCTTGAGTCAATGCCTAAACTGTTTTGTCATCCTTGAAGCATTTTCTTCATGGCATTTATGTTCTAGATCTAGAATATATTTCTATATTTAGTAGCAAGATGAGGACATTGTGAACGTAAAAAGTAAGAAACGTTTTTATTATTCTGTAAACAGCGTTCTTTAACTTAAGCTTCTTTAGGAGATTAAGATGCTTAAGGCCAGATTTGGAAATACATTTTGATTTTTTAGATGTGCAGATGAATATCTAATACAGCTTTGTAAGGAATTTAAATGAACTTGTCACCTAAGTGAAAGAATTTAAATGAACTTGTCACCTAAACTCTTCCAGCTTGGGAGTGGCAGATAATTTAAGCACTTTTGTAATATCTTGAGATACCTGAGATTACCGTTGAAAACTTGATTGTAGGTCTCTAAAGCACTTCTAAAAATGACACTCTGAAGTTTTGCTTTTTGAAGGGCTGATTTTTTTTTTCCATTTGAAATTGTTACGGCTGGTAAGGTGTTTGTTCACTCTGGAAGTTGGCAGTTGATGGCAAAAAGGACTGAGCTGAAAGCTGGAAAGATGGTCTTTTCCTCACTGGTCGTTTTCTAAACCAGGTTAACATAAATTGTATGGAAATAATGAGAAAACCTTGTGTTTTCTGAGGTATAGGGGAAGAAGCTCCAAGTACCATTTTACAGTTACCATTTTTTCTTCTTTTCCTCTTAGAGCCAGGTACTGAAGAAGTAAAAAAGCTCCTCCTGCTTTTGCTTGGTTGTGCAGTTCAGGTAGGTTTAATTATGTTTGTATCTCGATGAAATTTTTGAGTTACTGATCTCTTCTCTTACTATTTTAATACTTGGGGTGGTGTAAAACTTTTCTTCCTTTGGTGGTACAGTTGCATTCCTTGAAAAATCTGAATATTTTGACAATTAGAATGGCTACAACCCTACACCTCTTATTGCCCAAATACCTCCAACTGTGTGTGTAGGATTTCTAATGGGTTATTGATTTCAATAGTGTTAATTTACCTGATATTGTAAAGAAAGGAAGGAAATGGTAAAGCACTGAAAATTAACTTACTGCATTATTTCATATATTTAATAAACTATCACAAAAATTGAATAAGTAGCAATTTTAAGAAACCTGTCCTTGTCCCATTTCAACTTGTTCTTCCTTGTATTATTTAATTAGTGTTGAAAGTTACAATTACTGTAACGTGGCATAAACCAAGGATTTACTGGTCACCAGAATTATTGGATGATAATTTAGCCATGTGATCATTGCAATGTCAGCTTTATAAGTTTAAGCTCTTAGAAATACAAAAGAGGAATGAAAATACTTGTGATTATACATGTAAATGTGTGTAAAATAGATGTCTCTATTTTTAGTGTCAGAAAAAAGAAGAATTTATTGAAAGAATCCAAAGTCTGGATTTTGATACCAGAGCAGCTGTTGCAGCCCATATTCAGGAGGTATTTTGGGGGGTTTCTGCTTTTAATTCTGGGGGTTTTTTGAGGTGGAATGTTGTATTGCAGGAAGGGGAGTTGCATGTGTTCAATGGCAAGTAAATCAAGTATGTGATTTGCATATTGAGTGGTTGTAGTAAGCAAAAAAAGGCTTTATTTTTTCACTTGATTCACAAAAAGATTTCATGATTGAGCATTTCTGGATTATATTTTTAGAGCAGTACCAAAAAGCAAGTTTGTTGCTTTAAGGGTTTCTTAGTTACATACAGCAAATTTAGTTTAGTGAAATCTTTGTATGCAAATTTATTTATAAAATATAATTCCAATCAAATGTATGTGGTAGGTAATTGGTAATTTATAATATGTCTTTGTCACCTTGCCAGAAGGACAAGGTGCTGCTTCCAGGTAGACAAAACCCCCCTTCCATTACAAATAATTTATTATATTTTAAATGGTTTTTTTCATACCTTGTCTAGAAAATTGAACCTGTAGAGCTGCAGCTTTATTTTCTTTATGCTTCCTTTCTACTCCTAAAATTTCAAGAGGATATTTCTTCTCTTTCATTTCACCCCATGTAGGTAACTCATAATCAGGAGAATGTGTTTGACCTGCAGTGGATGGATGTCATTGTGCTGACACAAGAGTATGTTGAACCTCTCCTGAAAAATATGGCATTGCATTTAAAAAGACTTATAGATGAAAGAGATGAGCACTCAGAGGTATGGATGTGGGTTGGTGCTTAAGAGAAATACAAGAAATCTTTTTGTTTTGAGATGATGCAGCTCAGGATTTTTATAACTAACAGTTAATTTTCTGCTGACGTGTTAAAGCAAGGATTCCCGACTGCCAGGAAGTTTTTTCAGGGAGTTCCTTTGTGCATATTTGTTAAATAAATGTAGGAAAGATAAAATAAGAAAGATAGGTGGTCTTTTCCATGTAGCCAAAATGTGAAACAACTTCGACATCCATCTGTAGCTGAAAACAGAGAATCCAAAGCTGTATCAGCTGCATTGACCATGAATCAATAACCCATCAATTTTCAAGCCAATCACTGAAAGCTGCCTGTTCTATTCCTGTATCCTATTGTCCAGGTTTGAGGGGGATGAAGCAGAATCCATACCAGGAGAGGAGGTTTTGCAGGCTTATCATGAGGCACAGTTGTTGTACCGTGTCAGAATCAAGGAACAGAATTGTACTTAATAAAAATTACAAGTTATGAATCATCCTGGTGGTCCCAGATTTGCCCCTCAGTAGAGTGGATATGTCAATGTTGCAATTATTGCAGATATTTCTTTGACAGTTTTTCCATATCACAGCCTTGATAGTAGTAAAACAGAGGGCAGGGGATGGTGGTGATGCCTTTGTGCAAAGCAAAGGAGAAATACCTTAAACTACAAGACATGTTCATATTTGGCTAGCACCTTTATTTGTAGGAGGAAATAGGGATATTACTGTAGATCAGATGCTTTAGTTGTCAAGGATGCTGCTGCTCACTGAAGAACACGACTTTTTTTAGAGATACATGTTTATCTTTATTTTCGAGAGGTGGTGGTTTTCAAGGAATTCACACCTTTCGTTACCCAGTCCATTCTGAGCACTGGTCATTTTGTGGGCTTAAAAGTGTAAATTGAAAGTGAATAATAAAATTTAAAATAGCCAGATGGTCCTGTGCAAGAACTGTGGCTCTTGGCTTTCGGTGTAGAGGTGCACATAGAGCTTTTGACTTTTGTAGCCGAAACCTTTCCATCATTCTTGTGCCATTCCAGTCTTTGATAAGAACGAGACACCCAGAGATGGCTCTGTGAGTGCCACTCTGGACTTTTGCCTGTGCTCTGCTTCCCCAGACCATCATTGAGCTGTCAGAGGAGCGGGACTGTCTCCGTTTCCTGCCCCACGCGTCGGCGGCGCAGTCCCCGTGCGGCTCCCCCGGCATGAAGCGCACCGAGAGCCGGCAGCACCTGAGCGTGGAGCTCGCCGACGCCAAGGCCAAGATCAGGAGGCTCAGGCAGGAGCTGTGAGTACCAATTCACGCTCAAATCCTTTCAAAATGCTGCCTTTGCACACTTGTAGTCCTCTTCAGACCAATTCTTCATCCTTTCAAGTGGTGAATTACAGTTTTAAATGCTTTTTTTAGTTGTTGCTCCCCAGGAGGGGTATTTTTATAATACAAGAAGATTTGTGGACCCATGGGACAAATACAACTTTTCATCTGTTTTTGTCTCTGTTTGTATTCATAATGATGTTTTGACCTAAATTCTACACTTCGATGTCCCTGAAATTGTGGATTAAAGGTGGAAGTCTCACAAATCTCAGCCTTTTGTTCTCAAACCAGGTGATCATTAAAAGGAGATGGTGCAGGAGGGATTCCTTCTGAGCAGCATGATTAGGTGACCTGTTTCCAACAAGAAATATTCACCTGTGGTTCATTCATGGTTTAAATTCATTGCAGATAGGACAAAAAATTTCCATTAGAATGATTTCCTGTCCTCCACCTCTTTGTTCTGTGTAAAAGATTTCTCGTCTGCACAACACATACCTGCTCCTGAAAACTACTCCTGATTCAGTAGGTTTCTGTGGACACTTTGTCTTCATAGTCAAGGAACAAATCTGAGCAGAGTGAGGAGTTATTTAAAGAGAAGATCAATAACAGACCTGTGGAGAATCTGCTTCTCCCTGTAGCAGTGTCAGTTGTTTTAGCAGAGTGAAGTGTGTGTGTGTTCTGAATTAAAATGTTAAATCTGAAGAGATTCAATATGTGTGGAAACAGCATAAATAAAGTTGGGTTTTTTTTTTAATTCAGCAATGGAGAGAGGAGACAGGTAAATTAAATTACAAGCTGAAGGTGGCATAAGTCACAATTCCCAGAGTTTGTTGATCAGATCATTTCTAGCTGGCTGGATTAAGGATCTTGTTGATTTACTCCGAGGATCCCCTTCCCCCACTGCAGCGTGGTCTTCATGAGGAACAGAGGACAAAAGATAGGGCTCTTTTTTCCTGATGTCTGTATTATTATGTGTCTCCTGCAATGAGCCCGCCCAGGATATTCTATAAACAGCTGCACCAAGAAAATTAGTGAAAAAATTGCTGTTATTAGTTTGATTGACAGTTAATAGATAGCCTAAACAGTGAACACTGGTATGTTCTGTATAATTTAGTCCAATCCTCTCCAGTCTGTAGCTGAAGCGTGCAATTAGGGCAACACTGATGGCTCAGAACAGTCCACATTTTGCAGTCTTATTTGAATTCAGTTGGTAAATAAATTCCCTTTACATGTAGCAGTATCTTAAAATACCAGACTTGGATGAATAAACTTCTGTCTGCAGCATTTGGTGTTAAATGCTGCATCTATTTGATAAATGTAAAATTACGTTAATTCCAGACTTGAAAACACTCAGCATAAAATTTATTTCTAATCTGCTTTTGGCAGTGAACCTTCATACCTGGTTTAATATGCAGTGTAGCTGATGTAATTTCATATAAAAGGTCTGTAAAGATTATTTTTCAGTTGGCTGCAGACCAGGGAATATAGAAACTGCAAAGCTGGAAATTGCACACCTCATTTTCTGAGTGTTGAGTTCTGTGTGTTCCCATGTAGAACAATACCAGGAATATGGATGCTGATGGAAAAGGTACAGAAATCAGGAATACATCTGTGTTTGGGTCTGGTTTCTGAGCACCTCTGGAGGGGGAAGGCTGTGACAGGGATGTTGCACTGAGCTGTGCAGAGCTGAGCCTCCTGTGCTTATAGGCTCAGTGACCTTTTCCAAACAATGTCTGGTTGAAAAAAGATCATTCATGGTGAAATTGGCTCATTTTTAAAAACAACTGCTCTAGTTTTGTTTAAAACATACCTATTTTTTGTTGATATGATTGTTTTGAGATTGTATTATACATTTCAGTCCATTAAATTTTCTTATTTCCCCCTTTTCTACTTTGGTTTTGTTCCTTGCTTGTATTCCAAAATATGAAATAATACAGTAACACATTTGAATAGCAATATATCTTTTAAGAATATTCAATATTGGCAGGTTTTTCAACAGCAAATACTGTTTGTTCTGAGGTGCAGTTGAATTTTGAATATCAGGTATTCTTTGTCTGTGAGAGAGTTAAATATTTCCTTTGCACTTACTCATGGTTTAACAAACTCATTTTTTAAGGATTTAGAAATGAGTTGGAAGTTAAGAATGAGTCCTGTAAGAATTGCAGCATTCTATGTCAAGTTGTTTTTATCACAGGTTTCTAAGTAGACTGAAACAGACACTGTGTTGTTTCCTTGAAATTAAAATTCATTATGTGTTTCATGAAATTACTGAGCTTATTAAGCAGTATCTTCAATTGAGTAAAGACACCTAAACTCCTTAATTCTTCTCTGCAAGAAAAAGAAGAATTACAGAACTCTAAAAGTGCTTTTAAAATTGGCTTTACTTGATTGTGACAAGGGGTCAGTGTCTGGTTCTCCTTGAAAGAATCTGGACCTTTTGAATGTATATTTTGAAATTATTTTGAGTTGACTTTTGGGTGTGAATCTCCTGGTACACGTTTGTGTGTATTGTTTGTGGTTTGTTGGAAAAATTCCCTTATTGCAAAAATTCCCTTATTGCACCCTGTTTCCTGCCCCGCGCGAGTAGGAAACAACAATTTAAAGGACTATGAAAAGTCTTAGCAACATTTAAAATATTAGATAAGGACTAAAACCAAAAGAATAACTAAGTCATAATGGCAGCCCTAAATTCTACACTCTGATGTCCCTGAAATTGTGGGTTAAAGGTGGAAGCCTCACAAATCTCAGCATTTTGTTCTCAAACCAGGTGATCATTAGCAAGTTTCGTGGCCATATTTAACTGGTTTGTGTTTTCTCTTCTAAGTGAGGAAAAGACTGAGCAGCTGCTTGACTGTAAACAAGAACTGGAACAGATGGAAGCTGAACTGAAGAGACTTCAGCAAGAGGTGTGGGTTTAATCATTTTATTATTTTAAAAAAGTTGCTACCACCAGAACAATTCACCACTCTTTCTTTGATATTAAGTATGTTTTCATGTTTGTTTTTTTTTAATTTTGCACTCTGAACCTGATCTTGTGTAATTTATTCCTTTATTTGGTATATTATGATGGAAAAAAATGCCCTCACTTGGGTTGGTATTTCTTCTCTAGTTTTTTTGTCTCTATATCCAAGCAATTTGCCACCAGTGCATCCTCTGAGAGGATCTTCTTAAAACGAAAGCACTCCAGTTTTGTCTGGTTTTCCTTTATACTTTGTGTGTCAATAATGAGGTAAAAAACACCTAAATCCATACATAAATATGCAACACACGAAACTATAGTAAGTCATTGAAAAAGGCCAATGCAATTTCCTTGGAAATACATCATCAGGACTAACCCTCTAAAATACATTCTGTTTTTTCTTTGTCTTTTCTCAGAATTAACTGATACCTCTCTGCATTACCCCGATTTAAACAATGAAGGATCTGGGTTATTCTTTACTGTGTCCTGTCCAGCCTCACCTTTATTTCTGTGTGTCCCTTTGTCCCAGAACATGAACCTGCTGTCGGATGCCCGCTCTGCCAGGGTGTACCGGGATGAGCTGGATGCGCTCCGGGAGAAGGCGATCCGAGTGGACAAGCTGGAGAGTGAAGTCAGCCGCTACAAGGAGAGGCTCCATGACATCGAGTTCTACAAAGCCAGGGTGGAGGTGAGCAAATCCACGGGGAAAAAACCATCCAGAACCACCATTCTTCTCTTGGCTGGGGCTTTTTCAAAGTTTTTTTGGAGATTAAAACATTGGGATGTGAAAAAGGGTTGTAGCTTCTTGCTCTGGGATATGGCAGGCAGGTTTTTGTGGCAAAGTGCAGTTTTTAGGGAATTGTCTCCATGTCTTAATGGCATGGAGGTCAGCTGTGGTCACCATAGTTCTAAGCTAGCAAGGCCAGGGGAAGCCTCTGTAAAGGGTGGATTGAGAAACCCACGGAGGAATTCATTCTAAAAAAATGCTATAAATACAATAATTTATTTCTCCTCCTGTAGGTCTCCTAAGGGAAGGCAATTTTCTAAGTCAAGTGTTGGGAAATGAAGGCTGTTCACATAAATGAGTACGGTACAATGGCATAAAATACACTAAAAAAAGATGTTCCAACACCAGGCGAGGGGAACTTAGAGTTCTGGCATGAGTTAGTAATTTAGGAGACTAATCAACATGCAGGAATTTATCAGGCCATCATTCTGTCTGTAAATGCCAAATTTGATGGGCAAGTGCCATATGGTATAAAAATTAGTAAAGGAAAACAGATTAGTATACTGGATTTGACAACAGTGGAAGTTTCATTTTCATAGAATGTTTGAACTAGTAAACCCCCTAAAATTTGCTTGTGTTTTCATTGCTTATAAAGTGTCAGATGTTTCAAGTGTGCTTTAATACAGAGAGATGTTAATTAGTTGGGTTTGCTTCATAATTATTATGAGTTAATTTAATATTTGTGTAGGGAGGAGTGTGCAGGATATTTATGTGATCTTTTCTCAGATTTTGCAGCTGACTGTGTGGTGAAGTTTGAAAAATTTTGTCTTTATGTCATGAGGAAAATTGCCATTTATGTATTTTACACATTACTTTCATCACATGCTATTAAAAAATCCTCTCTGTACTGAAAGTAAAGCTGCTCAGGACCTCTGAGAGCGGCTGGTTTTATTTTAAGATTGTGGTTGCATTTTCAGATCATGGCCTGACTTTGGGCCCAGTGGCCTATAAACCTAATTTTGGGCTGTACATGCAGTGCCTCTTTCCAGATCACAGCCCAAATCACAGAGATACTGATGGTTTGATTATAATTATCAACACCTTATTTGTTCTTAATGGCTTAGGGAGTATTTAATTTAATTTCTGTCAGATTTTATTTTCATAGAATTTCCTAAGCTGCATTTGTGTGAAATTGCTGTAAATGTGCTTTTTATTAAAAGTCTGTTAGAGCTCCCAGTTTTAGTTTAGGTTTCTAAAACTGCTTGTGATGGTGTCAAAGTTTGTATGAGCAGGGAAATATTTTCGGTTTGGGATTTATTTTTTGTTGTTGCTCAATTTTTGCAGGAGTTAAAGGAAGACAATCAAGTGTTGCTAGAAACCAAGACAATGCTGGAAGATCAGTTAGAGGGGACCCGAGCCCGTTCGGATAAACTGCACGAGTTAGAAAAAGAGAATTTACAACTAAAAGCTAAATTGCACGATATGGAGATGGTGAGTGTCAGGGGAGAGTGGCAAAGGCAACCGATAAGCATTGAATTTCATTTCCATTTTGAATAAAAGCCTTCAGAAGCGTGGATAGAGAAGGAATGTGATGATAAATGCAGAGACTCAAGAGCAATAGGATCAATATTTTGATGTGAATATAATGAATTGTCACTTAAATATTGTGTTTACCCCATGCACTTTGTTTCCTAATATTCAGAGAGAAGTAAACTTTGGAAGAATAGGGAGTGATTGCTGTAGGTTATGAGGAGAAGAGGTCTTTTTAATCTTTTTTACTGCTGTTATTGTTCCCTTCGAAGTTCTCCCAGCTTTTGCCAGTTCCTCCCCATCTCACTGTCTCAGCAAATCAGAAAAAAGCACTTTGCCCTTCCCTGTGACAACGTAATAAAGATAATAGAATATAGATAATAAAATACTTTGCACGTATCAAGACTTTTCTTATTAACCTATGAAATAATTTTCAAGGAGCGTGATATGGACAGAAAGAAGATTGAGGAGCTCATGGAGGAAAATATGACCCTAGAAATGGCTCAGAAACAAAGTATGGATGAATCTTTGCACCTTGGCTGGGAGCTTGAGCAGATAAATAGGACTACTGAACTTTCTGAAGGTAAACATAGTTAATGCTTGCAAAGTGATTGAAATTGAAATCTCAGAGGCTGGATAGCATTAGGAAATGAAATGTCCTTATTTCTGAAGTACAGAGCCTGACGTCCTCTGGAGAAACGTTGATTCCCATGTATCCATGGAGATACAGCCCACATGAGAAGTCTGTTCTTGTGGTTCTTGTTCAGTTAAATAGTGGTGTAAACACCACAAATACCTTGAAGTTACATTATTTTGCCATTCAAACATCTGTACTCTGCAGCACAGATCATGAGTCTTCTTGCTTTGCTGTCCTCAAAGTTAAGGAGAAGAGCTGTGGTAACAATTTTGATTGTTCCAGTATAATACATATTTATATCCTTGGATGTAAACTGGATTCAGTGCAAAGGACTTTTGGAAATCTGGAGATACATCCCGAGTTGTGGGAAATGAATCTGCTGTGATCAGGAACATTATGAGAGTAGAACATACTTTTCATTTCTAACATTTCTACTCCTAACCAGCTCAGGTCACTAAGAAGGCATTGGAGGGACCTTCAAAGGCTGCTAAATCCCCTAAGTTTAAAAATCCCAAGAACTCAGGGTAATAAGTCATCTTTTATTTTAATACTGGTGTTTTTCTCCTGCAGTGCCGCAGAAATCGCTGGGCCATGAGGTGAATGAGCTGACATCCAGCAGGTTACTGAAGCTGGAAATGGAAAACCAAAGTTTGCTGAAGACTGTGGAAGAACTGCAAAGTGCAGTGGGCTCTGTGGAAGGCAGCAGTTCAAGGATTCTGAAAATGGAAAAAGAAAACCAAAGACTTAGCAAGAAGGTAAAGGTCAGGGTGTGTGTGGATTGTGTGAGAGCTGCCTAATGTTCTTTGCTATTTTCTTTCTAAAGGGTAATTTTATGAATTGCTGTTATTTTGGGTAAGGCATTACAAGCGTCTGAGTGGAGTTACAGCATTTGCAAGTTTATGGTAAAAAATAAAACCACCTCCAAGAGGTTTTTCTCTTTTTTAGTTTTGCTTGTTTATTGATGTGAGAATGTGACGGGTTTATTCAGAAAGGTCTTAGACCAATGAGGGGAAAAAGTAAAAATTTACTGGGGATATGACTGGTAATGAAAGTGGTTTAAAATACTGGAGAACATTAATTTTGGTAATTCTGAAGCAGGAGAAAGTGTGTGGGCAGAGTGAAGAGTGAGTGATGAGTCTGAGCTGAAAACTTGGTCCTGTGTCCTCATTTAGCTGAGGAAGGAAGAAGGTGGGTCAAGGAATTGATAAACAAGTCAGGAGGGGAGTTTGTCAGGTTTAACTGTGCTGATCTGCAATACTTTACTCCTCAAGTTATGTGTATCAAATAGAATAATTTAGTCAGTGGTATTTATAGAGAATAAAAATTTGAAAATAAAACAGGGACTAATTACAGCGGAGTGAAAATGTCTAAAGTTCCTGAAATAGCTTTGACTTCAGCAGCTATTTCAGGTGAAAGACTATTCTTAGAGTGGGTAAGAGATAATTTAAAAAAGAAAGTAAATTAAAGAAATCCCTGCTGTATTCCATGCTTCCGTAAGTTTTCTGGTTCCTAAGAAGCTGGTTTTTTTTGGAGCAGCCTCTGTGCTGTGCCAAAAAGGCAGCTGGGAGGTGCAAAAGAAAGGAATAGGTGTAAGAAGCACACAATCATTCAGGTCAACTTGTTACAACTTAAATGTGACAGAAAAATCATGCTTGGCTATTTTGAATTTTAAGTAGTTTTGCTCTCTGCAGGTTGGAACCATTTGACAAAACAAACCCATATATTTAATTCCCAAGGAATCATCTTAATTATCTCTTGAAATAGTTAAGTAAGATCAAACAACATTCAACCTTGCTAAGTTAATAGGGTCCTGGAGGAGCAATATAAATCTCACTAAAATGGAATTTTCAGAGAAAAAAAAGATGCTTGAGGAAATATCCAGAGCCTGAGAAAATCTGACCCTTTTTTTACACTAAAGTACTTTATAGATACTGTGTTCTGAGCCAGGGAGAAAGTTCTGAACCAGGCAGAAGTAAATGTATTCCCAGAAGAAATTAATGTTTCAATTAAAGATTAGAAAATTCTGTTTTATTCTTTCCCTTAAGCTTCTTCATTCATTTCTGTAAGGTGCCTTCAACCCAGCTAAGAGTGTAATTTTTAAGTACATTTTAAAACTTTTGTTTCTCTTCCCAGCTTGAAGAGCTGGAGAATGAAATTAGCCAAGAGAAACAAAGTCTTCAGAACAGTCAAAATCAGAGTAAAGATTTGATGAAAGAAAAAGCACAGCTTGAAAAGACACTTGAAGCACTTCGAGAGAACTCTGAGCGACAAGTGAGTAGCAGAACCAAAAGTTTTAATGCTGCTTTGTGCTCTGCTGGTCTCCTTTTGTAGGATTTTACAGACAGAAAGGGATTGTAAATGTAGTGGATTTGCCAAAAGGACGTTTCTGCAGGAAAACAGCTTTTCTGAGAGCTGCAGCCAGTGAGAGACGTGACTCATTTCTGGCTGGGGTTTTACTGGTGCGTTTAGAGCTTTGTGGTGTTTGTAACGCTCCTGTGGCTTCCGTGGGCATCTGCTGGAGTTGCTTGGAGGGCGTAGCTCAGCCAGGAGAGAAAATTGGGAACTTTGCAGGGAAGCCAGACACCTCCCAGAGCAGGTCCAAGGCAGCTGGGCAGTGCTTGGAGTAATGCTGGAGTATTGATGAGAATTCCAGCAGCCTCGGCTCCAGCCCCGTAACCCTGCCCTGCACTAAAAAGCTTTCCTGCTGTAATGCTGCAATCCTAGCTGCGTTTATTTGTGCCTGCCAAAAACTGTCATCTGAATCTTTGTAAAGATGTACCTGTGCCTGATGGACACTGGCACCTTCTGAGGTGCCTGAAGAGCACGCGGATGGAAGGCAGCCACCAGGAAAAAGAGTTCTGGAAGCTTCTGGAAATGCCAGATTTGGGAGTTGAGTCTTTCAGAATTAGAACTGCAGTTAGCTTTTATAAATTCTGTTTGTACCTCCTGATGACATTGCCATTTAGTTTAATTTAAAGTACAGTGTTTTGAAATACAGAGTATTGTATTTCAAGAGATGCTGAAGATGTTTAAAGGCCCTATTTAATCACTAAATGAAATTCCAGAAGAAAGAAAAAAGGGAAAAAAAAAAAGCTTGGCATGGAAGGTTTACTTTCATTTAAAGATACATATCTTGTTTTGGGACTGATATTTCAGTGGGACTATTTCTGCTGAAATACTATACACTTAAGGGCTGATGGGTCAACAGCATCTTTCATATCTCTTACAAAATCCTGTGCTGACACTCACCGGAGTTAACTATAGGAGGTTCATTTTATCTCGTCAAAAATCATGGAGGCATTTATCAGTATTTTTTGTGGAATTGGGATTATAGAAGTAGAATTCATGGAAAGTAATTAAATGATATGCCAGGTGCTCCAGAGTTGTGTTTTTAGGCACCTGTTAATGAGTTTCTGGTGGATATTCCAGAGCAGTTTGTCATTGCTGGGAGCAGAGCTGTAGCTGTGTAATTAATAGTTCCATTCAGATTTCATGATGGAAGAACAGCCTGTAATTTTCTCAGTCTGTTTTTCATTGCAAGCAGCACTTTTGCTTTTCTCCAAAACAGTTTATTGTTGAAACATCCCTTACACTGGGTTATTGGTGTACACTTAAATATTGATCCAAACAGTTTTACTGGATTTTGCTGTCTGGTGTTATATGCCCAAATAATTCCAAATAATTTGGAGCAACCTAAAAAGTCAAGAAATACTAAAAATTAAGATGTAAGTTTTGCTCTTATCCTTGAAATAGATGTGGTAAAATGTTTCCTAGGAAAATAATTCCAATATGATTTACTTTCTCTGAAGCTGCTTTGGAACAGAATATCCAAGGGTTCTTTTGAACTCAAAAATCAGTGTGACTTTGGTGTGTTTCTTCTCAAGTTGTTGTTGACTGTGATCAGGATTCCCTCATATCCCACCCGTCACCTCTACTTTTTCCAAATGAAATAAAGAGATTTTTGTGGCTCCCACACCTGTCTCCATCCCAGGTTTGGTTTAGAACTTGCCTGCATCCCTGTTCTTTGTGGACACACAGCTCTGGAATTCAGAGTGTAAGAAAAAGCAATCTAAATGTGGATAAACACAAAGGAAAATAAAATTATGCTAAGAAAATAGATAAAGCTTTGCTTTGATTGTGCTTTATTAGTTTTGGGTTTATGTTTATCTATTAATATTCAAGAGGAAGAGATTTGAAGATTTACTTTGTTGTCAAACTTGAAGCAGTGTTTGTAATTCTTCACATAAATACTAGCAGAGTGAGAGGTTTTTTTAAACTTAAAATAAAAGGTAAATATTTGGTTAGTATCTTTTAGTTTATATATGAAAGCAATTCCTTGTTGGCACGTTGTTTATCACTTTGCCATTTTTCTACCCAAATTAGATTAAACTCTTAGAACAAGAAAATGAACACTTGAATCAAACTGTGGCTTCTCTAAGGCAGCGCTCCCAAATCAGTGCTGAGGCGAGAATGAAAGAAATTGAAAAGGAAAATAAAATCCTTCATGAGTCTATCAAAGAGACCAGCAGTAAGTTAAATAAGATTGAATTTGAAAAAAAACAAGTCAGGAAAGAACTGGAACACTACAAAGAGAAAGGCGAGAGGGCAGAAGAATTAGAGAACGAGCTGCATCGTCTGGAGAAGGAAAATGAGTTATTACAGAAAAAAATCACCAACCTAAAAATCACTTGTGAGAAGATCGAGGCCTTAGAACAAGAGAACTCTGACCTGGAGACAGAGAACAGAAAGCTGAAAAAAACCTTGGATAGCCTGAAAAACCTCACTTTTCAATTAGAATCCTTAGAAAAGGAGAATTCCCAACTCGACGAAGAAAATTTAGAGTTACGGAGGACAATTGAATCCTTGAAGTGTACAAGCATTAAAGTGGCACAGTTACAATTAGAAAATAAGGAGCTGGAGAGTGAAAAGGAGCAACTCAAAAAAAGCCTTGAACTGATGAAAGCCTCTTTTAAGAAGACTGAACGCTTGGAAGTCAGTTACCAAGGCCTGGACACGGAAAACCAAAGGCTACAGAAAGCCCTGGAAAACAGCAATAAGAAGATTCAGCAATTAGAGAGCGAGTTACAAGATTTAGAGTCTGAAAATCAGACCCTGCAAAAGAACTTGGAAGAGTTAAAAATCTCTAGTAAGCGCCTGGAGCAGTTGGAAAAGGAGAATAAGTTGTTAGAACAAGAGACTTCTCAACTGGAAAAGGATAAGAAACAGCTGGAAAAGGAAAATAAAAGGCTTCGACAGCAAGCGGAAATTAAAGATAGTACCTTAGAAGAAAATAATGTAAAAATTAGTAATCTGGAAAGGGAAAATAAATCTCTATTTAAAGAAATTGTTGTATATAAAGAGTCGTGTCTGCGCCTGAAAGAGCTGGAAAAAGAGAACAAGGAACTGGTGAAAAGAGCTACCATTGATAAGAAAACCCTGGTCACTTTGAGAGAGGTAAACACAGAGGAGTTTCCGTTCCCATCATAATCTGTTTGTACTGTACAGAAATTATATCTGGGCTTCTGATTTGGGGTTTTTTTCTGCTCTAATCTGTGTGCTGTTAACACCTTTATGCATTAGATAACCGAAATTTCTGTAATCATAGCCATGAAAAAGAATAATATTGTGGTACTGGAACATTTCTGCTTCACTTTCATGTTCCAGACCAAATTTAAAGGGAAATTTTAAAGGGAAAGAGAGAGAGCGCAGAGAAATCATATTCTGGTTACAATGTAATATCTGATACAGCTGAAAGCTGACAACTGGAAGGAGAGTTAAAGTTGAATTATTCCAGTCACGTAATGATAAAACACCCTTGTCTCAGCGCTCCTAGAACTAAGACTACGTTATTTTATTTCTCTGAAAATTCTGACTGTAGTTTTTTCTGTGCAAGGACTTGGTGAACGAGAAGTTGAAGACTCAACAGATGAACAATGATCTAGAAAAACTGGCCCACGAGCTTGAGAAAATCGGCTTGAACAAGGAACGTCTCCTGCACGATGAGCAAAGCAGCGATGACAGGTGAGAATGGCAGGGCCTACCTGACAGAGAGGACAAATGAGGGTCTTTTTTATTCATAAAGTGGTTTTGCAGACTGGTTCTGTGCATACTCTCAGATTTTTAAGGCACACTCATAGACCCAGAATGGAACTTGATATTTTTGGAAATTAATTAGTTGATGCGCTGTCACATTCAGCTGACTGTGACAGTGAGTTGCCACTTTTTGTTGCTAAGAGACTCATTGAAGTATGTCAGGAGATAGAGTTAATTATAATTAAAATGTTTTATGCTCTAGTCAGCAGCAGCAACAGTAGCAGTAAAAGATAATGAGCTCAAAGTGGGGTTTTTTTTTTCTTTTTTGACTGCCTGTCTGACACAAATGGTTTTTATCACATAGTGATTACCTTCAACTGCCTCACTCTTTCCTTGCAACCGTTTCCTTCTAATTCTTCCTTCCTAAAGGAAGCTGCATTCCCACTTTCCCTGTCTGCAAAGTATCCAGTGCTTGAGTGTCTCCAGAACTTGGTGGTGGCTCCATCACTCCTCCACACCTGCCACTGGAAAGCAGCTGCTGCCCTGACATCTGTTTCCTCTGCTGTATTTTCCTCCTGTGTCTTATCCTGCAGGGATTTAGGGGAAATTGGTGACGGGAGCAAAGCAGACTGGTGTGGGCTCCTAGCCAAGCTTTGCTTCCCAGTGCTGTTCTGCTGTCATGATCTGTTATTACAACTGATTGTCACGAGCGTGGAGATTGAGCCGAGGTGTTCTGTGTCCAAAGGAAACCCAGTAACACTTGGGGTTTGAATCCAGTGTCCCTTTCTTGCTGCTGCTGCTCCATCATGGGGTGCTGCCAGAGTCCTGTGGGTGAATGTGTGACCCCCTCTTGGTTTCTGCTGGTGTCTTTCCACCTGCATTTCTCAGCTCCCAGATGAGTTCAGGAAAAGTCCTCAGAACCTAGACTGGTTGGATTTCTTCTGATTTAAGCATTTCTGTGTCCCACATAGCACTTAATAAACATTTGGTGTGTCCTTAGGTGATTGTACCCAACAAAAACCCACCAGCCCTTGATCCAAGGTGAAACTTAAACTTAGATGAAGGCCAAATGGAGCAACATTTAATCAAGTTCTAGGTTAGAAGTGGTTGGGCTCTGCTGTTGGCTTGAGCTTCTTCCCAAGCTCCACGTAGAGCTGGAGGATCATGAATGGGCAAGGGTTGTTTTGCATGTGAAAACGTGGGTTGGTTTGAAATTTTGCTGTGCCAATATCCTTCTTTTTCATTGTTCTCAACTTCTTCATTCATCCCAAAGCTACCTGGATTGCTTTCCTTACATAGCAATACATAGGTGAGGCAGTAGCAGTTCTTTGACCAGGCCTATAAAGAGGGCATTTTCGTTATAGGTAAAATGACTTCTCAATGTGGGCAAAGTTACTTCCTTCATCTATCTCTGTCATTTTGATGATGGAAATTAAAAATGCACCATTTTCCTCCTGACTGGAAAGAGCTGCTTGTGATTATTAATGAATGATCTTGGTAGCACTTCAGAGTGTTTCCATTGAGGTCTAAACTGGCCCCGTTTTATGAGTTAACTTTTAAGTGTTTTCCATTTTCTCTTGCCTGCTGTCCTTGGACAAACAGATTTATGGATTTTGACTCTGAATCCAAAACAACCCAACTTGCAGTTATATTACAAAATTTGTACCATCTTTCATTGTTCAAAATGAAAGTTGTTATTGGATCTCTGCTATTATTCTTCTTCCTCCTTTGTTTTCTATAGAATTGTGTAACTTTTCAGTAGCAGAAATTATTTGTAGGCAGATCTGTGCTTCAGCTCAAGAAGGTGAAATACTGTATATTCTCCTAGTCGTAGGTTGCCTACTATTCCCTATATCCTTGGGAATTAGTTGTCATATCTTAGAATCCAGATTCTCATCCTGCTGCGTGATGCTACTGGACAGCTTTCTGCTTATTAATTCTCTTGCCATTGGTCTTCTGCTCCAGTTCCTGACTGGATCTGATGCCGTTGTCCATTCAGGAGTCTCCTGCAGTTTATTCCCTTCACTAAACTGATGGATCCTTCAGCAGCCAGGATTAGAAAGGGGGATATCAGTGGTTTGGTTTATTTTATCCAGCTGTGGGGAGGAGTGGGGTGTTCTCCAGATTCTGACCCACACACAGGGACTGAACTGCTTAGAAGTGATTAATGAGTGTGGGTTTCAGTATTTCCCATAAAGGATGTGCAGTGCTAAATCAATACAGTTTAATCTGACCACTTCTTTCCCAAATTAACATTTTGGGGGATTTTAGGTGCACTACAATATCGTGAATATGGTTAGAAATGGAAGCTTTGCACATCAAGGGTGGCAACAGTCTTAAAATATCAGCAGCTGGGCTGAGTGAGCAATTTGCACATTGATGCACCAAATGAGTGTGCACCTGCACAGTTCTGTGCTCCATCTCCTTGCCTGTCCTCCCCTTTGGAGCTGGCAGGAAATGGGAACTGATGAAAATCTTGCTCTCCAAATACTTCACATTCTAATTGAGTTCAGGTCCCCGCTGGATTTGCTGGAGTGGAGCCAGAAGGAGGAGTGCAGGCACCACTCACTAATGATGCAGAGAAACCCAGCAGCCCCCTGGTGTGCCTGAACGGGGCTTTTTCTGTGTCTGACATGTTTTAAAAGAAAGGAGGAGTCAAAAATGTTTTGACAACCATCTTCTGGTTATTTTTGATGTAGGACTTGCTGTGGATGCTGAGGTGTCTTCGTACTTCTGACTACAGCATTCAGGGATTTTGGAATGTAGCTATGAGACCGCTCTAGAACATTTTAGAATTTAAATACCTCAAATAATTATTTGAAATACAGACTCTTTTTTTGTTGTTGGCCAGTAGGTACAAGCTTTTGGAGTCCAAATTAGAATCCACGCTCAAGAAGTCCCTGGAAATAAAAGAAGAAAAAATTGCTGCTTTGGAGGCTCGTTTGGAAGAATCAACAAATCTAAACCAGCAGCTGCGTCAGGAACTGAAAACAGTAAGGAAAAGGGCTTTTTTCTGTAAGGTTAAATGACTCCTATATGAGCTGTTGTTATTTCTACACTTTTTGGGTAAGACAGCAAAAAATGGGCATCATTCAGGTGATAGAAAGCAGGACAAAGGTGTGAATGCTTTTGAGACTATGTTGACATCACTCAGTTGTTGAGTTTATTCACCGGCCATGAAAACGTCAGCTGGATAAATAACCTGGAGTTGATTTGATTTGGGATGTCATTTCCAGTTACGTTTTCTGGCCTACCTTGAACAGCCTGAGTAGATTGGTTAAAGAAGGAAATAAAATCACCTTGGTTTAGAAATTTAGGATAAAAGTTGGGAGATACAGTTGAAAGCACTGAAATAAAATAGAAAATAGAGGTCTTCTGTTTGTTGGGATTAAGCTATCCATGTCCATAAATGATTTGTACCTCATCTCCCCAAACGTGTACAAAAAACAAATTTACAAATGCAGTAGCAGCACTTCCTGTTCTTTGAGAAGGGACATTGTCAGGTAATAAATTAATAAATTAGGACATGTAAAATGGAAAATTCTACACCTAACCGAAGTTGTCCTAAATAATTCCAGGTGAAGAAGAATTATGAAGCTCTCAAGCAAAGACAAGAAGAAGAAAGGATGGTTCAGAATTCTCCTCCAAGAAGTGGAGAAGAAAATCAGTCTGTCAATAAGTGGGAGAAAGAAAATCAGGAGACTACTCGAGAATTATTGAAAGTTAAAGATAGATTAATCGAGGTGGAAAGGAATGTAAGATATGTTTTAAATATGATTCTGGTGGTAATTATTTGTGGTGAGCTGTTCCAGTAATGCAAATGAGGGTGCTGTTAAGACACTTTAATTTATCACCTCGTTTCCATCCCAGGCAGAACCTGAATTAAATACAGTGCGTGTAGCAGCTGGATTCTGCTCTGTGGGATGCCATAAAGCACTTGACAGGCATTTAAAAAGGAAATGTGAAAACCTGAATTTGCCCTTTTGAATCCACAGCTCCCTCTCAAATCCCTGCTATATAATCCCTATTTACACGAGTCCTGGAGGTTTCTCTCCTGTTTCTCCATAGGTGCAACATCTGTTACCTGTTTTTCCAGCGATAAATCCTCCCAAAGCATGTTACTTTCTTCTGCAGTTTTATCCCACCCTGTAAATCTCTGCACAGTCCTGCTGCTTTGTATGGTCTGGAAAACACTTCTGTTTTATCTTGGAGTTCCTGGGGCAGCTGTGAACTGAGGTTTTGTGTGGTTTTAAACCCCCAGAACGCGACGCTGCAGGCGGAGAAGCAGGCGCTGAAAACGCAGCTCAAGCAGCTTGAGACACAGAACAACAACCTGCAGGCCCAGATCCTGGCCCTGCAGAGACAGACTGTGTCCCTGCAGGAGCAAAACACAACTCTGCAAACTCAGAATGCCAAGCTGCAGGTAATGCTTCCTTAGTTTGCTTTCAAAAATAAAATTAAAGGGTTTTTTTCCAAAGGAAAACTTAAAATACATCTTCATCGTTGGTTTCAGAATCATACTTTGCTTCCTGGAGAGACATGGGGAAGAAGGTGATGTGAAAATAATCTGCACTCAGCAGTCAAGTAATTGTTTGTTTGCTGATGAAAAATTACATTTTTAGAAATTGGTTTTAATCCTTTGTCGGGTGTAAAATCTTGACTTTATACTTAGAAGCAGAGCAGATTCTCTTATCCAGCCTTCCAAGATTGGTTGTGTTTTTTATTTATACATTTAAATTAGGTGGGGGAAGTAGTGTGTCCAACCATATTCTAATAAATTTTATCTATTTTTATGAATATCTAAAAATAAAAGTAAAGCCATACCTTAAAAGTAAAATCAAGATACTTAAATACAGAAGATTTAAAAAAAAACCAAAAGAAAGTGGAAAGCTACTTAAATATGTGAAGACCTGAATTTAGATAATTGAGACGCAGTAAAAAGGTAATGTGTGACCATGGACATTATAAAAATGTTTGTCCCCAGAGTCTTGCAGCTCTTGTGGCCAAAATTCAGATGTTGTCCTTATATTTAAAAGGGTTATTAAATATATGTGTTTTTTCTTTAAAAATGAAATATTCTTGTCGATGGATTTAATGCCTTCTGGAGTTCTAAGAACCAAAACTCCTTCAAGAGGGAATAAAAACCCCACAATGCAGCAGAAATAGTAAAGAGTGTCAGAAAGGATGGAGGGTTGATGGAAATCCAAGTGTCAAGGACTGTTTGAATGAAACAAATCATGCATTTGGTGGATGCCTGGAGTCTCCTCCTGGCTCTTCCTGGAAAGCAGAACGTTGTTGTCCCACAGATGCACTTTCTGCTGCCAAGCTGAAATGTCACTAGTGCACAGCACTTCAATAAAACAGGACATCAGTGCACACCCTGTGTCTCCTCTGGTTGTTAAAAACCAGTGGATATGACATGGAAATACCCTGTTTAAGCAGATGAGAGTGGATTGCTGGGATTCAGAGCTCTCTGAGTACTTTGTAATTGCATTCATTAAAAAAACGAGGAATATCTCTGTAGTTCCTTTTTTGCCTCGTGCCCAGCAACACAGGCCTTTCCTCTCTGGCAAGACAATTCTCTGTGAACTGTAAATCCAAGTGGAAGTTGAAATCTGTTCAGGAAAATCAAGAGTGATGAACTGTTGGCTAAATCTGAAGTGCAGACTAAGCTGCACTACCTGGACTGTGCCAAAACTGTTCCTGGACAACTAATTCTTCTCTTCCTCCTGATACCCATAAGGAGGAGCCAAGGGAAAGGATGTCTGAAAGGATAACTGGGAATTCTGACCTAAGCAAAGTCGGGATTCAGCCTGGGAAGTTTCCCAGCACACCCATGCCATCAGACATGACTTCATTTCCAGTGAAAGGTTCAGCTTTCTCATCTGTAACAAAGAACGCTGCAGTTCCAGCAGGAAGGGATTTGTTCCCTGGTAACAGCAGGAACTGGAGTGAGAGATGGAATTTTTTTTCCTTAATAGATATCCCGAGGGTATTAGAAGCCTCAGTAGTTTGTGGTTTTCATCTCTTGAACAGGAAAGGGAAGGAAAGTGGTACAGGTCAGGTGACAAGCACCAGTTCTTTAAGATATCCAAGGATTAAATTTGGTAATCTCTCCAGAGGCACAAAAAATGAAGTTGTTGATTGTTTGGGGCTTTGTAAAATTGTCTAATGGTGAAGGCTTTAATGTACTAATACACATTAATACTGTTCTGAGGTAGTTGTTGGAGAACTGGTGCTGTTGCACAAAAGAGCACAGAACAGCACATGGGTAGTTCCTTCCAGGTGCTGTCATTTATCTCCCTCTCTCTGTTCAATGGATGCTCCAGTTGGAACTCTCATTGTAAAGGAAGTGTGTGGATACCATGAAGATTTTATGGTGGCAACACAGAATTTTTAAAGAGATAAATCTCCATGCCAGTGTGAAAGTTCTTTTTATTTTAGTCATGTCACAGATTCGGCTTTTATTAGGATCACTGGTGATCCATTTCTCCAAGGTATCTTGATGCTAGAGGAAAATGACCCTGTCAGCAAGATAACATTTTAACAGATGTTGAAAGGTAAATAATAATTTGATCCATCCCTGTCAATTTAATCACATGCTTCAATGCTTTCTGCTAAAAAATGTTCTTGGAACGTTTTGAATTGGAGCTGTCTCCTGGGATATAAGAAAAGGTTGTCAATGGAACAACCAGAAGGTCATGAAGGGTTAAACCCAAGAAATCTTTAAACGGGAGAGAAAATAACCCAGCCCGTGCAATGTTCTGGCTGCAGGTTGAGAACTCCACGCTGAATTCCCAGAGCACCTCCCTGATGAACCAGAACGCGCAGCTGCTGATCCAGCAGTCGGCCCTGGAGAACGAGAACGAGTGCGTGCTGAAGGAGCGCGAGGACCTCAAGGGGCTCTACGAGGCCCTGCTCAAGGACCACGAGCGCCTGGAGCAGCTGCACGAGCGCCAGGCGGCCGAGTACGAGTCCCTCATCACCAAGCACGGCAGCCTCAAGTCTGCTCACAAAAACCTGGAGGTGGAGCACAAGGACTTGGAGGATAGGTAAATACCCGGGGAAACGAGTCTGCCCTTCAGCAAAAACCGCTCTCTAATAAAACGGTAGAATGAATACAATCGGCATCGCTTCATCACTAAGGTTTAAAACTTTGACCGAGGCCATTTCATCAAAATACCTTTTTTTTTCTGTCATTCCACATAAAGAAGTGTAAATACTTTCTTTGTCTGCAGGTACAATCAACTGCTGAAACAGAAAGTGCAGCTGGAAGAACTGGAGAAGGTTCTCAAGACAGAGCAGGACAAAATGCTGCAGCAAAGTGAGAAACACGAAACTGTGGCAGCAGAATATAAAAAACTTCGGGATGAAAATGAAAGGTAAAGAGAACTCTGGCACCTGAGCACCTGCCAGTGCAGCCTGACCAAGTGTTGTGTTCCTTCACATTTCTTAGCATCCTATGCTGCTATTCCAAATATTCATGATCACACAAAAATAATCATTATATCCTGAGGGGACATGTGGGACAAAGGGACATGGCAGGGCCCAGAAGGGACAAAGGGAATGGACACATGTAACCTCCATGATTGCCAAAGTTTGGGCTCTTCCTATTTTGTGTTGGCAAGAAATCCTGCCTGTTCGGTAAGATGCTTTTATCCTGAAAAGTGGCATCTTAAAACTAGTTGTGATGTAGAGATGCTGCTTTGTATTTAAATGTACAGAGAGCAGTGCTTGGCTCAAAGGCAGAACACATTCCTAGGAAAATGAGGCTGGGATAACTTACAGTGTGTGATAGTAAGGAATTTGTATATGTATTTTATGGAGTAGTTGGAAATGCCATGTTTCAGAGGGAGTGTGGGTAACAAACTCACTTCCAGCACTGCTTGATGATGTTTTTGCATGCCAGGCTCACTCACACGTACAGTCAGCTCCTGAGGGAGAATGAGGTGCTCCAGACTGACCACAAGAATCTGAAAACATTATTGAACAATTCCAAACTGGAACAAACACGATTGGAAGCCGAGTTTTCCAAACTCAAAGAACAGTACCAGCAACTGGATATTACATCAACAAAACTAAATAATCAGTGTGAGGTATGTGGGGATTCTGCTGTTTGTCCTGGCTGGATCGTTGGAATATTTATATCACTGTATTTATAGGTTCATAAAATCATATGCAGAGCTGGAGAATCAGTCAGTTTATAGATAATGAAGTGGATCCAGAGACTAATTAATTTGCCTGCTCTACAGGCAATACAAAATTTCAGGCTCATATTAGGGAAACTGGTTTAAATTATTTAAAGCATCAAAGAGGCTTTTATCAATTGATTTGTCATTTAATTTTGAGTTTGATTTGACTCTCAGAATCCCTCTGTAGACCTAAATTTTCTTGATAATCTCGTTTTACACTCACATATAAATGCATGGGCAATTTCATCTGTTTTAACAGCTGCTCAGCCAACTTAAAGGAAACCTGGAGGAGGAGAACAGACACCTGCTGGATCAAATCCAAACTTTAATGCTGCAGAATAGAACGTTATTGGAGCAGAACATGGAAAGCAAGGATCTCTTCCATGTAGAGCAAAGGCAGTACATGTGAGTTGTGAAAACAATGAAATCACTGTGATTAGGGCAATCAGGACACCAATACCTGTATTTTTAAAAAAAGCTGTTCTGTTTAGAATTTAACACATGTGCTGCTGCTGCAATGTTTCTTTTTAAAATAAGGATTCCAGTAAAAAATGTAAAGCAGATAACTCAAAATATCAACATTATGTTTGTAGTTCTAAAGGATCAGTACAACTGTGTTCATTACTGATGATGCAAATAAGGAATAAAAACAATACTTATTCCTCATTCTACACTGGCAAAGTTTAGATTTGTAATCACTGTATATGTAGATTCATACATTCATACATGAATCTATGTAAATTGCAGATTAATTTGTAGATTTGTAATCTAAATTTCTTTAGTGGACTTGAGAGAAGAGAAAATGTGCTTGTCTAAATGACAGAGCACTTTATTTAAAAAGGAGAAATGTGTAATAAAGGCAAATGGAATTTTTTTCAATTTTACACCATGAAGTTAAGCCTAAGGGTGATTGATTGTTTGCTGTATCTCTTGCTTTTTCAATTAGAAACAAGTGTTACATAAGAATTCCTCACAAAAGGTGACAATTTTCAGATAACAGATTCCCTGAGGAACGTGCTGCCCACGCATCCTGTATACATTTCTGAGGCATAAATTACCATTAATTTCTGTTTGCAGTGACAAACTAAATGAATTGAGGCGCCAGAAGGAGAAACTGGAGGAGAAGATAATGGATCAGTATAAATTTTATGAGCCATCTCCACCACGAAGGTACTGATGAACATGATGTAAAAGTAAAACACAGCTCTAAAGCAAGACAGACCTGTTCTGTTCTGGTCCCACTGAAAATGGACATTCCATTACATTCATGGGATCAGAATCACGTCTGTGTCTTGCATAAAAATTAGGAGACTCTGCAGGCCTAACAGTGTGTTATAAATGCAGTGAATGTGCTGTGTTATTGGTGACAGAAGGGGCAACTGGATCACCCTGAAGATGAGGAAGCTGATCAAGTCCAAGAAGGACGGGAACCGCGAGCGCCTCAAGTCGGTGACGCTGACGCCCACGCGCTCCGAGTCCAGCGAGGGATTCCTGCAGCTGCCCCACCAGGACAGCCAGGACAGCTCCTCCGTGGGCTCCAACTCCCTGGAGGATGGGCAGACCCTGGGCACTAAAAAGAGTAGTAGTGAGTACTGCAAACCACTTCATTCTGTGAATAAACCTTGGCTAAACGTTGGAAAGGACTGCGTGCTCTGGAAGATTTGTAAAGGTCATTTTTAAGTCTGTAGGAATGAAGCCTGAATTAATTTATTAAGGACAGAACTTCTTGCAAACTCCCTGCAGTGTTTGGGCAGAAGTAGTTTTGAGCATTTCTGTATCTCACAATGTAAATGTTAAAATGCACTCACAGTGCCTGGGTAAGATGAAGCAGGCACTGGTACTGGGTAAGATGAGGAGGATTTGGGATAGAATGTCACATGTCACCACTAGGACCCATTTTGTTTCTCCCTCTTGTCCCAGCATGACTCTTTCCCCTTGTCTTAGAAGTATTTTCCAAGCTGTGGCTGTGCTAACATCCTTGAGTTGCTAAAAACACCTTCTGTCTGAAGGTGTTCCCCCAGCATCTCCCAAAACCAACGATGCAATTTGGATATGCAACAAGAAGTGTTAATGTAGAGACACAACCTGTTAAAAAGATGGGAATTGCTACTGATCCTGAAATGGGAGTGAAGTAGCTGAGAGGGAGAATGAGTACTTACAGAAGTGTGGTTGTATTATAATATTCCAGGCACAATTTGCTGACCTTGAAAGATCTGATAGCCATCCCATTAGGGTGCCCATGATATATAAGGCCAGATTCTGTTTATTATTATTTATTATCTATGGTTTTTGTTCTCCACTCTTGGCATGAATGATAAACTGCCCAGTTTCTCACAACTTGAGAGATAATTTCAGCCAAGTTTTTAGGATGTAATGGTTCTATTTAATACCTATGCACCAAAAGCATTTTGGCTGTGCATGTAAAAGCATCAGAATCCATGTGCATTAACAGTCACTTCCAGTCTTTGCACTACTGCTTTTAAATTTAACGTATTGGGTTTTAAAAGACAGCAGGTCTGGGGTTTGTGCCAGCTGTGAATTATTACAGCCATTATGATGTGGTTTTTTTCTTCTGTGCTTCTTGCAGAAGCTTAGTCAAAGTTAAAAACATCCAAAAATGTTATTTCAGGGAAAGTTAAAATCAGGTCTGTATTTTTTTAATAACTGAAGAAAATAGTTCAAGGGTACATTTTAGCACTTTTGTTACTAACTTTTCCCTTTGGGGAGCTCAGCCTCTTTCAGTGTAATCTTCAAAACAGGTACTTTTAAACTTTTTTAAAAAGCAACTGTTGCTTTTACATCCAAACCGTGAGTGGTGTGGAATTGGGGAGTGACTGAAGCTGTCCTGGATGTGTGTCAGTGGGAAGTGAGAGTGTGCACGCTGTGGTTCAGCCCATCTGCATCTGTGTCAGCAATGTCATGTTCTGGAAGGGCTTTTCTGTGACAGTTTTCTTTGCATGATCCTTGGGACCTTGTAGTGTGCAGTTACCCTCCTGGGGAGCCACGGCTGCAGTTACGGTGGCTGAGCCTCAAAAGACATTTGAAGCTGTTCAGACCTCATTAATTTTCTACTCCATGGACCTTGTTCATGTTCCCCTTAATCCCAGTGTATTTATCCACAAACTGGAAGGGCTGATCTAATTCCGGATCCTAACCTTCCTTCAGTACACATGTTGCCATGGAAACCACAGTTTTGGAGAGAATTCGGATGCATTTTGTGCCAACTCAGCTCTGACAGTCTCTGAGACAGAGATCTGAGACAGTCTGTGCCTCACAAAGCAAAGAGAGTATCTCAGTATGACAAGTGCTGGTGATGGTGCACATTTTGCAGTCTATTTCTTCTGCTCCTAGAGTGACCGTAAATCCTAAATCCCGGGATTTGGTGTCCTTTCTTTTCCGTGGGAAGCATTTTGGCAGTGGCAACTTCCACTGAAGGAGCTACAGGAGGGAGCAAACGTGTGAGTGCCCCCTGTCTGTGCCAGCGCTCAGGTGTTGGAGCTCTCCGTGCTGGCTGAAGGCAGCTCTGGCTCTGGAAGAGTTCTGTGCCACCCTGATCTCCGGCATCTGGGAAAGGAGCTGCTTCCAGCGGGAACTGCCGAGGTGAAATGTCCTGTGTGTCCTTGAGGAGGCAGGAGAGGGCAGCTCACCTTCCCTGGCACAAACCAGCGATGTTCTCAGCTGGAGGACTGAGTTTCTGACATAGAGATCTCCAGGATATACAGGGTTCACACCCCACATTCCCTGTCAGAGATACCTATTCCGAAAGGATTTGCTGTGTGTGACATCTGTAGTTTTTCCTCTTTTGTGGGTGGTGATAGAGATTGTGTTTTCCCAACACAGGCCACTTTCTCATGCAAATGTTTCCAAGAGAGCTGTTATCTCCCTGGGAAAGGTGATCTTGGCACAAAAATCAGGTTACCCTGTTCTCAGAGAACGCCACCTGAGGTCTCACAGCGTGGCCAGAGCCCATGTCTGAGCCCTCTGGGAAGGAGGGGGTACCTGGAGGGCTGTTGCTGTCCCAGCAGAGGCTAATCCTGCAGGAAGTGTGTGCTCCTGGCTGCGGGGTTTCACCTTGACTTTTCATACCTGCTGGCAGTACAGCCTCCTTCTTCCCAGGTACTGCCCACAAATTATTACTGATCACCCCAAATGATCAGGTGAGTGCCATGGATCTGACACCTGCTATGTGCAGAGCTTTTCCTCTGGATGGGGCCATTCTGAGCTTTTCCAGAGAAAACCCAAGGCAGGCAGAGGGGATTTTTGTTTTCTGTGGAAAAATACAGATATTCTTTGCTGACTTCCACTTTAGCCATTTTGGGGGATTAACAACTTGCCAAGGAATTAGGGCTGTTAGTAAACTGTCGTCTCTACTAGGAACACCAGTAGCAGGCACGCCATGGCACAGAGGGAATAAAAGAAGTGTTCTGGGATCCATTTTCCAATACCAAGGCATTTTAAAGGTTTCTGCCTCATATTTTCGTCTATGCATGAACAAAACAATGTCAGGATTTTAATACAGAATTCCCCAAAGGATTTCAGGCAAGCAGGAGAGTTAAAAAACGAAATGTTTCCTGCTCAGCTGAGGAATTCTGCGGTAGTCATCATTCATTCTCAGCTCAGAAAGCAAGAACATGTTCATGGAATACTGAAAAGAGAAAGAATAGTTAATTGCTGCTGTAGCTCTGCCATCGCAGTATTAATTACTATTATTACTATTCCAGGGCATTTCTCGAGGTGAATTCTGTGCAGACATTACTGACATGGTTTCCCCTCCAAGCATTTTGCCTTTTTGATGCAGGATTTCCAGGACATCAGTGGTTGCAGGGGAGTTTCCTGGTGGGCACAGTTGCTGAGAGCCATACATCAGCCCTTCTGGAGGTGATCTGTGTTAATGGACAGGAAGGACAGATGACTCAAATGGTTCTTGAGCATTCTCTGGTTACTTTTTCATAAGATAAAGGCATTTTTGGTTAGGAGGGGTCAGTTATCTTCCATAAAAAGGATTACAGGGGGATGAGTTATTTTGTCTGTAAAGGATTATGGAAGTTACAGAAGAATTTTTTTCCTGTGTCGTCTTGATGACAAAAAGTAGAAATAGAACAGAATGACCTCTTTGGTTAGAGTGGTTTGTGAACCTGTTCTGTGGGTGCAGACACGGGGAGAGCCGATGGAGAGGGAGGCATATGGAATATTTCACTGCCAGGGTAGCTCATGTGCACTTGTAAATGGTATATATGATATATATGCACTGCTCTGTAAGCAGAACTGCTGTGTGCCAGGCTGGGGGAGCAGGGCACACCTCCCAAAAGGGGCTGCAGAGACAAACCAGGCAGAGCATGGTCTGACAGACCTCTGCATAAACCAGAGCTGCTGCTATCTCTGCAGAAATCACCACTTTGGGGAATTCCATCCTGTGTCCCCTTTTGGATCTTTACGTGGTGGCTCCTGTGCCTGGCATCAGCCCCCAAACTTACCCAAGGCAGGTCAGCAGTTCCTAATGCAGAGTTCCTGACTCCAAGGACAAGATTAACTTGTGACTTCTCCCTCCTCCCTCTTTTAATACTATTTGTAATTTTAACTCTGTAATTCTCCTGGTAGAATTTAACTCGGTTTTCCTCGGGCCCTCCCAAAATGTTACAGCAACACTTACATTTGAATTTTCTTTTCCTGTTTTTTTTTTTCCTTTGGTATTTTTTCAGCTAAAAAATTGGCACATTTGAAGCAGATTGATTAGAGTTTAGACTGATTTTTACCAAAATACTGCCCACAAACTACATTGATCAAAAGGCCTATGCAGGTTTTCTATGAGACAGTAGATGACCAAAGTTGTTACTGAGCACAAAATGGAAGAACTGAAGACTGATAATAGACTGTGTCCTCTTAGATGTGCAGGCAAAGCATTACACAAGTTATTAACCCCCAAAAATAATGATGTGAATATAGTTTAACCTAGAAATTGTACTTAAGAGTTGCTTTCATTTTCAGCTTTTTTTGCTTCCCATTTTTCTTTATGTTCAAAAAAATGTTATTTTTCACAGTAAAAATTACATAGTGGTCAATTCCTGTAATCACCTGCAAGGAAGTTACATTTATTTTTTCATGAACTTCAAACTGTATTACCCTCTGCACTGTAATTTTCAGTGCAGTTCTGAGTTACCTGTGGAAGTTTTCCTAGTGCAGTTTTCCTGTTTCAGTGTAGCTTTCATATTTCATTATCACCCAGAAGCAGGAGAATGATAGCTTTTAGCATAGCATACCTAGCTTAAACTCAGACATTCATTTCTGTCCTTAGTTTCAACATTTAACTTCCATCTGTTCTTCTCCCTTTTTTTCTTTCATTTCCCTGTTTCCGTTTTTCCTCATGCTATGACATAAAAGTGGGTGCACTGAAAAGACTGCCCTTTTTGAGGAACAGACCGAAGGAAAAAGACAAAATGAAGGCCTTCTACCGTCGCTCCATGTGTAAGACTTTATGACAGTTCAGCTTCTTCTCAATGGCTACACTGGCTTCCGTTACTAATTTTTCACTAACCTCTCCCTGGACTGCGCTCTATTTTTCCTCCTCTTTTGCGATGTGCAAGTCCTGCTACGGTACAAGGAGCTGGAGCTTTTTCTTTTTTACTTTTTTCCCCCCCCCTTTTTTTTTTTCCTTTTTTTAAACTTTGGCACTGAATACTTTATATCTGTGCAGCTGTGCACACACACGTAGCCACACGTTCCCGTGCACGTGCATATAATCTATTCAGTGCAGTGTGACTGCATATATTTGTATACATAGACATCTATATACACATGGCCCCATGTGTATATAAATTTACAGTGCACTGTGTTAATGGAAATAGTTTTAAATGACACGTTTCGTAAGCCTTTTGTTAAGAAGTCACTGTATTTTTTTTTTTGTTTAAAGCGAGCGTAGGAGATTGTGCGAGGCTCTCTGGTGGTCTGTCACTCTGCGAGCGTTCATCAGTTCTCGTTGCCAAAATGTTGCATTGATTTCTTTTGTTTCGTTTTATTTTCTAATGAGGGGTGGACAATTTTCTCGAGTTTGGGGAAGTAAAGGTGAATATCATCAGATGTGGTATTTTTCAGATCCTCTCTCTGTTGCTCTGTAACCCCAGTGTGCCTGCAGTAACCTGCACTGTACAAGGATCCCGTGTCAGCGCTGGCACTCCGTTGTATGAGCACCCGTGCCCGTTTTGTCCCCGCTCATCCCATTTTCTCATGGCAAGCAGCTGTCAGAGCCTCTAACAGCACCTGGCGCATGGCGACCCCCTGACAAACGTGTTTTGAGCACCTCCCTGGGCTGCAGGAGCCTGAGCCCCCTCCCTCCCGCTGAGCCGGTTGCATGCGGTGCCCGGGCTGTGGTTTGCTCCTGCCGGCTGCGGGCGCTTTAACGCTTAGAAAACTGTCCGACCTTTGCAATGCAGATTAAGAACCGGAGCAGGTACATTGCCCACGCTGATCATTTGCTTTCATTTGCATCCCAGCCATGAATGACCTGGTGCAGTCCATGGTCCTGGCAGGAGGACAATGGACAGGTAGTTCTGAGCATCTGGAGGGTCCTGATGATATATCCACGGGTAAAAGGAGGAAGGAATTGGGAGCTATGGCCTTCTCCACTACAGCTATCAACTTTGCCACTGTCAACTCCTCCACAGGCTTCAGATCCAAGCAGTTGCTAAATAATAAAGGTATAGGTAGAAGCTTTTTGCACCGTGATGTGACTATGTAAATATTGGTTTTACTTATGTTTTAAGTTTTTCAATGTTAATAATTGAGTTGCAGTGCTAAGATAATGAACTGTTTTAATAACTGTAGTTATAAAATGTTTCAAGGTTTTTCCTACAGAATGTTTCCTAAGTAAAAATGGATTGCTTTGAAAAAATTTTAATTTTTACCATTTTACCAATGATAAGTATTTTAATAATCTTTCCATTTTATTTTATGTTACATCTTCCTTTATGTCTCTGTGTATAGATACTACATCCTTTGAAGATGTAAGTCCACAAGGTATTAGTGATGATTCTAGTACAGGATCAAGAGTTCATGGTAAGATGTGAGCTTTAATTAAATGAATTAAGGATATATGATGTGAATGTTAATGAATTTGTGAGAATACAGTGAATGGCATCATTGCAATGAGCATGCTCTCTCTGGTTTTCATACCTCTCGAATGTATTGTATCATTTCTTCAGATTCTCCTTTCTCTCTTAACTACTACATCAGACAGATGTTCTGTATCTCTGGTAGAAAGTATTTATGAAGTGCATCTGAACAGGATCAAAACATTTTCCCTTTTACTGGGAAAATGTTTTAACTTCCATTGGGAGTTCATAGTAAATAAAGGAAGTTAGCATTTCAATCCTAAAATATCAAGTCCAAATCTGGCCTGAGTTTTCAATGTTTATTGTTCAGTGAACCCCAAATTTGCCATGTGCTGTGGTTTATAAAATCATTACGTGTTCCTTCAAGCAAAGCTTTGAAGTGAAAAATAGGCTATTAATAGAAGTGAAGTTTTAACTGTACTATAAACATTTACGATGAGTACAAGCAGCAAACATTTTTGAGGCTACTAACAGTGCATTTCCCTTGTATTGGCTTAGGAGTACAGGACTTTATCTGTGCAGATGCTCTTGCTCCTCCTGTCCGTGGCATTCCAGCCCTGTGCAGGGTTCCCTGTCAGATCTGTTGTAAGTGACCTGACCACAGCAGTCCCTGCATGCCCCTGTCTGAGCCCTGCTTTCCCACTGACCACTCAGTTTCAATTCTAAACTACACTCTCTCTCTTTTCCTCTCCTCTGTACCTCGCTATTCCTGTAGTGCCCTTTTCCAAAGTGTCCTCTTGGACCGCCTGGAAATTCCTTCGCTTTCTGATCTGTAAGAAACCACTTTGTTCCCATGGGCATGTTCAGCCTGGGAGGTCGTGCATGATCCTCTGAGCATTCTGTGAGCAGAATGTGAAGGTGCCGTGTCCTCTGCTAAAATGTTGTTCATCACGGTGTCTCCTAATTTTCCATTCAGCTTCCAGACCAGCCAGCCTTGATAGTGGCAGGACATCCACTAGCAATAGCAATAACAATGCTTCACTCCATGAAGTCAAAGGTATGCTGGGGGTGAATTCACATCCGTGCTTCATTTCCATTCTTTTCTCTGTAAGATCATCTGTAGAGCTTCAAAAACCCCCACAACCAAAAACTTCCCACTGCACAGCACAGCATGTGCTTCCTTGAGCGTTTCACAGCCTTCATTCCCCAGATTAGGAGCACAGGTATTTTATGCTTTTAATAAATATTAAAGGATGTTGTTAGTTTTTAAGTTACCAACTATTTTAAACCAAACCTAACCCAGATAACATTGTTGCAAAATAAGAATTCCCCCCCAAATTACTTTAAAAGCTTTTTAAGATGAGAAGCTGCTCTTTTTTTTTTTCCAAGCATCCTCCTGCACTGCACTGCTGCTGTGAGCTGTGTGCTGTACAACTGCACAAAATGGCACATGTGATTCATGCTAGAAACCTTTATATTTTGACTTTAATAGATTAATAACACCCCTGGATTTATCAGTATTCTCTCAATTTTATGTATTAAGAACCCTGATACATTTTTGTATCTTGGCTTTTTTAGCTGGAGACTGTTGTACAGACTAGACTAGAGCACTGCCAGCTCAGGACTTCATTTAATATTCATGGCTTGCATCTATTTTATGGTGTCTGTTTGTTTGGAAATTTAGGAATGAATGCTAGCTGAATTTTTCTAATAGTTTATTTTATATACTCTGTTTGATTACTCCTTTCTGTAAAAGATTGCTTGAGGTCCTCCTTGCCCCAGTGTCTCTACAGGATTAGGCATTTCCATTGTAAACAATTTATCTTTGTTCAGACTTAATTTCATTACTTAGGAGTAACATGAAGTGGAAACACTTGATTATCTTAAGTATTTTTTAAGCAATTCATAGTTGCTGACAAATAAAATGAACTGGTGTTGTGGAATTTATTTTGCATCTAATACCATGTGCTTCCTTCAGGTCCCAGTTGTAACAAACTAGGAGTAACAGCAGGAATTGTTGGAGAAGCAGCATTCCTGAGTAGTTCTTGCTGGAGAAAATATTTTCTTTCCACTCAATCCTTTCCATTTCCTTTAACATTTAATTACCCTGTGCCTCTCAGTGTGCTGAACGAGAGTGGAGGTGTCTCTTTAGCCTCTTGGAATATAATATTATGCAGGTGGAGGCCCACATTATAAGTGAAAGGTAGTTTTTATTCAAAAAAAATCATGCCATGTTTGAGGAGCTGCAAAAGGTAAGTCAGGGGAGTACAATTTTATGGAGCAAAAAATGACAACTGGACTTTTTTTTAGTCTTTTAAATAGAATGAATGTTACCTGAATCTGGTAACATTCCAGATTTGAGTGGGGTTATACAGGTTTACAGCTTTTTTGGTGTATTTCTAATGGAAATACTTAATGCCTTCCCCCCAAAGCAGGTGCAGTGAACAGCCAGAGCAGGCCCCAGAGCCACAGCAGTGGGGAGTTCAGCCTGCTCCACGAGCACGAGGCCTGGTCCAGCAGCAGCAGCAGCCCCATCCAGTACCTGAAGGGGCACACCAGGTCTAGCCCTGTGCTCCAGCACAGGATGCCCGAGACGCCAGAGAGTCGTGGCAAGCAGACCAAAACGGGCTCCCCTGGAAGTGAAGTTGTCACCCTGCAGCAGTTCCTGGAAGAAAGCAACAAGAGTAACTCCAGTGAGGTCAGTTTAAAGAGGATTTAATTCTGTGGTATCCCATCCGTGGGCTCAGAATTAATGCAAGGCGCAGTGAGTGGAATTCCTTAAAGATTTGTTGGAGCTGTTGGTCACACCTGCGTTGAGAGGTCACAGGCACTGCCTCCTGGTGCACTGTCTGGATCCACCAGCGGGAAATGTGAGGAATTTTGCAGCTTGACCCTCTGTGGCCCTGGGTTGGGTAGGAAAGTAGACCTGTACTGACAAAGCTGTCCAGTGTCCAGTGCGTGGGACACCAAGGCTCAGAGTGGGTTCACTCTGCTTCTTCCAGTGCAGCAGCAGCTGTTGTCACTCTGTCCTGCATCAACAGGAGGGAAGATGTTTGGCTTCACTCCCTGAGGAGACTCGTGTTTGCTTCAGTTTCATCTTCTTAACAGTACTGGGAACCCAAAAGTGACCTTGGAGCTTAATGAAATCTGAGAGGAGTAAGATGAAGGAAATGTTTCTGTACGTCAGTGACAGTTTCTTAGAAGCCCCAGATCACCTCATCTGTGCTGGTATTCCAGGTTCTGCATCCCTAGTTCTTGAGTAGATCTGCCCAAACTCCAAAAGTGCTGTAGGATAAAGCCAGCCAGTCGCTGTGACTGAGGCCTCTCAGGAGTGAGGAACCAGGCTTGTCTGGCGCAGTGACACAGATCTGGAGAAGATTCTGCATTTTTTGCTTAGACACTTAAAATGATTCTTGCCCATGGTTTCCCTGACAAGGATTTTGGGGATTTAAGCACTAGACAATACTCTTCTGGCAGTATAAAATAAAACCCCACCTAAGTCCTCAAACCAGGTCCACTGCTGTTCACAAATCCCAGAATCCCTTTCATAGCCTCACAGAACCATTCTGGGTGGAAGGGTATTCAAAGGGTTTCTTTCCAGTCTCCTGCCAAAACATTTCCTTAATGCCTTTAGCTTAATTCTTCCCCAATTGTCTCTGGTACCATTTTGAAAACTACTGCAGTCTTTCTTCACTGAGTCTGAATATTATTCACCTAAACTCTTTTTTTGTAAACTGTATGGAAAACTCCTAAGTATGTATCATAAGTGTTTAATGTTGCTTTTAGAGCTGAGAAATTAAAACCCAAATCTTTGTAGAATTGTTCCTCATCTATGTCTACAAAAATTGCTTAAGAAAAGGTAAAAATTGCAATTTATAAACTTACGTGTTCTGTTTTTACAGATGAAATCTGCAAGTGAAGAGAACCTTTTAGATGAAGTGATGAGAAGCTTGTCTGAGTCTGCGGAGCTGGCAGGGAAGGAGAAGCTCCGAAAGCAGCCAGCAGCTGGCTGTGGGATCGTGAGATCCCTGAGTGTCAGAAACACAGTTGATTTCTCAGATGGACGATCCCTTAAACCAGAACAGCTGGTAAGGCCCAGCCTCCGGAAGACTGAAGATCTCTACTTCAGTAGCTCTCCAATCAAATTCACCCCCGGCGCCCAGGGGAAGGCCAGGTCCGTGAAAGAAAAGATCCAAGCAACTGTGACCCAGCGACAATCCAGGGACTGCAACCCCTACGCCACCTTACCTCGTGCCAGCAGCGTGATTTCCACGGCAGAAGGAACCACCCGAAGGACAAGCATCCATGATTTTTTGTCTAAGGACAGTAGGCCGCCCGTGTCCGTGGATGCAGCCCTGGCCCCGGCTGACAGGAGTGCTCCGCCCACCTCCAGTGAGTACTCGGCACTCCGGGTGTCCTCTCCTTGTGTTCACTGTGTGCCTGGCAGGGGGGAGCGTGGCCCGCAGGGCGAGGCAGCTCCCTCGCTCACACCACGTAATTTAGGAGGTAACTCTGAGCTTCCCAAGCCTTCCAGGATGGAAAGGCCAGGTTGTCGTGAGAGGACTTTGCCGAGCGCGAGTGTGTTCTGGGATAAAGCCAGCGGATCTGGGAGTGGCAGCGCAGGGTCCTTCACTGCGCCCCAGCCGTTTTTATCCCTCAACACCGAGTTAGTCAGCAATATCAGTGGATTGCCCCCAAGATCCACCTCCAAAGCAGCTGATCAGGCAAACGTGCCGGCGTTTAGGTCAGTGCCGAGGAGCCAGGAACAGCCTTGTGCTGCTCAGAAGGCTCAGGGTGACCCACGGGCGGCTCCGACCAGGGACCCTGTCCCTGCCTCCGGCCCCGGTGCTGGTGAGGCCCAGACCCCACTGCTGGTCTCGGAAGATAACCAGACCCTGTGGTATGAGTATGGCTGTGTATGAAAGGAAGTTGTGTTATTAAATCTGTATAAGCCTAACATGCCATAGAGGTGTTCTCCATGTCCACTGGATGACAGAGAAAACTTCCCTACAATGAAGGAATCATTCCTGGTTGATCTGCGGGTGGTTGTTCCCTGCGGACGGCGGCTGTGGACTGTGGCATGTTGGAATGTGGAATTGTAACCCCACCAAAGTCTGCATGAAACATTAATTGCACTGTGTATATTTTGCATGCCTTTATAATACAAGCTATATTTTTGTTTGTCATTCATTGCAAATATTTTGGTGTTTTCCTGTTGGTTACTGCTGCATGTTAAACCAAGCGCATGCCCGGAACGGCACAGGGAACAGCATTCCTGGGACAAGGACAGCACTGGCACTGGTGCTTGAGCTCTCAGGGCTATCAGTAACACACTGGTCATCTGCTTGCAGGGAAAAAACCTCTTTTTCCCCCCTCTTTCACATATGAGGTACTAAAGGAAAGAAGCGTTTGGAGAGATCTAAGTGTCTTCTTACCCTTTTCATTTATGCCCTGTTGTGGCATAAATGCATGAGGAACAAGTGCCCAATAATCCAAATAATTCAGTGCCTCTGGTTTGCACAGTAAATACTAATTACTGTCCATACTGAACAATATACACACAGACCATTCATGATCCTAAACAGAAATGATAATTCTTACAAAGAGGTGATAAATAGTCACATGATACACAGCACTTGTCATGAAAAAAATTTCCTTTTCCACCTTTTCTCTTTGGTCTGCTTTGTCTTTCCACGTCGTGGATACAGCTGTGGTGAAGTACTTGGTTTTATCAGGGGTCAAATAACAGGCTCCTTGTGATGTATGGGAATAAAAACCTGTCTTGAGTATGGTGGAAATTAATTTTTTCTTTCAATGGAAGTAACACTGATATAATAGAAAACAAATGGTGTAACAAAATAACAGAAAAAAATGTTAAATTAACACAGTTAAATAAAAGAAAAATAACAAAGTTGCTTGCAAGGTTATGAGCGTATATGAATACTTCAGCAAAAACTCCTTAAATTCCAGATGAGCTGCTAAAATGAAACATTGAATAGTAATTACTTAATGTGCCACTGTTTCTACAAGTGCTTGAAACTTCGCAATGGTAAATTTAAACAGAGTTTAAAATTGTATCAGATTTAAGCTATAATTACATAAAGCTTTAGACATGAGCACTTCTTTGCAAGAGGACATTGGTTATGCCAGTTGTGGGAGTTACAATACGTTATAAAAATTTTGAATGACAGTATAGCTAGAGGGAAAATATTTAAAATTGAAAATAAATACTGAAAACAAGAACTACTGTGTGGGCTGAACTTCTAATTCCTTAGTGCTTAATTAGGAAGGGGCAGTGAATCCATAGTTCCCCAAGGAAGAGCAGCAGATGTCCCATGTGGGAATCTGGAAGGGCTCTATTTGATAGGAGGCCCTGCATTTCAGGAACAAGGGGAGGATATTGAATGTCTGTGGATAGTAAAATGCCTGTTTCAGTATGTGACACAATCCTTTCCCAGGCCTGCACCACTCGTTGTTATTGGGCTGATAAATCTCTAACTTCTCCCAATGCTGGGCACAGCGAGTGGTCAGTTACTGCTGTGTTCCCTCTGGAACTGTCTCAGCAGCAGAAGAATGAGAAATCTGATATATACAATCTTAATTTCACACACATTTACTCTCACAGAGTGAGATCAGTGTTCTGGTCTTGGTTCATGCCATTTGACTTCACTCCAGTTTGTCTGTAGCTGTGTTGGGATTAGGAGGGAGGTGAGGAGTGCCGGTATCCCAAGCAATGTGTGCACAATGCGTTCTTCAAGTTAGTTAAGGAATTACAATCCTAGTTCTGAGAGCACCTAGTACAAACTCAGACTGTACTGCCGGGGTCTGGCTTTTCCTACCTTTCTGCAGACACTGGTCAGAACAAAGTGTGTAGCTGCTTTAGATCGACTCTGGTTGCAGAAGTCAGAGCAGCTCTCGGGCGTGCTGTTACCTCCTCGACTTGCTCAGGTCCTTAGACAGTCACACCTACAGAAACTTCCAGTATTGTCCCCAGCTTCCCTCTTACACCCCAAGGGCTTCAGAATAACCAAGCATGAGTGTCCTGCAGCACCAGTGTCTCCAGGCTGCAGGAGTTGGAGACTAACCTTGTCCAGCTCAAACCACTCTGCATTGGTTTATAAATTTGCAACGAACTGCATTTCAATTCTGAGGAGAATAACTTGTTTTGCTCCACCGAGTTTGGCGGCAGCAGCAGAAGTGTTCTGCAAGAGAGTGTTAAATGGGTCTGAATAATGACTTACCAATATTTGTTTGTTACATAAAAAGAAAGAAAATGTTGTCATGGTCGGAAGGGTCATTTTTTTTCTCCGCTTTTTGGTCTTTAACAAGAAGTTTGTGGATGCCTATCTATGTTCAAATAGTGGAAGGTTCCATGAATTCTTTTCATTCCCACTCCCTGCTGCTCCTCCGCCATGCGCATGGCAGGCTGGGGAACACATGGAGCCCCTGCTCATTCCTTGGTCCCTGCTGCCTTGAGCAGTGCTAAGTTAGGACTTTGCATGGTACTGATAAACACTAAATACATGGCTGCTGTCCAGAAAGGTTTTGTTGTTCAGGCTTAGCCGTTTGCTCACAGTTGAGGTTTGCCTGGCTCAGGGTTTGCTTGATGCTTTGCTTTCAGTGACTGGTGAATTCAGATGCTGCATTTTGCATGTTCAAGCTGTTGCATGCAAAGACAGTTTTGTGGTTTGTGGAACTGAGTGTGAACGTTTCTGTCGGTGGGCAGCAGGTCAAAATACAAAGAAGGAAGTTCTCTGCTAGGGTCAGTCAGCTGTGATTGCACCTCATTAATACTTTTTCTTTCCATACATGCAGAAATGTAGGGTTGGTGTGACTAAAAGTGACATATATCTGACTGTGGCTTTAGGAGTAACACCTGGCTGTTCTAAATGCTGAGATGAATGTCAGTGAGTGTAGCTGAGCAGGCACTTGAAGTGAGTTTCTTCTGTCCCTCTCCTCTGTCCTTTCCTCTTAAAAACAACTAGAAAGTGTTTATATATCCTTTTGCTCTCCTAATGAGTAGAATGTGTTTTAATGCATGAGGGTTTTTTTCATGTCCTGATAAACACAATGAATAACCTGAAATGCTTTTCTCTGCAGATGTGGAAGCTATCCCAGAAAGCAGAAATTCAAAAAGCAGGTCTAGGGAGCAACAAAGCTCCTAATTCTATTACCCACTACCTGAGCTGTGGGCCAAGTGGTGAGTTTCCTGCCCAACCTGTAAATGAGATGAATTTCATTTACAACAAACTAACAGCATTCCATCTCAGCCCCAGAGCACATTGCATTAACCAGATGTAAATCCTGCTTGCTTACCTGGCTTCTCTCGCGCTCACTCGTTAGGCCGGGGCCGGTGGCTCTCCAGAGCTTCTTCCAGAGGCAGGGAACCTCGTCCTGCTTAGCCTTTTGCCTGTAAAAATGACATTGATTTTTATTTTTCCAATCTCCTGAAGAAGAAAGTTCAGAGAAACCCCATTAAGAAATAATACTGCAGTCAGTTTTTAGACAGGGACAGGTAAATCTGAAAGAACTGTTGAACAAAACTCAGAGTATTCAGTACCCCACAGAATCTGCCTTTTTATAAAGCTTAGTTTTGGTGTTCTGTCTTCCTCTTGACTTCCCTGAGCCCCTTTGGTGCATGCTGTTAGTGCTGTTAGTGACTGAACTCTGTGTGTTGTGCCTCTACACCTGAAGCTTTTTCTTACATTCTTTTCTCTTTCTGCCTTTCGACTGAACACAGAGAGAAAAGTGTCCTTCAGTATCTCAGTGTGAAGCCTTTATATCTGAAGTAACAAGACAGCGACTGTAGGAATCATTAATAAAAATTAAGGGAATTTTGTACATTCTTCGTGACTAGAGCAGGCAAGAAATAAAAACCTACCTACCTACCTTCCTTCCTTCCTTGAATCAAGGAGCTCTACTGGAGTCTACTGCCGAAAATGTGTAGATGGTCTTAGGAATTATTGCACATTGCACTGTTAAGATCTACTGAATAAAGGACAGTTCTCATCTCCCTAAGGACCAAGGATTTTAAGGTCTCAAGAATTACTCCAGGGAAAAAAACAAAACAAAATTTCTTTCATCTTCTGTTTTTGAAATTAGCCACTGATTTGCTTAAGCTTCTGCTAATAATTAGCCAAAAACCCCCATAACTAGCAGTTTCTATTTACTTCTGTAAATCTGAAAGAAATGCTGTAGAATTTTGTTGAAATGGACTGTATATACAGATACAAAAACCTCACAGCTACTGGCACTTCACTGCCTTATTTGGTTAGCATAATCTGCATGAAATTGCTCTTAAGAAAGTTTATGCTGATTTTTGTTGCATACTGCAAGAGAAAAATTTGTTTACATCCATGGAAAAGCTTGGTAACTAACAGAAGTGGGAGTCATGGGATAATGGTATTATAGAGACATTGTTTGTCCTTTGTGTTTTTCACATTCCCAAGTTATTCTGCATATGTATGTTCAGATGTTTCTGACAGGAAATTGTCGGGATGGTTTTTCTGTAACTTTTATTTCAATAGAAGGCTGTTTTCCACAAATGCCATTTCCAGGATAAGATTGTCTTACGATGTTTGTGTATTGACTAATTTTTTTTTTTACTGTTTATCTTTTGACATGAGCTGATTGTGGCTTAGGAGGTTTCTTGATGGCAAAAAGAAATGTAAATAATATCATATGCATTTTACAATCAGTTCCCTTTAAGGTTATCTTTTACTAGATGCATTTTGTTCATTATTGATTTATATTAAAGTCAACAAATGTTATTGTTACATTTGGTGGTTGCATATATTTGGCTGGAAAGATTTGCAGCGAGCTCAGAGGAAGTGGACAGGAACTGAGACCCAAGAGGAGTTGTTCTGTTTTATTAAAGCCAGTAAGCACATTCCTATTCCGACTCCTATTCCTCATGTAAAGGGTTGAGTTCCCTGTGTCACCTCCGAGTGTCCAGCAGGCAGGTGCATAATGTCACCTGCAGCTTCCTCAGTGAAGGTGAGCCCCACTGCTGAAGGCAGTTCGACAGATTCAAAAGCATGAAATTTTGTCAAAAAGGGCAAAAAAGAGGCATGTTCAATAAGCTTTAGAAGGGGACATCTTCTGTTTGTTTTTTTTTAAATGAGTTTCTTCTGGAAGATTTTTTATGATAAAATGGGCTAATAGATCTATACTAAGGGCATAGCGGGTATGACAGACAATTCAAAGGCCATAAAGATTAGGAAAATCTCTCTTCACTGTAAATGATGGCCTGTTCCAGCTCATTTCAGGGCCTGTGCCTGGGTTCTCCTCACTCTCTGCTGACAGAGGACTGCTGCAGCTCAAACCCCCCAGCCAGAACCATTTGTCCTGTTACTGTTACAGAGAAAGGCATAGCTTGAACCAAGAGACTGAAGGTGCAGTGCCAAAGCCGCCTGTGCTGCCAGGATCCGAGCGGGTGGCCGTGTCTGGGGACACTCTCACTGTCACTGTCGTGACTCTGGCACACACCCCCGTGTGTGGAGCGCTGCTGGGCACGTGTGGCTGCCCTCACCACACCTCGATGTGTCATTTCCATCACACAGGGATCCCCTCCCGTTCCACTGACCGGCTCAGCTCTTCTCAACTTGTCCGCTTTGCTTTGCAGAGAAGTTCATAGCATTTGAGCAGTCGGGTGGCTCTCTGTGCTCTTCTCATTCCCCTCTTCTTCCTTTCTTAATCTTCCCTGTCTGTGCCCTTAAAGTAAAATAAAAAAGCAAATTTAACTTGGGAGCAGCTTCACAGTTCCTGATACTCCCAATCGCAGGGAAGCACACGGCAGCTGTGGGACTGTGTACACACACCCCCCTTTGTACCCCAGGAATCCCAAACCCATCACTGCCAGTTCCAGGTTACAAAGGAGGTTCTCATGCCATACAATGTGTATGTTTTATTTACTTTTCTGATAGTCTCTGAGGATTTAGTAACATTCCCAACATGTATGATTATGATTATTATTATTTCTAAACTTTGTCCAGGACATGATGCAGCCTAACAGAGGAGCTCATGTGTGATTTTTATGGGTAGCTGATGATGTATATGTAAATAATGCTTTGATATTAATAAAACTGCCTTAAAGGAATGTACCTAGGTGTGAAACAGAACTTAAAAAGCTCTTATTTAAAACTGTAATTTCCTTTACATATTGATTTTTTTAATGTTTGCCATTGTATACATTTATTAATGATGTTATTAAAATGCCAAACCAAATAATTTTTATTCTTATTTTGTGTGTGTATATTTATACACACTTTTTCTGGAAACTGATGTTACTGGAAGGGTATTGGTGTCGTGGTGATGTGTGCAGTGAGTATTTCTTCTGGAAGGAAACTGATAAAACTGTAGCAGAATTTTTCTGGACCACGTGTAGTTTGTTCTGTGTGATTTGTGTAGAGCTGGGTAGCTTTTAACTGTACGCTATTTTGATACTATTATTTAAAAAAGAAAAAAACAAGACTGATTTCATAAGTAAATACAAAAAGAAATCATTCTAGATTTGCCAAATGTAGTATTTGAAGCCTGGTAGTTATTTTTGCTGAGACAAGTCTCAGGATGCCTTCTGAGGATGAAGGTAGTCACACTTTAGGCAGTGCAGATTCCAGGATTGTGCACATCCTTCGAACAATTTGTCACATTTAAAACATTCCAGATTTAAAAACCTTGGCAAGTCAAATCTAATATTCTTTTTTAAGTGATAAGGGATTTTGGGGTACCACAAAGAAAAAACCTGAAGGGGGAGGGAGAGTGAATGGCAGAGAGAGAGAGCGAGATAAATTTTACCTTTAAAGACACATCCTAATGTATCTTAACACAGAGCTAATTTAGTGGTGCATTTATCAATCCAGAGCTCTTTCATCAACCCAGTATTCCTAAATACCAGATGTTCCCTTCAGCCTATAAAGTCACATGTATCTGGACATCTCTCTAGTGACTCTTCCTACAGCTTCAGCATTTTTGGTCACTTCTTTCCCACTGGACGTGACTCCCAAGATAGATGGGGTTGGTTTGTGTCTGTCAGAGGTGGAGAACCTAAACTGCTGCATGGCAAAGTGTTCTGTCACTAAGAGCTCTGAGAACAGGTGCCAAATCCTTCCAAAATGACGGGAACTGTGGTAAGGCTGGGGGTGAAGGAACTTGCCTTGCCCTAGATGATGTTTTTTCATACTCAATTAATAGTAATTGTTCATTCACCCAAGATCACAGATCCTTTTACATGTTTTTAATTCATGCTCCTGTAGTTTTGGTTTCAGTTCATCCCAGCCTGCACTGATGGTTTTGCCCCGGAGGCATCGTTTGTATGTGACATTTTCCTTAGGCTGCATCCAAAAGCCTTTACCCCCATCAGCTTCAGATTCCATCCCTCACTCGCTGCTCCCCTGGCTTTGGGTTTGGGGGTGTGCTCCTTGCCATGGGATGTTTTGCTGGACTTGATGGAGTTTCTGCTGCTTCTTCTTCAGCACACACCATGGTTGAAAAGTGACAATCAAATGCATTTTCTGTAGTGTAGGTGAGTTGCTTTTTTAGGTAAAAAGAATAAAAGCAATGTGTAGTAAGGCATAAATGGGTGCAGGGACACAGTGGGGGCAGCTCTGTCCTGGGCGTGTTGACAGGTGTTCTACAGCTTTGGATTTGTTCTTTCGTAGTGATGTCAGGTTTAAACCTTCAAGGCCAGTCCCACACCTGGGAAATTCCAGTTTTATCCATTTATCGATAAATACTATAACAGTATTTAAATAATGCCTTTTCTACTTACTAGCTACTTAGTGGTAGATTGCAAAATGTCTTTTTAAGAACACTGTTAAACTTCTACTAACTCAAAGGCAGTATTTTTTCTCACCGGGTTATACGATATAAAATTACATACTTGAAACAAATGAAAAAGGAGTAAGCCATTCTTTTTCCAAGTTTTATTTGTAATGAGATTTTTCACCAGTTTTGCTCTACAAAATCTGAGTAGTAGTAGAAAAGTGAACTTCCTCTATTTAATGTCTTCATCAAAGTGTACAATGATGGGATCGTGACCTGTTGATCTCACAAACTTCACGAAGTCGTCGGGGCTTAAGCCCATGGTTGCAGAATTTGTCATTGGATGAAAATACACCTTTTCGTGGCCCCCTTCGAGCAAGGCAGCGTCCAGCACCAGCCTCACGTCTCCCTGGTCACAGAAGAGGGCGAGCGGCGTGGCACAGCCCTGGCCCACTTTGAGCTTTTCCAGCATGGCATTTTCATCAGCAAATCTTAGGTTTCCACTTCCAACGCCCAGTTTTTTACCAAGTTCGTTTAAATTGACCTGCCTGTTGTGCAGGACAGTCACCAGCCAGAACTCTTTCTTCTTTTTGTCTTTAAGAAACAGGTTTTTACTGTGACCTCCTTTCATGTGTTGGACATGGGGCATCATTTCTTCAACAGTGAACACCTGGAAAACAGCACCAGTGCGGTGTCAGACTCTATATCCCATTAGACTCCCGGTCATGCACTGGCAGGTATCTTCTGTTAAATATTTAGAAAATACTGAATGTTCTACTCGGCCTAAAAGCTGTACCCTTTTATGAAGGAATTTTAACAGAACACGAATAAATTGTGACGAACTGCTCCGGCACACTTTCGGAATCATTTCTGCCGCGTGCGTACAGCAATGTCTCGCTTTAAAGGCAGCTCCGGGAGCGCTCCCGTTCGCGATTCCACACACTGGAATGACGTGGCTTGTAACTGGGAGTGAGTAAAAGTTTGGAAAGCACCGTGGATGCCGCCGACTTCACGGAAAAGAAGTGGGCGGGACGCTCCTCAGACTACCGGGGAAAAGGGGAGGGATCTGGAAGCTTAGACCGAGTCCAAGCGACCCAAAAATACCCCCAAACATTCTGCCAGGCCCTGCGAGAACTTCTACATCGATACTTCTGCTAAAACCCCACGCGCAGGGCCTGATCCCGCCCCGCTGCCGCTGTGCCCCGCTGGCAGGCAGGGGTTATTCCCGGATTTTCAGGAGGCTGGGGGCGCGGCTGCCGTACCTGGGGGTGCTCGGCGGTGACGGTGGCGATGCCCAGCTCCCGCAGCCGCCGCTCCAGCGCCTCCCGCAGCTCCGCCGCCATCGCGTCCCGGCCCGCTCCGCCCCTGCCGCCGCGCCGAGCCCGCCCACGGGCAGCGTCCTGCCGCGAGGAAATTGGTAAAATTCATTGGTTAAATTCGCACTCATTTTCGCTAAGGAACACCTCCCCCCGCCCCGGTTCAGACGTGGATGTAATATGTCTCCATCCCACCTGAGCCTCCCCTCCCGCACAGTTCAACCTGAGCCTCCCCTCCCGCACAGTTCAATACATTTCATGTTCCTTAAAGCAATTTCCTTCTCAAATAGTGCCATTAACACATTGCTTCGACACACATCCAGTGTGAACTATATTTGGTTCAAATGTTGTTTCAAACAGGAGTTTGTCTCAGATTAAATTAACCTATTAAATTTTTTGTACATGTCCTCGCTGTAATCTCAGGTTCTGGCTTGCTCCTTACGAACGGTTTTGCTGAAAACGCTGCTAGATAAGAAACTTAAGAAAAATTCAAAGCTTAAAAGAAAATCAAAATACATGATGCACCCTAAAAACAAAAACTGCATAATTTGTATTTTTTTAAAGGCAGCCAATAATAATCAGGAATTGCAACTAACGGGCAAAGCCAAGCGTTAACAGCCACATAGTTGCAAAATATTTCTACAACACAAACCATTGCCCTGACCCATGATATCAATAATTATTTGTTTTCAGTTTGCCCTTCAGAAAAACGGGCAATCTGTAATAAAGCTTTAAATTAAAACAGTATGACTCTGCGGTTAAGAGACATGTGGATAAAATATGATCCCACGCTAATTCCCAGAGCCTTACAGCAGCACACAGGAAGATTTCCAGGCAGCATCCAATGGAAGAGCAACTCAAAAAGCAGATTTGCAGTAAACTCTGATGGCTGTTTCTCACGCTAGATTTATCTTTCCAATAAAACGTTTTTCAGGTCAATCCCAGGCAGTCCCAGGATGTGTTGCCCTCGTAGTGTCCCTGTGCCAGCCCTTCCTTCTCAGTGTGTCTCCCTGCGCAGGAACAGGACTGTTTATAACGCGCTTTGCACAACTTTCGGTATTTAAGGGGTTTTTTTTACTGTGATCTATTTTTGATATGATTTTCCCCATTTTACCCGTGGAGAAACACTCAAGGGCTCTGTGTATTTCAAGGTATCAGTACCCAGCCTTTGAAACTCAGAATACTTTTTTTTCAACACTCAGCATCAAAAATGAGCGAATATTTGTAGGAAGGATACTGAAGGCAACAAAACACGTAGTTACGGCACTTGTAAGCGTGTGGAAAATCACATGTGTGAACTACCACAGGTCCCACATTATGGGCAAAGAGCGTGAAATACACAGCTCAAGCAGATGTAAAGGAAATTATGGTCATTACTCGTCACACACAATTTGCAGTGTCCGGACGGGGATCGCCACAACAGCAGCACTGTCCCAGGCAGATCCTTGGGTTTATCTCTGGGTTTTACAACCAGCATTAACCAGGTAACACTAAGGATTTTTCATTTATAGAGCTTCCTCCTAGCTTTTTGTTTTCCCTACTCCATTAAGTGGCGCTATTTTAGAGACACCAAATTAGAGAGGACTTAAAAGCCACGTTAAAGCTTTAGGTTGGAGGTGGGCGGGAGGGCTTTGCAAAGAAAAAGCTGCTATCTCCTGGCAGGCTGGAGTAAAACAAATTTAAGTATGTAGATAGATGGATAGACAAACAGATATTTTAAAAAATGCGTTTCAAAACCCTGGAATGGGGCTAAACTCAGAAAATCTGTCCCGTGAGGAGCTCCGTGTCCCGCCTCCCCTGAGGCGAGGCCCCGCCCCCGCCCGCGCAGCCCGAGGGTCGCAGCTGCGCCTGCGCGGTGCCCTCGCGGCGCGTGCGCAGTGAGCGGCGCGCCCGGCGTGAGGCACGGAGGGGACGCGGGGTCTTTTCCCTTCCCTCCCCTTCTTCCTTCGCTCCTTTCCTCCCCCATTCCCTCCCTCATTCCTCGGGCTGTCAAGGCCGGGACGCGGGGGCTCGGAGAAGGGCGCTGCCCCCGCGGGGAGGGCGGGCTGCAGCTGACAGGTACTAATTAGCCAGAACGATGGGCAGGAGAGCAGCGGGAGCGGGAGTCGCTCGCCCGCCCCGGGGGCCTGGAAGGGTTTTCCGCAGTCAGAGCCTGGCGTGGGTTTCGCCGCTGTGAGCTGGTCCAGTGTCGCCTTGACCTTGTGTTGTTTGTGTGTGTGTGTGTTGCAGCGGCTTGTGGCAGCTCCGCGGCTCCCTCGGTTTTACCGACTCAGCCCCTTAAAGGTTGCTCTTTAGGGTTAAAAACCCCACCAAAATAGCTGGGTTTGGTTGGTTGGTTTGTCATGTGCTCACTTCCTGCAGGTATCCGGGTGCAAAGGAGGTTTTAAAGGGCCCGCAGCCATTCTGAGGGGAACCCAGAGCATTCCCTGCCTTTGGAGCTGCTGGGAGGGTGACACAAGGGCACCTGTGACAGGGGAAGTGGAAGGTCCATCTCTGAGCAGGACAGAATGACAGAATCACTGAATGGTTTGGTTTGGAAGGGACCTTAAAGACCATTCTGCTCCACCCCCTGTGGATGGGAGGGACACCTTCCACTATCCCAGGTTGCTCTGAGGCCTGTCCAACATGGCCTTGGACACTTCCAGGGTTGTGGCAGCTACAGCTTCTCTGGGCAGCCTGTGCCAGTGCAGAACAGGCAGCTCTGAGCAAAAGGAGAAGCTCAGAGAGGAGACTATGGTACAGGATAATTGGCAAAATTACTCAAACCAAGGTTAAGATGGTTAAAACAAGCTGTGGGATGATCTGACAGAAGCTTAATTGCTGAGCCAGGGCTCAGCCTCACAGGATGTCTCTGGCCACATGACAGCACTGGTGTCACTGCCATGCTGTGGTCTTTCAGTGGTGCTTTTGTCTTGAAATGCTCAAGTAAAGGGCATTTTGCAGCTGTGTTTTGTTGGCTTAGAGAGGCAGGTGGCACTTGGGTAATTTTGTCAGTATAGCATGAGGAGTGCAAATGTGGGGGTTTTTTTAGGAGATGTCAAAGAACCTTGAATGGGGGAATTACTAGTTTATATCAAAAATCAGTTGAGAAAGATGTAAGATGTGTAAGCTCTTAGTAGATCTGTGTGTCTGCAGTGGGGTAGTGGAGAAGGGTGAAGAAGCGCAGGAGGAAATGGAAAAACTGGAACACCTTCTAAATAGTTTAATTTTTTTTTCTGTGTTAAAAAAGCCTGTTTGGAAACATAACATTCGTGCCTTGTGTTCCTGTCCATTTTATCCTCAGAAAGGATTTTTGAGCCTCGAGGCTGATCTCAGTGTGTGCTTTGTGTTTTCAGTGGGGAAATGAACCGAGGGTTGCTGCTGAGGTTTGAAAATCTGGTGCAGCTCCGTGATGCCAGCCGGCAGCTGCGTGCCCTGTCCTCCAGGAAAGTTTGTGGAGCACAATGGAAGCCTGTGCAGTTGTCTGCACATCCCATGGAGTCCCTCCTTCTGCAGCCACAGCTCTGGCAAAAAGACAGATCAATCAGTGCTGCCTTATCACAGTGCAGACATCTAGCCACAAAGGAGGTAATTAAGGACATCCAATAATCCCTGGGTTTGTGTGGAAAGTACAAGAGCTCAGTTTGAACATTTTAATAAAAAAAAAAAAGGGCTTTATTCATGAATATAGAGAAGTTGTTATAAATCTATAAGACAAAATGTACTTAATGTATGATTTTATTGCCATTCCCTCTCAAATACTGATTTAGACCAATAGCATAATGAATTTTTGCTGACACTGGAGGAAGTTATTACAAACAAAAATGGAAATGGTTTTATTGATTTTTGTCCTTGTTCTGAAAAATTAAAAGTACGAAAAGATTAAGGGTAGCTATACATTTAAAATGTTCATTATGATGTGTCAAGTCATTAATTTATTGCAATTGGTATTGTAGTAAAAAAGATGTGTTTACCTCATAGGGCTCAAGAGTGTTGTCTTTTTAATATTGTTTTTGTTATTTCTTAGTTTATGTGTTCCTACCTATGTGTCTAATTCCATGTAGGAGACAAAAAAGAAGAAAAAGAAGATTCCCCTGACGAGAGGTGAAGTGGAGATAAGGCAGAAGATGACTGTGGAGGAACTGGCACAAGCTATGGGCAAAGACATCGGTGAGAGCCTGCTCTGGGGTCTGAAACAGCAAAATCTGTCACAGCCCCTCCACCAGTGGGAAAGGCAAAGATGTCTTCAGTGGCCTTAGTGGTGGTTGGTCCATCCCTTGGGAAGGGAGGTCGTACCCATCCCAAAGGAAACGTTGGGAGACATAGTGCAGACCAAAGAGAAAAGAAGCTGAACCATCCAAATTACCCGGCCAGACATTTAAATGTGAAGAAGCCAGGTCTATCTGCCATCTCTAGCAGAAAGGCCTCAGATCCATGCAGGCTGCTCCTTATGGCTGTGGTTCCCAGGGGCTAAATTATTCCAGAAGGAAAACATCACACCCTGGTTTGTCAGAGCTGGACCCCTGTGAGTTAAGAACTTGTGGCTAAAGAGCTTCAGCCCAAAATCCAGAGTAGGAGTAGGAATTTGGGATTCGGGAGCAATTTATGTTTCATTAGAACAGTCATTTGATTAACTGGGAGTGGGCAAGACTTGTCTGGAATTGCTCCCTGTAACAATTTTTGACTACTGTAATATGTTCTGTGTTTCTACAACCAAGGAAAGGAGCATATGGTCAGATTTATCAAATTTCCTTCCTCCTTGAATCACTCCTTTGCTGTTTGCTTTAGATGAGTTTCAGTTGTTTTCTTTTTTGGAGTTAGTGGAAAAGTAAGCTATGAATGTCTGAGTGAAAAATAAGGTTGTAGCAGCTAACGGAGTCGTAATTTTCAGTAAATCTGCAAAAAGTCCTTCTCTGCAAATATGTAGATTAATGGCAACTTTTAGATAAATCTAACTAAAGGAAAACTCCTTTGTGAATAATACTTACTAGCACAAAGAAAATAATGAAAAAGTCTGATGAAGTGGGTTGGGGTTTTTTTGTCCCACATGTTTTTGTGGATGTAATTGTTAAATGTGTTTATGTTTTCTACAGATCATATTTATGAAGTGCTGCTGTACACAGACATTAACCTTGATTCAATAGAACCAGATTCCATCTTACGTGAAGACCACATCAAGATGATTGTTCAAAAATCAGGAATGAAATATAAATCAGCAAAACTGAAAGAGGAAAAGGAAAGAAAAAACACAGACGCTGTGAAGAGGCAAGCTGTGAGCCGTTCTTTTGGGCTCTTTTGGTTCTATTTCTTTCTGCAGGTGTTTGGGGAGGAGGCAGCCTTGACTACGCAGCACCAAGTGCTGGTAGAAAGCTTTTCTTAGCCGTCATGGGCATGGCTCAGTGAATTTTTTTTGGCATTTACAACCCCCATTTTTGCTGTAATTACAGACCTCCTGCAGACCCAGCAGTACTGACCCCACGGCCCCCAGTTGTCACCATCCTGGGACACGTTGACCATGGGAAAACAACCTTACTGGACAGCCTGAGGAAAACCCAGGTGGCGTCGATGGAAGCAGGAGGCATCACACAGCACATTGGGGCTTTTCTTGGTATGATCCAAGTCCATGTGCTCTTGTCTAACACAATTTCCTCTCCATCTCACGCAGCAGGCTGACTGGCTGCCAGTTCATTGGGGAAAAAACGCTGCCACATAAATGGTGAGAAAGGAAACCATAACAAAAAATGTCTGTTGCTGATACCTATCGTAGCTATGTTGATGGAACTTCAAAGTGAATTGTCTGCACAGTTGAAATTAGACAATTTTGGATTATGGAGGATCCCAAGTCACTTTCTCCTTCCTGAGGCTTTAACAGCACCTCAGGACTGACACCTGATCTCCATGCCAACAATTGCCTGACTGCCTAAAACATGTCATTATTATTAAAATGCTCTCAAAGGAGTGATGCTTGATCTACAATACATCAAATAAAGCTGGGTGAAATGCTGATTTTGAGCTTTACCATTTGTTCACAGTGCACATGCCTTCTGGGGAAAAGATAACTTTCCTTGACACTCCTGGCCACGCAGCCTTTTCAGCCATGCGGGCGAGAGGCACCAACGTCACCGACATCGTGATTCTGGTGGTGGCAGCAGAAGATGGAGTGATGCAGCAAACCATAGAGTCCATCCAGCACGCCAAAAATGCAGGAGGTACGGAGTGGGGTGCCTTGGGAACTTTGTTTTTACCTCTCAAATAAACCACCTTGGACTGGAATCCACAGAACTTGGGAAGTAACTGTCCTAGTCCCATTCATCATCTCCTGAGATGTTTGAAAATGTACTGAATGTTGCAGTAATACATAAAGATCCTAAAATACAAATATTTAGCAAGACAGGGGTTCATTGTATGGGGTTTTTTCCTTCCCTACACGGATAACTCCTCCAGCTTCCTCCTGGTAGCTCGGATCTCAATGGCTGCTCAGGGAAGAGGCACCAAGTGAGATGATCTGTTCTAAGTGGCCATAACTTGCTCTAACCTTTTCTAGCAGCTGTGGTGGTAGCAGCAGGTTTTGGTTAGGTTGGTGCTGAGTTTGTATGTTCTCTTTTTAGTTCCTCTTATCCTCGCCATTAATAAATGCGACAAACCTGAAGCTGATCCTGAAAGAGTAAAGAAGGAATTGCTGGCTCACGATGTGGTCTGTGAAGAGTTTGGAGGTGATGTTCAGGCTGTAAATATTTCTGCACTCAAGGTAAGATTGTGGTAGAAAAAATGATGGTGTTCATGGGTGTCTAATATGTGCAGAGAGATGCCTTTTTATTTGGCAGCTGGAAAATAAAATGCTTCTCTGTCTGGTGTTTGATACCTTGCCATGAGCTTAGTGCTACTGGCTCTCGCCAGATTTATTTGAAACACACTGAAATGTGTTTTGAGGCTCAGACTTCCAGCAAGCAATAATATCTCATTTTTCTTCTGGTAATTCAGTCCAACAGTTTTGTCTCTGATATCCTGAAGTCTTGCCTGGGTGTTAAATGTCATCACATTTCAACGGGCGAATTTGGCACTAAGGCTTCAGCTTCTGATCTCACTTTGATTGGGCACTTCCTTTATTCTGTGTGGTTTTGTGTGGTTTTATGCAGCTGTTTAACCTGATGGTTTTGGCAGAGGCAACTGTTGCTCTGGCAGAGATGTTGGAACTGAAGGCAGATGCCACAGGGCTGGTGGAGGGGACTGTCATTGAGTCTCGGAAAGACAAAGGGAAAGGGTGAGTCAGCTGCCACCTCTGCAGCTTCAGTGAAGCACTTTGTAACAACACAGACCCATTGGTCAGGGGACCTGTGCCTCAGTAAATAAAGCTGGAACACTTTCTTTGCAGTGTTCCTAAGTAAAGCCTTGAAATACTGCTCTGCAACACAAGAGCTTATTAACTGATGAGGCAAAATTCATCATACCCCTGAAAGGAAATCCTGTAACAGGAGATAGTTTAAAATGGTAGCACTGATGTGTTTTTTAAAATGTCATTAAAAAAGTAGGAATGATGAAGTTAACAGTCAATACATACAAAATTCTTGACAAGTTTTGCGTAACGTGACATTGTACCCTTAAGTATCTTAGTCCATTTCCAGGTTCTGTGTGAACAAGGTGTGTTCTGCCCTCTTTAAAAATGGACTGAATTCTAGGAAGTTGTTGGGATTTGCTGTTTGGGGTTGGGGTTTTTTTGGTGGGGGTTCACTTAGTGTGTAAAATCATCCTGTTGCTGGGTTCACAAATGCCAAATATTGGATTGATCTGCAGAAATGAAGAGTACAGTACAGATTTTCATGTTTTTTAACTCACTTAAAAATTTGGTGAGTGCTCTAGTAAATCATCACAGGAATATTCTGCCTGTGATGGATCACAAATCCATTCTGGTTGTGTTGTGCCTACACTGACTGTGAAGACAGGGAGAAACATCACTTGAATTTTGTCTGTTATTTTTCTCCTCTGCTCTTCACTAGTCCACTCACCACAGCCATCATCCAGAGAGGAACTCTGAGGAAAGGCTGTGTTCTGGTTGCAGGGAAGACCTGGGCAAAAGTGCGTTTCCTGTTCGATGAGAATGGCAAAGCTGTGGATGCAGCCTCACCAGGCATCCCCGTGGAAATCATGGGCTGGAAGGAATCCCCTTCAGCAGGAGATGAAATCCTTGAAGTAGAGTCTGAGGTACAGAAAGAACTGTTGAAGAGAAAGTTCACACTGCAGGAAGGTGGATGGGAAGGAGCTGAGTAACAAAATAAGTGAGAGCTTTAAATCACCTGGATAATCCTATGAAAGGTCAAGCATGGGGATTAAGGGACCTGAACTAGATGCTACAGAAGAGGAATGAGGGTTTGCATTTTGCCTCTTTCTTTTCCACCTTTCCCCTGCTGGAGTGTCCTCAACTCCACTGGAACAATCCAGTACTTCAGGAGATCAGTGTTTTAATTTGAGAAAGAGATAACTCTTTTCTGACAAAAAGAAAATGCTTAAAATATAGCTTGAAATAGGTGTTGTGAGAGCTGGAAAAACGCCACATGAAAGAATGAACAATAAATTCTCTTCTGCAATGCAGAGATACTGTAAAAATAGGCCTTGAGTCATGTGGTAGCTTAGAGAGGAAAAGCTCTTGTCCCATTCTCTGCCATCTGTGCAGCAAAACCTGTAGTTAAAAGCGAAGGAAAATGAGTGAGCCTGTAGAGAAGATGCAAAAGGATGAGACTTCATTATTGCAGAGTGTTCTGATACAGTGCTTCAAAGGTAATGTTTCTGTCTTCCTGCCCAGCAAAGGGCACAGGAGGTTGTGGCTTGGAGGACCTATGTTGAACAACAGGAGAAGATGAAGAAGGATCTGGAAGTTATTGAAGCAAAGCAAAAGGAGCACAGGTTGGAATATGAGAAGAAGCAGCAGAAGCTGGCCCACCTGACCTGGAGACAGAGGAAGGCAGTGCTGTACAAGGCCAATAAGCATGCAATGTTCTTAAGGCCTAAGGAGAGAACAGAGATGGATGAAAACACACTGTCATTAATAGTTAAAGGTGCTGTCCGTGTGTGTTTGCTGCTCCTTTGGTTCTGTGCTTCTCAAACGCTCAGTCTGAAACAGAGCTCTAAATTAAACACAGTTTCTGTTACAAAAGTTTAATCAGTTTAATACTGATTATTGAACTGCTCTCCTAAGAGCAGGGGCATCAGAAGACATGCAGTGGGCAGAAGGATGTGCTTCCATCAGGGCCAGAGCAACAGGAAAACTTAACATGCCCAATCCCCTTACCCAGGAACTGCTGAGTAAAATTCAGACATATAAACCCCTATATAAATATATATACACACACACATAAAACCCTATATATATAAATAATAAAAAATACAAGTTATAAGCATTTTGCATCAGCAAAATAGAGAAGAACAATTATGTATTAAAGTGGGACAGGAGGAACTTGGTTTAACCTCATTTAGTGATACTCAAGCAGTGACTGTAGTTGAAAACCTGCAAACTTGACCTGGCAGCGACAGCAGATGGAGAGCTTCTGGCCCTACTGTATTTACCCAGTTTATTTTTGGAATTAACAGACTTTTTGGATGAATTTTAACATATTACTCAAAATACAGTAAGAGTGACACATGTCAGAAGACTTTCTGTTGCCCAGTGTGAAGTTGACATTAGTTGTATTTCTGTGTCTTTGACTTACACAAAGTCAGCAGTACTTCCATTTATCCATGCAGGTGATGTGGATGGATCTGTCGAAGCTATTTTGAGCATTCTGGACAGCTACGATTGTGAGGATGAATGTAAACTGGATATTGTCTACTTTGGAATGGGAGATATCAGTGAAAATGATATCAGTCTTGCTGAAGCGTTTAATGGTGTGTGTTTAAAAATCGTTTTACAATTTTGGAATTACTGACTTACTGAAATGGGTAGGCCTCAGTCAGGTTTTGTTTTCTCAGTAATAATTAGCAGCATCAATAAGGTAAATTTACGTGAATCTTAAAAATGTTTCCTTGAAGCTCAGACTGGTGCAGGAGGGGAGCCTGGAAGTCTCATGGAAATGAAAGGACTCTGGAAAAGCTGTTGCCAGAAATTCAGTTGTTAAGGTTAAACTCTGACTCTTCACTTGGGCTGCTTTATGATGCTCACACAGGGCAGAGCTAGAAAAGCAGATTAGAAAATAATTTCTTTTTGCTCAGGGAGGAAACTGGATCTAGCACTGAGTCAGTTGTTGCTGTTCATACCCTGTAATTCTCACTGCTGCAGAGGGTGAGGTCACTGCCTCTGCCATAGCCCACAGGTGGGCAGGAATAATTTAGAATTCACTTCTAGCTTTATTTGGACAGCCAAGTTGGTTTTCCAGCCCAAAAAAGAGAGGTGTGTCCTTTATGTGAGCTGTATGTGTCATTTTCTGCTTTGGTATCTCCAGCTCTGTCATCAGGGACCTTCTGTGGGCTTTTTTGGGCCATTTGTTTTGGTAGGAGGGTTGTAGCAGTCCATGTGCCCTCGTGGGAGAGGCAAATGGTCCCCCCTTAAAAGAGAAGCAGGAATAAAATGTACCCTGTGCTGCAAAATTTCACTTTAACTGTTCAAAGATACATCTCCTGTAGTCATCACTTGACAGTTGTTTCATTTATCAGGTGTAATATTTGGATTCAGTGTGAAAGCCAATGAAAGTATTAAAAAGCTGGCTGATAAAAAGGGAATAAAAATTAAACTTCACAACATCATCTACAAACTCATAGAAGACTTGAAGGATGAGCTGAACAGCAGGCTGCCCCCAACTGTGGTGGAGACTACAATAGGTGAGTTTTCATTGACTGATACATTTTTGCCTCAGAACGTGGCCTGAAGCTTATTCTCCAGAGAAGTGTTCCTCTTGTATCAACTGTTTTATACTCCCCTGAAACTGCTTTTCTATTTTGTTAAAAAGCATGGCAAGTAAAAAAATGCAGCCTGCTTCTACCTCATGCCAATTTTTTATTCCTATGGACTTGAACTTTCTTTTTTTCTTTTAGGGGAAGCTTCTGTTCTTGACACCTTCTCTGTCACAGTAGGAAAAAACCAAATTCCAGTGGCTGGATGCCGAGTGCACAAGGGGCTGCTGGACAGAAAAATGAAGTTTAAGCTAATCCGTAACAGGGATGTTATTTGGAAAGGTAAGTGTAATTGCCACAAACCATGGATTTGTGTTTAATATTTTTAGACGTTGCTGGTTCCCTGGGAAGTTATTGCAAAGGATCCTAGAGAAATCCTGAATTCTGTCCAGGATGGAGAGGAAAGCCACCCAGTGCCACCGTACTGTTCCCAGACCTTTTTCCAACCACCCGCTCTGGTAGGAAAGTAGGAGCATCACAGGATTTACCTCCCAAAAAGAGCTGGTGTCTGACTTCCATTAAGCACAACACAATCCCTACATTTTCCTGCTTCCCTGGTGTAGCCACAAAGTGAAAACATTCATTCTGCAGGAAGGGCAAACCAAACCACTTCCCTGCTCTGCTGCTGGTGGCCTCTCTTTCATGCATTTTCTCTTTGTAGGATGTTTATCATCCCTGAAGCACCATAAAGATGATGTTCAGGTAATAAAAACGGGAATGGATTGTGGATTGAGTTTGGACAAAAATCTGGAATTCAGTATTGGAGATGAAATTATCTGTTATGAAGAAAAAGAAGTTCAACAGACAACTTCCTGGGACCCAGGATTTTAAAGATATTTTAACACATGAACACTAAAGGACATATATTATATTCCTGGCTGGCCTTTAATTCTTAGCATTAAATTAACTTCCTGAGATGCACGGGAGCTGTTGTTTATATCAGAGCATTTCAGATATATTTTATATCCAAAATGTTCTGCTTTTCTATCACGTCAAGCCACACGTCACGTTCCAGCTGCCCTCACTGGAACATGGGATAAACTACCAGAGTAACTACAAGCATTTCAAGTGTGTAAAACCATCATGGTAAAATATTTCTGATGACAATCTCTTGGATCCAAAATAGCTGAGCCATCTCCTCCCTCCCCTCCCAGTGCTGCTGTGCAGCATTTCAATGTCTTGTCTGCCTTTTGTCACCAGGACTCCCATACCCCATTCTCTAGCACTGACCCACTTGCAGACCTGACTCTGGACCTCTGAATTTCCTATTCTTTCAAATCAGAACAGTCTCATGTTAAAGAGACCACTTCTAAGGTTAGCTCAGGTGTTGGATTTTTTCCTTTTACAACTGGTCCCCAATGTTCTTTAAATCAAGTTGCTGCTTCAGTTTTATACCAAGTATTTCACCCTAGCTGGCAGTCAGCACCCAAAGGTCCACAGATTTTTCTCACTGATCAGCAGAGAGGAAACACAGTGCCACAGAAAAAAAATCCTTAAACCGTACAGAAGCTCAGATTTTTATTGGCTGGTACATTTACTTGTCTTCTGGCTTATTGAAGCAGTATGTCAGACAGCACTTGCCACAGTAGTGTCTGTCGAAGTGACTGGCCATGAAGACTCCGGCCCCACACTCCTCCGAGGGACACTCCCGGCGCAGGCGGCTGATCTTGCCATTCTCGTCCACCTGGGAAGGACAGACAGACAATGGCTCACATACACTCTTCACCTTTTAGCAACAAAAATAATTTTGAGTATTTTCCATTGGCATAGTAATTTTTGTAACAGTAACTACATCAAACTTCTTGAGGTATGTGTCAGAAGTGCCCAATTGCAACAGATCGTGTGTCTTTTATTTAACATGTGGGATATTTGCAAATAGAAGGAGTTTAAATATTAAATACACCAGGCTCTGTGCAGACCAGTTACAGGCTCCATGTCCTCCCTGGTGAGAGCTGAGTTTCCATCAAGTTTCTCCTCGAGTTAGTTCTGCCTACCTTGTAGTACTTCAGCACTGCAAGCTTAACCTTCTTTCTCTTATGCTTGTTCTTCTTGGGAGTGGTGTAAGACTTCTTCTTCCTTTTCTTAGCACCACCACGAAGTCTCAGCACCAGGTGAAGGGTTGATTCCTGTTTGTAGAGCACATGAAGTAGACTCAAAATGCTTTCTCAAGGCAAGTGCAGCATTTAAGCAGGCTTCTTGCTTTTACCTAGAATAAGTACATCTCAAGTGCCAGGCACTTAGGAAAGCTCTAAAAGGATTATTTGCTATTAAGGTAACATCCCAAGCTCCCACCATAAACACTGCCCCAATCCCTTGATTTGGCTGAATCTATTAGAAACATTTCTTAGTCAGCTAAGAAAAGGTCAGTCAGCCCTGCCTGTGCCCGTTCCTGGGTACTGCACTGCTGTGTCCACCCTTTCCTACTCACTTTTTGAATGTTGTAGTCGGACAGTGTGCGTCCATCTTCCAGCTGCTTCCCAGCAAAGATCAGCCGCTGCTGATCCGGAGGGATGCCTAGCGGTGACATAAATCAGGAATAAATGAGAGGCGTGAGGTACAAAAGGCTGCAATAAAATTAAGATTGCTGCAGAAAATTACATCTGTGTAAGACACACATCAATCCACAAGACTGGACTGACAGGATAATATATACAACATATACTGACTTGTATCAATACGTAATAGTCAGTAAATGCCTCTTGAACCTACCCTCCTTATCCTGGATCTTCGCTTTTACATTTTCTATAGTATCAGAAGGCTCAACCTATTACGAAACAGAACAATAGAATCAAAACGCGCTGCACATTTCAATTAGCCCACATAGGCCGAAAAACCACGAGGAGCTACCGGCACATGCCCGGTGCTGCCACGGCCATTCCGGCCTCCACCGCGTGGCCCGAACCGCCCCAGGCAAGGCAGGGCCGCGTTTCCCCACACATCCCGGCCTCTCCCGGCGCATCCCGCTGCCTCCCGGCACATCCCCGCGTTTCGGAGCACCGGCAGGCACGGGCGGCGCGATCCGCCGGCGGCGGCTCACCTCGAGGGTGATGGTTTTCCCCGTGAGGGTCTTCACGAAGATCTGCATGGCGAGGCGGGCAGGGGCTGCGCGGGGCGGCGCGGGGCGGCGGGGCCGGAGCGCGGACTGCCCGCGCTGCTCGCGGAATGGCGGCGGCGGCCCGAGAGAGCGCCGCGCCCGCACGCACGGGGTTTCCGTGCGCGCCGCAGGGNCTGCTGGGAGGTGTAGTCACGCAGCGTGAGGGGTGGGCGGGAACTGCGGCTCCCACAGTGCACCACGGCGGCCGGCGTGAGGGGAGGAGGAGGAGCCGCCATGACGAGTGAGGCGG
>VWZT01004670.1:135723-182519 GCA_013397055.1 Pachycephala philippinensis
GGCCGTCATGAGGGGATGAGGAGGAGTAATCGTGAGGGCGGGGTTCTTCAGCCGCCTGAGTCGGTTCTTCTGTGCGTTGTGGTGGCTGTCGGTGGGGTTGTTATTTTAGGGAGTTTTTCACGTACCTGAGTCTCCGTCAAGGCCAGGTTGGACACGACTTGGAGCAACCTTCTCTAGTGGGAGCTGTCCCTGCCCACAGCGGGGGGTTGGAACTGGATGAGCTTTAAGGTCCTTTCCCACCCAAACCATTCTGGGATTCTATGATTTTCCCGCGGCGTGCAATCCCAGAATTCGGTGTCTTGGTTCCCGAGGAGGCAGTGTAAACACGCCTCACAGCCACTTTGCTACTTACGTATTGCTCGACATCCATTCCAGGTTTATATTTGGGCAAAGATTTTTAAAACTAGAAAAGCCATAGGTAAATTGGGAATAAAGGAGCCCCGACTCACGATTTGGAAATTACTTATTAGATGGTTTTATGCTTGTGAGTCGAATATGGGAAAGGCTAAGGGAGAATCAGGACGTGCTTGAATAAATCAGCTGGGGCCATTTTAACAATTTCAACCTTTCTGTGTTTTGATCAGAAACTGAGAAAGTAAGTTGTGTTGGGTAAGGACTATCTGAGGAGTGTTACATTATATACAATAATGCATTTCACAGGATAATAAATATTTTTCGGGTAAATGAACACTTGACAGTATTTAAAAAGTGGTTTGCTGGTTTTTTTGTCTCCAGTTGGTATAAGCAGACCGGTTGTGACCTCTGTGTTGTTACAGAAATCAAGGATTGATACGTTTTCAGCTGGTTTTTGTGCCACTGTAAACACTGCAGCAGAGTCAGGGTCACTACAATGAATCCATTATCCCAGGAATAACAGTCGAGTTCATGCTTGAAAACCTCTTTCCGTAACTTTATGGGAGTTTTGAAATGACGCAGCTGCCCTAAACCAGGAGAAAATCAACATAACTAGAAAGACCTGTGACATTTATCCCACATGCCCTGTGTTAGCATTACCAGTCCTTCTGTGCAAAGGTTATTGCTGAAGTTCCTGAGGGATTCCTGCCTGCCTGCGTCTGCCTTTTTCAGACACTGAGATGGGAAAGGCCTAGCATAAATCAAAACTCCTAGTTTTTGAGACAGATAGGAATAAGAGATACTGGCTCTGCTTTTGAATCTTGAGTTGGATTGGTGTTTTAAGACACTAAAATGCACAGCCCCTGCTCCCTTGGTTTTCCACAGCTGTAAGTGCAAAGGACATTTAGTGCCCACCTGGAGAAAATATACTATATATGCAATATATTTGGTGCTGCAGCTGTCCAAATAAGTGTTGGTTACCTTAGTTTTAAGTAACATTGGTGATTATTTAATCTCAGGTGAATTTAGAGACTGCCTCATAATGAAAAGTTTTTCTGCAATAATGTTGCTTTGCTTTTGGGGCTGTTTTTTGTTATCTTAGAGCAGCACCATGGAGCTTACTCTATTATTTTCTCTATTCACTTTATTGTCATTCTACCATACATACTTATTAGATTAGAATGTCCCAGAAAGTCGTTTTTCTGTTCATTCTCTCTATATAAACATCATATCCAAAAATACATCCGCAGATAATGGAGTATGTTACTGTATGCAAGGACATCCTCACTTCAGCCCAATGGGAGTGTGAGGTGTTTATTGCCAGAATCAAGAAGGGTTAAAGGGATGCAGTTTTTTCTTCACAGGAGATTAAAAGCTCTGGAATCTGAGCCCACAGCTCTGTTATACTATAGGAAAAGAGCAATGGAGCTTGAACCAAATGAATAATGTTTGAAATACATGCAAAATATGTTGCTTTAATTAAGACATTAATAATCTAGTTATCTCTGCCTTCTTTCATTTATATTTTTAAATGTTTCCATTCTTGTTTTTATATGGCAGCTGCTAATGATTGCGTAAAACCTTGCTAACATGAAAACCTAAATTTAACTGATGCTGCAAAAGGTGTTTCATAAAAAATCATCTGCCTGAGGGGATTTGTTCAGTTCCTAAAAAAAATCCTCAGATTTAGAAAGCTTATTTTCAATGTATTAGCTTATAAAATTTATAATTGTTTGGTTTGGGGTTTTTTTTATTACTATTGTTTTAAAGGCTTTAGCAGTTTTGACTCTGAATTTGACTCTGACATCTGAATTGGTGAGATGATACTGGGGTTTTCCTGCCCTGCCTTGTTTTGTAATTCAGCTGTTCATGTCCCTGGTAAAACAGCTGAAGAGTCACTTGGGTATTTGGAAAGGAAAGAGAAAAGTTTGTGTGCTGTGCTGTAGCAGTTTGAAATATCACAGTTCACACATCATGCTGAATGCAGCCCTTCCAGGACACGTTCTTTTGGTGACCCTTTTGGTGTTTATAAAAGTGCTGCTGTGGCAGCCATGCACACTGAGTCCGTTTTTACCCATTTTCAGAGCTTCTTTCTTGGCCCTTTCCCTAAAGGAACTGAAATTGCAGAGCTCAGCTGTTCTGTGTGTTGTGAAAACTGACAAGCTAATTTCAAATATATCTCTGTGTATACAGATGAAAATGTACAACTTGAGGCTTCTCCAAAAGAATCCAGAGTCCTGGAAGGAACTGGGCCTTAGATGCTGTTGAAAACCTCAGTAATGCAATGTTCTATTTCTAGGTGCTTAGATCTCATTGCTAATGTAATCCCTGGATATCAAACACACAAATTAGTTCATTAACTCATCTCCTATAGCCTGCTGAGTAACTGCTACTCAAAAATAGCTCTCTCCCGTTTCTGGCCATTGATTAATTAGATTAGTTCTTCCCAAATCACAGATGTTATATTTTCTGTAATTTCACTGGAAAAGACTGTATGTTTTAAGGACCTCCAGCCCCCTGAGATTTACTCATTACCTGCCAATGGTAAAATGTGTCCTTTTCTTTCTTCTATGTTTTCTTCCTTACACTGTTATTGCTTAGTTAAGACACCATTTTTAATTCTTATTTTATTTCCTGGCCGTATTTCAGACCATTTTATGGGATGATTTTCAGGTTACCATGTCTTCTAGTGTTTCTTGATTTTGTCATTCTAGGACATTTCTATTTACAGGAAAAAATATTCATTATGTTTTCAAGTAAAACGTTAGATTTTAATTTCACCACCAGCTCTTCCACAGGGAAATCAGTCAAGCTCATTGTGGGGCTTTATGGCAGGGAAAGGGAGAGGTAACCATACACAAATACAGAATAATCTTGCTAGTTGATTTTTCAGATGATTGCTTCTTTCTGTTGGAAAGCTGTCCTAACACTGCATTAATTCACTGTCTCAGTCAATAGTGGATTAGAAAACTACAATTTTCATTTATGAGGGCTGTTTTTTACCTCAGCCCATCACAAAAAGGATGGGTTTGGGCTGTTGGAAGAAATGAGCAAGAAAAGAGAACACACCAAAAGTTTAATAACAAACTTTGAAACTTGAAATTTTAACTTAGCTCCCATTCCAGCCTACAAATTACTTCGGATTCAGCGCTTCTTTGGGCAACTTTCCGTGGAGAGAACTCTGCAGGCACTTGGCTTTTAGTGGAGCCTCTATGAGCTGACTCTTGGGCAACCTGCAACCTCAGCACTTAGAGCTTAGGACACACAAAAATAAACAGAGTCCTGCTTGGTTCCAAGGTCTGTAAGTTTTCAGAGAGGCTTTTTCTTGCACTGCCAGACCCAAGGGCAGAAGCTCTCCAGGCAGCAGGAACCCAAGCCAAGGGCAGACAGCTGCAGCAAATCACACAGGCACCAAGTGCCAGGAAACCACTCTGCAGACAAGCTAACACTTATCTGCCTGGACTTAGCTAAGAGAAGTGCTTGAATTTAAAGACAAAATTTCTGAAAATTAGGTTTTCTGCATCCACACATAGTTATTTGCATCTATTGTGCTTTTTGTGTCTTGCTCCAAGAAACTGCCCTTGACTTCTGTGCCTGCAGCTCCTCTGTCATTCTGTTGCTGTTACGGGTTTCAGAAATGAAGGGATTTTGGCCTTTAAATCTTTCAAATTCAAATAAATACTATTTCTCTTATGTGTCATTAATTTCATCACCTTTATTTTTTTCAACCCAGTCTTTGGATTTCTAATCCACATTGAAATTAGTGAGTGAGTTCTGCAATATGCTTAATATGAATAGTAAAAAGCTTTTTAGGGCAAATGCAAGATAGTTAAATGTGGTCTTTTACTTTTTCTTAGGTGCGTTGTTATTCTAAATGGTACCACCGGTATTTTGGAAGACTGGGACAAGAGAGAAGTTGCCTGGGGAGAAAATAAACATGAGAAGTTATCTCAGGATGGAGTACTTGAAGATCAGAAAGATGCCAGGCTGATGGAACATGTTTGCTGGTAGTTCCCCTGCACAACAACAGAGGGAGTGCTTACAGCAGGCAAGTGAAGAATCCTTCTAGATCTGGATGAGCTGTCACAAAAAGTGCTGAGAATGCTTTTACCGACAAATATCAGTTATTTGCCCATTTAACACGTCTGTTTGAGAATGTGTGCATGTTTGTATTTTAACTGGAAGTGTATTCTCCGTGTAGAAGAAAGCTCTGGAATGGTATGGAAATGGGATATGCATCTATGTTCTCAGCTTCAGTACGTCGGGTCTGGCCTTGCTGTGGTCTGCATGAGGATTTAGACTCAGTGGGAGTGAACTGCTCTGAGTGGCCCCTCATTAGGGAGCTGTACAAAGGGGATGCAGTGTAGGCATGTCTCAGTTCTTGGTCTTTTTGGTTTGTTCCCTGCTAGGTCATTGCTGGAGTCAATAGTACAAATTAGATTATCAAGATAATCTAACAAATCCTGCCAAAACAACAAACGCCTGCCTAGAATAAATGTAGGCTTTGGTTAATGCATCCACCTGCTCCTTGGGCTGCTGTGGGAATTGTCTGGGTTGTGGACCATATTAAACTGTAAGAGCCAATATGAGAGCTTGGCCCAGGCTGATCCTTAAGAAATGGATAATTCAGCCTCGAGGAAGGGAAGATGCCCAGCTGCAGATTCCCTGGGTGCCTGTTGGCAGAGCCTCTTTTTAGCTCTCAGCCCACAGCCAGTATCAACAGGAAGAATACTGAATGTCATTTGCTGTTGCAACATGTTCCCAAATAACATTTATCTCAGTAATTAAGCTACATGTAGCTACTGCTGATTTGTTTCAGTTTTAATACGTTTTGGCACTCTTTAAAAGCATATTTATTATATGGATAAATCTGCAGAGTTAGGATTCACAAGAAAACTGTAGTTAAAAGAAGAATTACAAGTCTACAGATATTGGAAGTATTGTGTGGATGAGGAATAGAGAAAGGTATGCAAGTTCACTTTTCAACATGTAGAGTGATATGCCCTTAAGTATATAAGACTTAAGAATGTAACTCAATTTACAGATCAGATATAGATCAGATTTTGACCAAAAGAGTGAAAGCAGTGAATGAAAAGGTCACTCACTGACATTGTTACTGCACAGAAGCTGACATCATGCGAGAAAGCAGTGCAGATGTAACTGCCACACTCCCCAGCGTGATTTCATGGTTCTTGTTTAATGTTTGCAGCAGCTGAGAAATGAAAGTGCTTGTTAAATCAAACATGACAGTGATGGACCAAACCACAAAGTTTTATTCTTTCTTTTCCTTTGTAGCCATTTTCACTGTGCAGCAGGGATTTCTAGCAGGGATAGATGATCAAATGGCAGGCCTGAGTTGGGTGCTTCTGTTGTTGACATATTTACTTGTTAGTTGTTTTGTATTCAGCATCCTCTGGAAGTTTTAGAAACCAAGCTACATAAGAAAGTGCAGGTGCAGTGTCAAATGAATGCTATCTAAAGCAAACTGGGGAGGATTGTACTGGTGTGGCCGTGTATGTCTCTGTTTCCTTCAGGAGAACTTGGTGTCTCCCAATCCAAGACTCAGTTGCTAACCATCCGTTGGGATTTAAACCAATTTAGATGTATTATTCAGCAATCTCATGAATTTTCAGTCGCTTCATCTTGAAAAAAATAAAAACTCTCTAAAAAATTCTCTAGCAAGAGTATCCATAAAAGCCAAGTAGTATTTTAGCAATATTCAAACACCCAAAGTTAAGTATAAAGAAGAGATGGAATTTCATAAAAGCTATCTGTAAAATGCCCAAAACAAGTTTAAGAATCCATGCCTTGCAAAACTTTGTCTCCAATCTCAGAAATTATTTTGAAGAAAATGTAGGTGGTTTCACAAAAGGAGAAGCACGAGTGCTGTCTTGTCACCTCGCTGATAAGAGAGATTCTGAAGTGTTTTGGATACTGGCAGTACTCATATTTCTTTTTTCTTATTTATTAATCAAACTCAGAATTTATCATTTTCTCAGTGTCTGACTGACTTTTGGATGAAACTGTCTGGTCAAAATATGTCATCATGGTCCTATGCAATTTATTATTGCCGAGCTCTAAGAAGCTGAATTTATTCCTGTCTGTACTTGACTGGTGTGCTGCAGTCACTCCCAAAGGTCAGCCACAGCTTTATACCTCGATTTATGAAGAAATTAGGCTGTCACAAGATCTTACTGAATGGGAGATTAAAGATATGGGAATGAGAGGAAATGGGAGGTTACTTACATAGCCTAATGCCCAAGGCACTTACCTGAAGGAGGAAGTAGTAAGCTGTTCTTCCTGCTTCGTGGAATTCTTCTGATTTAAAAGTAATTCATTATCCATCTTCTGTCTTTAATTCATTATTCACTGGAAAAAGTGCAAAGCCCATCCAAGATCCACTTCCAGCTGAGTGCCCGTACCACACAGAAGATGGTTTTACTCCACCCCCTTGCTAAGAAATTTCATTAGAGCTTGAGGAAGTGATAATATTATTTTTATTGAAGTCTTGTCTTTGTGAGTTTTTTTTTTTTAATATTTCTCTGACAAGTTTTATGGAGTGGAGATGGGCATAACTAAGCTTTTTGTATGCTTTAATCACAAATCTCTTATGTGAGGTGAGAGTTAGGTTTTCTGAAGTTATCCAAAGCCAAATAAAATTTTGTGATACAGCTTTTACCAAATGAAAATCACAGGTAGAAGGTTATCTGTATAAAAGAATTTGTGTTGATAAACAGATAAATGTATTGATGAGGGTTTATATTGATAAGAGTCTGTAAGTGATGTTCATTAGAACCTTTTAAGGGAAATCAGGATATTCAATTTTTTTATGTTGTTTCTGCAAGCTCTTAACATTATTTCACCTTTTTTCTTCTACCTTCCTTGTGCCCCCATGGGCCAATTATCCTTATACTTGAAATCTCAGCACAGAGGAGCAATTTTGTGTCTTTCCCTGACAGAAGATTAATGATATTAGCATGGTGACCTAATACGGTAAATGTGGTCTGTTTCCATCGCTCTGTAATCCCATCGAAATCCATGAGTCACACTAAGGGTGTTTGGCCTTAGTCCCTTTCCTTCCCTGAACTCCATGACTCTTTTTGTGCTCTGAGAGCTGGATACAGCCACCTGATTTGTTGAAGCCATTAGTCAGAGCTGTAGAAAAGGCACCTCTGGCTGGTGATCCAGGCTCTCCCAAGCACAACTACCTATGGCCTAGAGACAGTAACACTTTTGACAGATGGTTTTTGAAACTTCCAGATACACTGAGAAATCCTGGTGGTTTTATTCCAAATTAATTGACGGAATCTGCTGTCTAGTCACAGTGCTCCAGACTTCATTAATTAAAGCTTCTCCCTGAATTTAGTAAGCCATAAATTCTGGACTGTGTTTTGCTCCGATGATACTCAGTCTGACTATTCTGCTGGATAGCTGAAAATGGAAGTAGGTTATCTCTGAAGAAAGCAGAGCAAAAAATGAAGGATTAGCTTCTGAGCTTTTTGTGGTTGGGTTTGTCAGGCTTAAACTCCAGTTGTTCACTATTTTATGCTCAACAAAAATAAACGTAGTCTAAAAGATTTTTTTAAAAAAGTTCTATAAATAAAAAGTTCTATAAGTGCAAGGGACGGGATTAGCAAGCATGCAGCTGCTGAAGGCAGTTGGATAAGATGGAGTAAATTAATTTTGAATGAAGCTCACATTGATAAGAAATTTTAAAGGTCAAATCATTTCCCAATGGCTCACCATTAGTGCCTGATGCAACTGGAACATCTAACTAACTGTGCTTCTACTTCAGGAGTAAAAATTAAATTATAATACCAGAGAGTGAAGTGTCATAGTAGCTACACTCATTTAAGACGTATCAGCACAGATATTCTGTGCTTGATGTTCCAAGTGACAGTTGCTCAAAAGCAGGAAAACCTGCACAACCCTCCCTCCTGTAATCACCAGAGCAGCAAGTAGCCAATTACAAGCATTTTGATCCTAAACCATCAAGGCAGGGGGAGGCAGCCCATGGAGTTTCATAAACTGTAGGAACACAAAACCGTGTAAGAAGAATGCTATTTTNAGAAAATAAATCTCTGCTGGATATCTGGCAAAGATTATTATTTCTTGCACAGCTATAGCACCGAGACGACATTCTCATTTCACCAGATATTGCTCAAATGCCAAGAGACAGACAGCAAAGATGAAAAGAAAGCACGCTACAAATATTGAAGTAGATCTGGAAAGGTCATTGATAGACACTTTTGTTCTGGTTACTTTTCTGAGTTCCAAAATACACAATGAAAAAAGCAGAGGGGGAGAGAGACACTGCATAATAATTTGAATTTTTTAGAGTAGATTCTGATTCTAAGGATTAATTGCTGCTTAATTTGTACATCTGAATTCTACTAGGACCAAAATTAAAGCATAACGAATGTGGTTGCATTATGAATATAATCTGGGTGTGTAGATAAGCTAAACAGCTACTTGCTCAACAGCCTTGAGTGTTAGGTTATTTTATTCATAATTGCACAAAAATATAAGATGGTTGCAAAATCCCCAGCACCTAATAAGGAGGTTGCACCTCACTCAGCAGAACTGCTCATTTCCCGAGGCTGCTGCTATGGGGTCAGAGCGCAGAGCTGCTGCCAGAGCACACAACTGGGCCAGGCCCCTCTCCCTGCTCCCCTCAGCTGCCGTTGCTCAGGCAACAGGATCATTCAGCAGCAGAGGAACACAGAAGGAAACTGTAAGGAGTGGGAGGAGAGAGATTTCCCAAGGGCTGTAGAAAGGGGGGAGGAAAGAGGAGGGAGAGTATTGGTACATGTTTCAGAGAAGATATTTGCCCTCGTTGTACAGACAATGGTGCCAGAGGCTCCTTCAAAGCACTGCAGTTACGCTGCTTTCTAAGTTTCCCATTTGGAACAGCTTCTTTCCCTCTCTTGGCTTTTGCAAGAGGTGAGCAGATGGAATGAGGTGCCAGGTTCTGTTAATATCCTCCTGGAATGGTGTGCTTGAGGATTCATGCCAGTGACTTTACCTGGTAAGCTTGGGATGAGGCATCTCATCTGATCTGTGCTGGGCCAGTAGCAAAGCTCTTCTGGCACACAGAGGGGCAGTGGGACCTTGAGGAGCCATCGCCAGCACTCAGGGCTTCCCGTCCCCCTTGGCTCTCAGGAGACCATGGCCTGTGTCTCAGGGGACTCTTGCCCCAAGAATCAGGAAGTTTCTGGTAGCTGGTTACCAAGTAGAGAACATGGTGTCTATGATCATCCTCTCTTAAGAAAGAAAATACTAAAAGGAAAAAAAAGCACAACCCCCACACTTCCATTAACATTTCTACAAATGCATTTGTGATATTGATCCCGTTATCAAAGCTGGTCAAAGTGAGAACTTGTTACTGAAATTTCTTTAAACTTAACACTGATGAAAAATAAATGTTTCTTAGTTCTTAACCTTACCTATTCATTATAATTTGAATTAATAGCTATTACTTTTATTTCATCAGTAACAGAACATGAACACTCTGTAGGCTTTACTGCAGTCTGTCTTTGCAATTCTGATTTCCCGTTAATTAAAATTGATTGGCTGAACTGACATTTATATTTATCACATCTTATGAAGGATCCAGGTTTTCCATCACATAAGTTTTACTGCTGTTCTCTGTTAGCTGTTTTGTGCAAAAAAGCTTTGCATTATGTCAGTTACAGTGAAAAAAAGCATCTTAATCTTTAGAAGTTGCACTGCAGTCAGAGTTGCTATCAACAAGATTTTTCTCCTTAATTGCAAAGAATTACATTATTTGGATCAAACTGTTTGTTTTCATGGTCCTTTTTTGAAAGTTCTGAAATTAATTCTTACAGCAATGCTGACAAAAATCTTGGTCATAATTGTATGATTAGCACTTGTCATGTTGGCCAATACTATTACCTCATTACTTCCCTTGAAGAAAATTTTCATGTGTTGTATCTCATCTCAGAGGATAAATTCCTTGGAGCCCTGATTGTCTTTTGTTCTATGTATAGTTGTCCTGCAAATGACGTCTTGTTCATGAGTAGGGCTCTTGTGCAGCATGGTAATAGAAATCGTAACTTCCTCCTGGATATTTTTCCATTAAAATGGGTAGTGAAGGCAGCAGCAGAACAATGATGTTGGCAGACTTGTTCATGCTGTTTGGGCTGGGGAGTGCTCCCAAAGGCTGCAGGGGGCTGGTGGAAGTGGTTTTGCCACTGCTGCAGGACAAATATTCATTCAAGTTTTCACACTTTGCCTACAAGTTTGAAGTTCATCTCTTGAGAAGAACAGTTGTCTACATTTGTATCAGTCCCCATAGAGGGAATTTTTTTGGAATGAGATGTAGAATTTAGAACCAATAAGAGGAATAAATAGAATTTGTTAGATCAGTGTGGGGAGTGGAAAGGTAAGTGGAAAGGTGTCAGAAGGGGAAGAAAAGTTAGTTTAGAGTCCTCTGCAAGATAATGAGTGCTATGAAAAGAACAGGAGATAAGAGCTGGCGAAAGGGATGGTGATTCTGTGCTGGAATCTGAGGCACTTAACTGGTATTTAATGTTTTGGGGCAGAGCATCCAGGATCTCACATTTGGTGGAAAGCTGTGACTTTGTACCATGAATGTGTGATATTATTCCATAAAAATGTATGTGTCACATCATCTGGTCCATAAATAGTTGGTTTTGCTTTGTTACCCTTTTCATCAGTGCTTTCACAGATGAATGGATGGCTCAAGAATGGGAAGTGCAGAGAGGGACAGTGTATTGCTGCACAGAAAGGAAAGCTGAAAGAGGAGACCTGGATGCAAGTGATGAAGGGGGAAAGAGAAGAGGAAAATTTAATATTGTTTCTGAACTCTCAGATGGTAGAAAAACAAGACAGGAGAAAACTGTAGGAGAGGATACAGAAATTTAAGGGAGCATAGGCACTCCTTGAGCTGTAAAAATCAAATAATGCAAATGTTCCTGGGTAAACAGCAGGCAATGCTCAAGAAAGCAACCATGAATTCATAAAAAAAGACTGAAGGAATGTCAGAGGACAGGCATATCTTTATTTTTCGGGTAGAAAAGATTGTCATCCAGTGGCCCTTCAGCTGGTTGGTGTGTAGCTTGTACTCCTTTCCTTTTTAATTCCTCCAGGGGAGTATGTTTTGGTTTTTTGGGATTTTTTTTTTTAGTGTACAAAAAGCTCCTTTTCACTGAGCTCTTCAGTAGAAGGAGACATAGAAGCCCAAAGAATGAATGGAATTGTTTACAGTCATATCAGTATTGAACTGAAAACTCTGAAAAGTGAAATTGTTCTGGTTAGGAGGAGGTATCTCTTTACGGTGTGGGTATTATGGAAGTGTTGTTCACTTATTGTGCGTAGTTTTCTCCTTTGGGATATTTGAAACTGGATTGGAGAGAAGACTGGTGGCTGGTAGGTGACTGAACATTCTGTGTGAGCACAGGAGTGATGCAGGATCAGTGCCATGTGCAGCTGAACCAGCATGGCTTTGCCATTTGCAGCAGGTCTGTATCTTTAATTAGACTCACAGACAAGTAATGCTGCGTGAATTTGCATCCCAACAGTTGCATTCCAGGCTGGGATTTGAAGTGCAAACGGGAACTGGCAGCTGTTCATGGAATATTTGAATACAAGGTTATATTCAGGATTTTCCTTCAGCGCTGAGTATGGGTATAAATATTCTTATGCATCAGGATTAATACGTCCCTCATTAGTTGCACATGTCTAAATCCTCTTTGCACTGAGATACTTACAGGATGGGTTTAGTTATTCTTAGGGTTGATCCTTTGGCAAAAAAATGTATGACAGGGTTTAATAGTTGTACACTTGCTTCTGCTAAGCCCTGCTATTAAATATACTTCTAATTTCCATTTGGTGAGTATATGCAATTTGTCTTCATAGCTGTGGTTTTAGGAACAGGTTTGTATTTTTCTTTAGCTAATGTTTCCAAATTGAGTTTTGTGTCATCGGCAGAGAATTTTAGAGCTGAATTTCTTCCTCATTCTAGTCTACATGTGGCAGGAGGTTTTTTTTTGAAGAGGGAGAGCTCAATGGTCTTCTCATTCTAAAATGCTTCAGGAAATTCCCTGTTTGATTCATACACTTGTAAATTTAGATTCTGTTTGTCACACACAAAAAATGCCAAATTCTCTTGTGCCTCATGGGAATATCTGACTCTTAGAGGTATTTATTCCACTGGGTTTGGAATGACAGAGATCCGTACAAACAACAGTTTGTTCTTTCCAGAACAGTGTGATGCCTTTGTCTGCAGAGAGAGAATGAGTCTGGACTAGGAATAGGCAAGAACTGGAGTCTTACATCCGTGTGTTTCTGAGCTGCAGGGAAATAGGGATTCATGGTCTTGAGGAATTCATGATTTTGAGTCCAGATCTCGGCACGAAACACACTTTTATCAAAAGGTGAATCAGCCTCACTGCTGGTCAGAATGACCACAAGGCTGAGAGACATGTAGTCGAGACCTACATTTTGGGGCTTGGTATCAACTGTTGAGACACGGTGGGGTACCAACAGCAGCATAAACAGAACAGGGTATGGTTTAGGAGCTTTGCTGGACGTGGGTAGCACACTTCCACCTGCGGAAGGGAAAATTCCTCTTGGAAGCGCAGAGGTGGCCGTGATCAATGAGTTGCCGGCAGGTGGCGCCCGAGAACACAGAGTGCCGCACCGGGTCTTGGCTCGGTGTCACTCAGTGCAGCTCCCTGGGACCTCCACGTGGGATGTCTCCAGGAGTTAAATCCTACAGCAACAAGTAATGCACCAAAGCGACACCCACCCACTGCTCCGTGTAAGAACTGAAGCTGTGTGGAGGCTGGTTGCAGTGCTGGTGACAGGGACAGACAAGCACCGCAGGATTCAGAGGGTAATGCTCACGGCAGGAGGAAAAAATCCCTCGTTCCAGATGTGGCTTCATTAAGTAGTGACTTGTCTGAAACAAATTCGTATGGCAGATAAACCCCTTGTAAAGCCTCGCAGAAGGCCAGGTCATTGCAAATAAATAATTCCTTGGGTGGATGTAACAGGGATGGCATGTCAGGAATGATTTTTTTTGCTTAGTCACACTTTGCAACATGTGTTCAAGTATTTCTTTGCTCTTATAAATATTGGAGAGATTAAGATGGGAGCCTAGATGTTGGAGCTTTCTTCTCTTCCTCTCAGCACTCGGGTGAAAACACAGAGGGATTAAAGATGGATTAGATAAGCATTCTTGAGGGAGTAGAGAACTCTGGGAACAGTGCTCTGGCCTATTAATTGTGAAGGATGCAAAAAACTGCCTGGCCCTTTTCTGGCTGGAAAAGCACAATATTTATATTGTTTGTTTTTGTTGGATTGGATGATTATTTTTTCCCCCACATATCTTTCTTTTTAACTGTTTCAGGGTACCCAATGCGTCTGCACAATTCTATTCAGGTGTCCTTTCCCCGGTGTGTCCCGTGTGCCTTAAAATGTCGGCAGGACTGGAAATAAAACTGTGACCCATAAATGAATACTAAAACTGTCATGTAATGCCAGCTTGTCAAGATACAAAAATTTACTTTTAGGCAATTTATTCTCTACAGAGATCTCTGCCTGATTATTTCAGAACTTTATTGTTGAATTCAAGGGGAAGGAAGCGAGGCCATGTGGTGAATGTACTTTGTGCGCCTATTTTGATTTAATCTTGTATATTTGCTGGATGATGGGTGTGGAGGAGAGTCAGAGCATGTAATTATTATGTGTTAATTAGTACCCTAAAGCTATATTTAATTAAACCTTTAACAGCAACAGATTACAAATATTCCTGGGAAATAAATTCCTCTTTGTGAAGCAGGGCCATTGTAGTGCAGCCTAACTACAAACCCACAGACTGACAGCTTGCACTATCCAGCACTGATTTTTCTGTGGGGAAAGATAAGAACATGGGTAACGAAGGGCAAAGTGTCAGTGTCACCATTTTAGAAGCTGAATCTATTCTGTCTGTCTCTTGCCAAACAGCCTATTAAACCTTTTAGCATTATGCTGTCTGTGACAGTAGGAGTTGGTCCCATTTATACTAATAGCTTTACTGAGACAGTAGCAGGAATACCCTTCAATAGTCCTACAAAATCCCACAGAGTACATGGAACAGAAGTTGCTTCAAATGTGTTGTTTTCAGTGTATTGTAGCATATAATGTATTACCTACCTAAGTATGTTTAACGTATTGCCTAAATGGCATGTCACTGAAGTTCTGCATTGGATTGAAAGTATGAAACTGGTGTCTATAATTTCCATTTATTCTCTGTCTTCTGTTGAACTATTTGACCCTTTACAAGCCCCTTTGTCTCTTTTCTTCCGTGCGTCCTCTTTGTAATTCTCAATATAGTTCAGGGTGGCACAAAGAAAATGTGCCAAGCTGAGCAGAAGTCCGTTCCTAAGACCTGTCAAAAACATTTTCTCAGCCTTGCTGCACTTCAAAGCAATGTTATCCTTTCCTAAGGTTTGCTTCCTTACTTAGCAGTAGTTCAGAAATTCAATATGCCATTTGCTTATGCGCCGTGATTTGTTTCACAGAAAAAGCTAATTTTTTGCAGTGATGCTAGTTAAGAACCCAAATTTGGTTTGGTTTTCCAAAGTGCAAATATTGTTAGAGGCTTAAGAGTTGTGGTACTGCATAGAAACAGATCTCAGACTTTCATTGCACTCAGCTGGGACTCTGAGTTCTATGAAATTGCAGTGTGCAAAGTACTGAAGGAATGGGCAGAGACTGAACTCTTGTTCATGGTGAGATACCACTCTGTGCTGATCCAAAAACCTAATCAAACAAAAAGAAGTCAAAGGGAAACGTGTAGCCTGTGAATATTTAGTCAGAATTAAAAATAAAATGGTGGTGGCAGTAAAACCCCTCGGATCCCATGGAAATGTTGCTACTCACTGAGCACACTTGGAAGAAAAAGCTTCTAAGACTTTTGGAGTCACTGGCAGAGGCCTCCTGCTGCAGAGTGTTTGAGCATGTTTTTCCGTGAACAAAGACAACCCTCAGCCTCAGCAAGACAGACCTGTGTTCTAGATTAACAGAACGATCAAATAAAAAATAAGTAACTGGCAGTGAGGTGAGCAGAGAGGGAAAACTGCCTCGATTTGCCTATGCAAATGCAGTTGCTGTGTGCTGTGGGAAACAGCTCAGCAAACCCACACTGGGATTTCTCCTGTCCACACTTGTGCTGCCACGCTATGCAAATGTTTACATTCCCACATGTTTATTCTCTGCATTTGCCTTCTCTTTAGCTCCCTCCCCAAATAATTAAATAATTAAACAGCTTATTTCCTGCAAAGATCTGTTGGCCAGTAAGTTTATTTCCAACTTTGCTATTGACCAGGGTTGTAATTGCTGCAAATTGTGGTGTTAAAGCAGTGTTTCTATTTCATAGTCGAGTTTTTTCTCACACACAGTTGGTTTTCTTACTCAGTGTTTACAAGGGCACTGCTGCCGCGCTGTGAATACCCATTTTTTGGTATCTTTCTGGTTAAATGAAGTTTTCTTCTCTCAGGCTTTCAAGTCACCAGATGCTAGCCAGGCAGGCTGAGAGGTCTAAGCTGATAGAAGATTTTGTCCCCAAAGCTGCAGTCTGGGGAAACCTACAGTAAATTCCTGGTCCCATATGCTGTTGTACGGAACAACATGTGGTGTCCTGCTGTCCTTTCTGGAAGCAGTGCTTGGGAGCATGAGCTCTGTCTGGCACTAAGATGGATGGATTCATTTTTGCAGGGTTTTGTGCACAGCTATTGGTATTACTTCCAGGCCCTGGTTCCTGTGTAGAATGAACTGATCTTGAGACTTGCAGGGGGGAAAAAGCATCAGAAGAGAGAAATTCAGCGTTTCTTCCACTAGATGTTCTTTAAGGAGAGAAGATATGCAAATTCCTTTGGATTTCTTTATACCAGACTGTGGTTACTGCAGACAGCACACTGCTGCTGGCTGTGTCTCCACTCAGCCCTTTGCTCCTTGATGGGCACTGCAATAAAACCTCAGAATACTCACAGTGCTGCCGTAGTGTTTGTGTCTCACACATGCAGTAGGTTTGGCTTTCATTTTCAGAATTTTCTTGTGCCACTGAAGGTTTCTTCATTTTGGTTTGCTGAGCAGAAATCTCCCAGCTCCTCCTTAAAGCCTTGCAGAAAGCCTTCCTGCTGAGGCCCCACCGCTTTCTGTTAGGTAATTGAGGTTATTGTAACACATTACTTGAGGGGCATACAAGAGAACAGACTTCATCTGATATTCCAAAATAAATGCTGACACAGTTTTTCAGTTAAAAAAAGTTTGTCAGAATATTTTAGAAACTAACAATTAGATGCTAATATTTCTAGACTAACAGGAATAGAAATTAGAATTAATGAGTTCTCTGCAGGTACATCTGCCACATATTTAATGATATGAGGCATATTTCATGCTCACAGTGCTCTGCCAACATTATGCAACCCTTGTAATAGCTCTCTGCAGTAAATACCAACCTTGCTTTGCTGCTAGGGAAAATGAAACTTAGTTCCAGGCATGGCACCCTGAGCCTTTAAGAGTGTCTCCCCCTAAAGTCAGTGGGTATAGACGTTACTTGGACTGTCTGTGGACTTGAGGGGATTATTCATGACTGCAAATGTCCTTGTCTAAGCCCTCTGCACAGCGTGGAAGCTCTTGCTGCCATCACTCTACATGGCCTAGCTGGGTGCATCAGTTGGCTGTTGCTGAAGCCCCAAACACAGAGAAGCAGCAATTTCCAAACATACCTGTTGAGCTGCTCATGGGTCCTGGGACAGAGATAAATGCTAAATAAATATATTTGCTTGCAGAGCAAAGTTTAACCTGGAACAACACTGTCAAGTTTTCAGTGGGTGGTAATTAGGAGACCTGATTTGTCTCTGTTACCATTCTGCCCTGTGTAAAATTACAATAATAATTGCACCTATCTTAGAAGAAACTGGAAGGATAAATATTTCCCTAGTGCTGAGACAGTGCTTTTCTGATAGAAATATGTCTTAATCTTTCTTATGATAGAATAAGAGTACCAAGCTAACGTGCCAGGCACTGCTGTCCTTGAGATTGCACATTCACTGACAGAGACATCCTCTTCTTTTGGCAAACTCTGTTCATTCCAAATAAACTGAGAGACACTGGACTGTTCCAGTCTTTCCATGATTTACAATATGGCAATAAACAAATTGCATTTGTGGTTCATTTAACCTGAAGTTTCTAAAAGAGTTTACTCATAATTGGAAATTTGCTTCAAATTTGCTGCTTTTTACTCATTTGGCTCACTCTCATTTTTAGTCACAAGTAATATAATTGTTATTACTATTAGTAGTTTTTGAGGTAAAAGTTGAATATAAGGAACACAGGCATGATAGTTTCAACAGCTGCTGCACGTCTACCTGAGATTTTGGTGTTGGCAGGCATTGAACTCACTTCCTCAAACCAGAAAACCTGCTCCCAATTGCTGTGAGCATGGTCCTGGGAGATGTTCTTTTTTCTTTTTGAACTACCACACTTCAGGACAGGATAATTCCATGTATGACAGATGTTTTCAGGCATAGAGGGGAACCTAAAAGAGAAGCTTTAATTTTGATCTTAACTTCTCTTGCATCTAGGGGCTGTTTGAAGGTCTATGGGAATCTCATTAAAAGCTTAATTTCTAAAGTTCAGTTCTAGTTCTGAATTTTCCCTGGGCTAGAAATAAGGAGGATTTTTTCCCATCTGGATGTCAGGTATATATTGTGTCTTTGACATCGCTCTTGGCAGAATTGACAGAACAGAAAACCTTTCATTTTGTCCTTTAAGGGAATCTCTGTTTACCCTGTGTGAGAAAAACTTTTCTCATGAACATAGACTGTGCCTTATAATTTTGTTCTTGAACTGTGTATGATAAATTATTCCTTATCCTGGGAAATGGAGACTGCACTACATGGAAGTATTTTGGTTTCCAGAAATATCTCCTGCTGCACATGGGTTATGAGGCTTCTGTGTCGCAGTGCTAACACACCTGGCAAGCTCTGTGGTAACACTGTTTTTCCCTTCCTTTCCGGTGCATCAGAACATCTGTTGTTTTGTGCCCGTGCTTTAAAATTGGTCTCTTCCTGCAGACCAGCATCCAGCCAAAAGGACCTCTTTGCACATAGATCATCTTGGCTACTGCCTAGGAGATTCCCAAGCATGTATTAGTGATCAAAACTACCCAGCAGCACTCATTATTAGTTCCCTCACAAGGGCTTTTCAAGAATATCTTCTTTTTTAAGGATATAGAAATAAGAGTTGTTGATAAGAACTGTTGATGCCTCACCACTGTTAGTGTCCCTGGACTAAAGAAACCAGTGTACTTCTATTGCCATTCTCTTGCTTTATTTTGGAGCTGTAGCATCTGGAAGGACTGTTTATAAAAAGGAAAAGTAAATCCAGGGTGATGCAATCCCGACAGGATAGTCCTGATGACTGCAGGCTGAATGCAAGTGCTGGCTTTCCCCCTCAGGGCATGTCTGCACTGGAAATTGCAGTGTGGCTTCCAGGAATCCAACCTGACCCTGAACTAGGCTGTCCAGAAACAGGGAAAATTAGCCCATGGCAGACTCTCCTCAGGATTGCTGTAGCCATGGAACTTCCAGGTCTCAGTCAAACAAGCTGGGCTTGTTTAAAACTAGCTTTGGTTTCTGTAAATTGTATCTCAGGCTTCAGTAAGGATCCATCCAGTTCTGGTTTTCCCACTTCAACCTAGGGAAAATATTCTGTGTGCTATAGGAAAAGCTTTATCAGTTGTGAATAACAAATGTTAGGTGGGGCCAGCAATTCTTGTAGAATGTTTTGAGGGCTGCACAAGCATCAGCAGATAGGCAAGAAAGGATGCTGAAGTGAAAGGTGATCATGTCTTGGGTCCATTCTCCATCTAAAAGGGATGTTGAAACTACATCCAAATAGCAATAACTCTTTTAATACTACTAAAATAAATTCCTGAGGATGATGTATGAGAAAAAAGGATGGCTTTAATTCTTTTGATGTAATCTGTGGAGTTCAATTAGTTATCCTGTTTTAAATCTAGTTATGTTTGCATGTGGCTTTAGCACTGCCCCTTAATTCAAAAGGCCATGTGACCATGTTATTCTTTCACAGACTGCCCTGCAAATGGCCTGTAAGGTTGAAATACCCATCAGAAATATTCATTAGTTTTCTTTGTGACCTTCTTTATTTTATTTCTGAAATTTTGTTTACTAACAATTTCCAATATGTGAGTCAGCTTCACTTAAAAAAACAGAAAAAAAGGCAAACTTGAGTCAGCCAAACCGACTATTCCTTCCTTTTTCTCAGAACTGAACCTCAGGGAGGTCTCAGAGGAGGTCTCGCCTGCCTTTTTACTTTACTGAAGAAATGTTGCACCTTGCATATAATTCCAATTTGTAGGGATTTAAATTGTAGAGAGTGAACTGAACTCCCCAATGTCCAGCACCCTGCACTTTTCCTCATCCCAGTTTGTGTTCTTTTAGACCCCACTAGGGTCACCTGCATATTGGTCATTGCATCAGCTTCTCCTTGAAGTCAAATGTGAATAATGGTGAGTTGGGATCTCAGCCTGTGAAATCCCAGAGCAAGAGCCATGTTTTCCTGCTGTGCAGTTCATGTTTCACTCCGAGTCATGCTTAGACAGGTTCAGCAGCTGTGCATGTTAAATTGTTCTAAAGGCGTGTTATTTTCATGTAAAGGCAGATGTAAAGGCAGAGTCTGAAATAAATCCAGGTCGATAAATACCAGCTGTGCTAATTTTAGCTAGAATTAAAGATTTGCATTTGAGCCTGTGGATGGGTTGGGAACACCATGGACAGTTGTTTCTCCAGTTTTGATTCCCGTTGTTTTGTGTGCCCACCTTTTGGTTGAAAGGAATTAGTCCCTTCCAAACTGGCAAGAACAACATGTGAATGTCTGGACCTGGCCATCTTTATTTAACTACTTTGGCACAGATGTTTGAGATAACCCCCAGCTACTACCAAACTTCCATCTACCTTTTTGATTTCACTTGGACTTGATTCTGGGAATCACACCTACCTATCCATACTACCAATATTTGTAGCAGCCAGGTGCACAAGCACGCACTGCACAAATGAATAGTGCATCATGTGTTCAAGTTCAGCCTTCTCCTCTGAATCCCTCTGTCTCCTAGTGTCAGTTATCTGTATTATATATTTCATAATAGGACAGCTCATGCATTAAAGATCCTTATTGATCAGCCGTGATTTGAAGAAGTGCTGCTCAGACTTGGCACAGAGTTAAGCAGAAGTCAAATCAAGGACAGGGCTGGCAAGTGTTCAGGCTCAGGCACCACAATGCTGAAATCTGCATTTATTCTAATCTGTTCAGATACGATTTCTGCAATGCAGCCAGTGGCTAAGGCTGACCTTAAATCCAAAGAATCCTTGGCTGTTGGTCTGTTTCCAAAGGCTTAATCCCTTTTGGTCTTGAATTTCTTTTGTTCCTCCTTGTGCCTCCACAGAATTTAATGGTATTTCTATGGCTGTGTTAGTTTTCCTGAAGCAGTCCTTCAAATTACTTATGGATTATTGGTATTTTTGCACTTTCTTTTTGAAGTATTAATTTCCCTTAATCCTAATTCTGCAGCAGCGTTTCAGCTGACATGCAAGCACACTTGGAATTGCATCAGGGCTGCTCTGTGAGTCCAGAGGCAGGACCCAGTGTGGTACAAGGCACTCCTCCAAAGAGCCTGAGCTGAACACTCAGCCTCTGCTTTTCTCCCTGTCTCCCTGTGGTTAAAATCCAGCCCTGTCACACCACAGATCAGCAGTTCAGTGAGTGTGATGCGTTGTGTTACAAATGTTGTGATAGGAACAAAGAGGGAGAAGTAAGAAACAAGCTGTGCTGCCCCAAGTCCCCATCTGTGATCCTTCTAGGTAACCTGGCAATGTTTTATTTTATTTTAATAGGAGAAATCTCTAACAGGTAGAATCAGCTCTCTGTGGCTGTGGAGGCAAGATATTTTATCCCTTTTTGCTCACTTCCTGCATAACGTCCTTGTGTCAATCTGGAGAGAACAGCTGCCTTCTGCACTGGGGAGGAGGTTACCATGGGCAGGACAGGGGTAACCAGGTTCCTGACCTCATTTTCAGTGCCTTCATCTTCTAGCACCTGGTTTCAGCAATTACGGATCAAAGTCCTGCAAGTGGGTAGTGCTTGCACTGTCTGATTACATACAGAGCTGTAAAAGATGTTGAGCTCTGTAGAAATTTAGGGGCTTCAAATTCAAGAAACTACAAAGTACATCTGAGTTAGAATTCTTCTGAGGGAGGTGATTCCCCCCCTCTGCTCTGTTCTTGTGAGACCCCACCTGGAATATTGTATATAGTTCTGGTGCCCCCAACATGAGAAGGACATGGAACTGCTGGAGAAAGTCCGAAGGAGGCCAGGAAGTTGATAAGGGGACTGGAGCACCTCACCTGTGGAGACCTCCCAGCACCTTCCAGGATCTGCAGGGGCCTACAAGGAAGATAGAGTGGGATTCTTCATCAAGATCTGGAGTGACAGGAGAAGGGGGAATGGCTTCAAACTGAAAAAGGGGAAATTTAGGCTAGATACACAGAAGGAATTCTTTCTCTGTGAGGATGGGGAGGCCCTGGCACAGGTTGCCCAGAGAAGCTGTGGCTGCCCTATCACTGGAAGTGTCCAGGGCTTGGTTGGCCAGGGGTTGGAGCAGCCTGGGATAGTGGAAGGTGTCCCTGCCCATGGTAGGGGGTAGAACAAGATGACCTCTAAGATCCCTTTGAACCCAAACCATTCTACAATTCTCTATAACTCTAATATTTATACATTTATTTCAGGGACAACAAGATGCACCTTACCAGTTACATGCTCTTCCAGATAAAAAAAAAGAAACCAAAAAACAAACCGAAACCCAACCCTCTAAAAACTCTACAAATTTCTTTTTCACTATCACCATGACAGTGTGTTTTTCCCTCTGACTTATTTCCTGGAAACAGCTGAATCATTTCTTGCTCAAAAGCTCTCCAAAATCTGCAGCCAATGGCATGGAAAATTTGACACAAAGGTTTGTAAAAAGCTCAAATCAGATTGTTTTAATGGCGAGTGGCAGGAATGTTCACAGTATGGAATTCTGGGAGCCCAGAGTATAATCCACACATATGTAAACAGAACTGTAATGTTAGATCATCCAGGGGAATAGAAGAGGAAAAACTTTTATTCTGTTGAAGGAATGCAAAAGATTTTAAAACAATCATTTTTCACTACTAGTAATTGTGTTCCTGTGGGCAAGCAAGGCCAGCACATTAGATTTGCAAGTATTACGGAAATCTGACCTTTCTTGTAAATCTGAGCGAGGTGACATGCCTTTGGTTTCAGCCGAAGTGTAGATTTGTATCTTAACACGGTGGCTGGAAGCTTTTCTGGTTGTGGCAGACACTGTTTAGCCACAAGCTGAGGTTCCCTATCACATGCTCAGTGAGATTCCTCAGTACAAAGGCTGTGTAAATTGAATTACACTAACACCACCTATGGATTCGGGGCTGGCCCATTTGCATTACAAATGCCCTTACAGTGTGCATGCCCTACACTCACCAATTAGGCTTTCTTCTCAACCCTCTTAGTCCTTCATAAAAAGAGGGAAGGTTTTTTCTTTCCTGATGGAGTTGCAAAGAAAAGCTGCTAATGAAGGACTGATGAATGGTCTGATTGTGTTGCTGTTTGTATAGTTTCACCTTCATTTGCATCAGTACCAGGCACAGATCCCAAGGCTCATTTTTCACTTTTCAGTGCTCCTCTTCTTTGGCCCCTGCCTGCACTAGGACCAACCAAACATGCACATTTATCTTGCCTTCTGGAACACAGAGAATATTTCCCTTCGTTGATCCCAGGGGCCTACACGTGGTGGGATGGGACCTCTCCCCAGCACATCTGGCTTCTGTTGCAGGTTGATTTGGAAATCTGACACCGCTGGAGTGACACAAAATGTACTGGGAGCCATCACTACTTTCCCTCGGGAACACTTACTGCATCATCTCTAAGTGTGTCTCCATTTCCTGCTCCAAGGAATGGATCTCCTATTTAGTATCTTTTTCCAGCAGTTTCCACAGCGTATTGGACACTGTAAAATAACTCCCTGCACCCCCAAGACCAGAGAAAGCACACAAACAGAGCATCAAATTGCTTACATAGAACACCCCTAAATGACTCCAATCAAAACTCTGAGTCAATTCCGCAAACAGTGGAGCAATCCCTCGCTTCCTGTAGGAGCAAACGAGTACACACAAGCCACATTTGACAAGTGACCCTTCAGTTCTGGAGTTCTTGGGTTCCTCCTATTTTTCCTGTCATTTTGAAAATATAGCAACTGCCAAAAAATAATGATTTTCTTTTTAAAGAAGAAAAAAAGAAAACGAAAGAATGTAGCCCTTTGTTTTCTATATCTGTTCAGGGAACAAGCTTCATTGATTGAATGCCAGGAAGAGGATAATGCAATCTCCCATTAGGCTTGTTTGCATCTTTTTCCAGGATGACAGTTTAAGTCTGCTGGCTACAGATGGCCTTTGACAACTGACAACACTCGCTGTTATGCCAGTGCATGACTTCATCTGTGTGACACTGCATGTGACTGCAGCTTTCTTCCTCTATGCTTGCAGGAACCATTCTCCATTTCAGGCGCACCAGAAGAACAGAGGTTTCCCTTGCCAGAACCAGAAGCCCAAAACTGCCCTGCAGGCACTGGAAAAACAATATTGTTGGAATATTGTTGTTTGCTTGGGGCTTTAACTGCCAAGTCTGAAGTTAAGTGGCCAAATTTGGTAAAGCTTCAATACTTTTTTGAATGGACATTTTTCAGTACTGGGAAGGCCCACCAGGATATTTCAGAGTGTCTGTAGTCCCTGTGTCCCATGCTCCAGAGTGCTTCCCAAAGGACCACCAAGCTTCACAGCTTGTGCTGGAGGTACAAAGCCTGCAGACCTGTGCTGGAATTTGGAGTTGTTTTTGTCTTCTCTGAGTCTTGGCAACCTCGGGGAATGCTGCAAGTTGAATGAATGAAGTCATCCATCATCTAGCAGTAACTGGAGTAGGTTGAACTCATTCCCATTCTGTCTTTTGCTTCAGGAGCAGGAAAAAAGTTAAGACTTAAATTCTAGACTTTTCTGTTTGCCACTTTTAAACAGGGGTCACAATTTGCTTTATGGTTAGCAGCTATTACCTTGTCCTAATTTTTATGACAACTGTTTGATCTAAACTTGGTTCTCAGACCTGTTTTAACACAGGTAATTTACTACTGGCTTTTTTGAAAAAAAGGCAAAATACTTGTATCTTTTCTTCAATGTTTTTTTCTGTTTATTGCACTAGGCAAATAGAGAGCTGAGATAACAGAGTGGTGTGGCTCATATGCAGTGTTTACAGGTGATGTCAAAGTAGTCCATCACAGGCCTGGACTGGGGATGAAATTTAGCAAGTACTGGGCCTCATATCAGAAGCTGACAGCCAAAAAGTTAAATAGAGACAAAAATACTAGGAGTAGTATTTTTTATCCTTTTTTTTTAGTTTTAGTGGAACTCAGGAAGCCTCCTCTGAACTATATGGCACAAGCATTTCAAAATCTTCGTAGTAATTCAATTTTAGCAAAATAATGTGGTTTTCAATATCTGGGAACAATGAAGAGTATATATAATGATCTTTATTTCTTCAAAGATCATATTTCAAAGATGATCCTATCTTCACCTTGGAGCCACGTTCCTTTGAAAATGCCGCTGCCATCAGGCTGTGAACCATGCAAACGAATAGGGAAATTAATGTCCTTAGCTGAAAATTTATTTTCTTTGAGTGATCATGTCCTTGAGTCTGGCCCACTGTCAAAAACTGTGGGCAGCCTGGGAAGGGAATAAAATCTGACATCCCAAAATTCGTTTGGCATTAGTGAGGAAAGCCCTGCTTCTGCAGAGCATGAGGAAATTTCATAACAGTTTCAAAAGGCAGTTTATTAAAATAAAATTTTACTGTCCTGGATAATTAAAATGTCTTAAGTAGAGAGGAGCTTGGGAAAAAAAAACAACATTCTGAGAAGCTGATTATATCTCTGTCTTGCAAGCAGGCCAAATAAGCCCTTGTGTGTTGAATAAGTCACAGAATAGGTCTGTGACTCTTCAGAGGATAACTTCTTCAAGTATCACTAGTAAAATAGTGTGTTCCCCACATCCTGGTAAGAATGAGTGGGACAGATGCTGCAGATTTAACTTTGACACTTATCCCATCTGGTCAGATGGCAATCTAGGGGATGACAAAACAGAGGAATGACACTGACAAAAAGAATTTCCATCCCAGCTCCTTTAGTCATGTGGTGGATGTGTTGGATGAACAGTCAGGGTGACATCCAGTGTGTTGGAAGTGCTGAGTTATAGCTCCTGTTCCATTCTGAAATCCATCACCTCCTCTATCAGGCAGTGATTGATCCCTTCAAGCTGGCAGGCACGTGGCCAGCTAAATGTCACCTCTGCTGTGATGCTCCAACCAGCCTCCTCACAGGCTTCGCGACCAAAATGTTTATATTATTCTTACAGAGTCTCCTAATGCAACACCACTTCCAAAAGATCTTGGATCAAACAAATTGATTGCTCCTTCTGCCCTTGGTTCTTACAACAGTGGAGGAATCTGCTTTCTTGTTTTGAGACTTAAAAATGTGTGAATTTTCCCCTTGTTCAGGCTGATCTTTCTCTATCTGGTGATGTGAAGTTGAGCCCTTGGAAAGGACAGGGAAGAAACGCAGCAGCTTGGCTCTGAGCAATCACTTTGGCTGGCAGTCTGGGAGAGAACACAGTCTGTTGACTGGCAGTGATATAAATATTCAGGGCTGGATTGACAGTATGCAGGACATAAGCCTGCTGGGAACAGTGAAATTGAGACATGACTTCTTTCCTTCTTTTGTGCTCCTTTGTGAAGGTGTGAAGGGTGTCCAGCAACAAGTTTCTTTCCTTCCCCAAAATAAGCTGTTAGAGGACAAATGGAGCTGAGCGGCGATGAGTTGTTGGTATTGTTTTCCACTTGGTTTCAAGTTCTGCAAACAAAGCTAGAGCTGGTAAGTGAATATTGTTTAGCCTGGCTGGCAGGACCTTCCCAGAAGTGCTGAGTCTCAAGGCTGTTCTTGCTTCTCCTCAGCTAAAGAGGGGCTGTGTGAATGACAGAGCACTTTGGTGTTGGCTACATGGAGCTGTTTTATTTCTGTAGTTCACCTCATTGCCTATCAGTTTGAGGCTTGATGCGAAAGATAATGAATTTCAGTGACGGTGAAGAAGCAGCTCTCAGTGATAGTTAGGGGGCTGCATTTAAAATCTGATTAATATGGTGACATCAGTACTGAGGAATGTTACTTGTGGTCAAAAGTGCCAAAGAGACCCATGGTTCTACTCTAAGATGTAACCATTAAGAAAAAACCTTTAAATGGCTTTCTAGTATGCTTATTTCCTGAATGCTAAACTGATCATTAGAGCCCTTTTTAACTTGTCCACTCATGGATCAGGTAAAACCAGTATGATTATTCAGAAGCACTCATAATATCCAGGTGGGCTGAATATGAGTGCTAAGCTAAAGATCTGCAATCCTGCTTATCAACAGACCTAAAACTGCATCAGGTCTGAGATTTTTCCCAGTTATGTAGATAGGACCTTGAATATTTTATTGTATTGTGGAGTGAATCTGTGAAGCAGAACCATTTCATCTCTATGTTTACATTTATGCCCTTTATTTCCTCTTTTCCTTTGGGGCATTTTTGTGTACACAGCAGGAGCACACCTGAGATGGGCTCTGAAAATCGTTGTGTAATCTGCAGGCAAAGAGCATAGTAGGGGAAAGGCATGAAAGGAAAACTACCAGATTGTGAAAGGAAACCAAGACTGACTTTCTGCATTGTTCTTATTGACACATGCTGTTTCTGCTTCGCATTCTTACGTTGCTGAGAAACCCTGTCATCTGCAAACAAAACCAGCTCCTGCAGGATAGAGTGTGTGCAGAATGTAAAGAGGGAGGTGTCTGTAGGCAGCCTACAAAAGCTTGCCACATTGCTTCCATGCACACAAGAAGTTCCTTACTTTTTGGCACCAGATTCATCACCCTGAGAGGCAACCTTTCTGCACTTAATGTAGTTTATGTCAGGAAGTTTTTCTGAAGACTTGTCTCCCTTATTCTTAAGTAGTAAATATGAAGCTGGTATTAAGTTACGCATTATGTTCCAAAGCATTGGTCAATGTTGTATTGAAATTACAGCATGTGGAATTACAGCATGTAATTTTCACCAGGAACTCCCATCCCAGGGTTTGTGACTGTTTCTCCATACCCTCGAAAAGATAGGTAGTTTCAGTACTAGATTTAGTAAATTCTTGCAGAGTATCTGTAGTTCATATTTTATTGATGATAACATTTGATCCTGTAGTATCTTTAACAGTTCGGTTTCTGTCCATTTTGTGTGTCCTGCCATCACTTTATCAACTCTCAGGATGAAAAAAGATGCTTAGTTGTGGATTCCTTTCTGAGCTGTTCACCAAGCATTTATCCACTAAGGGCCAAACCTGTCCTTGAATATTTAGAAATGTAGTTCTAACTAGGAAATGCTGAGACTCTAAAATAAAAACGTATTCCTAGTGGTGAAACAACTGAACATTTTCTCAGGCAAAAGCTGCTTAGCCAGACAGCCTGAGAGCAGTGGCCTGGCTGCGTTCAAGATCCCTAAGGGAAGACACTCCTGATAATGAAGCCTTGTCACCACGAAGCTGGTGGTAGCAGATGGCAGTGCACAGGATGGGCCAGGGGTCTCCTCACATTCCAGTTCCCCATTATATCTGCAGGGGTCTTCTCTCCTAATAGGAAAGTCGGAGCTGGGCTTAATGGGCTCTGACTAATGACTAAAAAGGGGAAAAGATGAAGAATTAGCTCCTTTGTGGTTTTCCTTTCTTTCTTTCACCCATCTTTGACAGGCTGTAAATGGATTTTCTGTAGTTGCTACATTTCACTGGGAAAATGAGCAGGGTGTGTTTTTAGCTGATTAGTCATTATCTGTAGGGTTTGTGCTCAGCTCTTGCGCTGCATCCCTGTGAGACCTTGGAGGTCTTTAAGTTTCCAAGTGAGAATTCCTACTGGGGTGTTGATGGGGAAAAAAATTGCCTAAATGCTCATCATGTCCAAGGCAGTAACAAGACCTGTCTGACCTCATGGCTTGTGACTAAAGCAGGCTCTGGGCAGGCATCGTGACTACCTGGCTCCTCTTTAGGAGCTGCATCTGTGCCCCTAAACGTGTGTGTAAGCACCGTGGGGAGAGAAAAGACTCCATTGTCTCCATTGCCTCAGCCCACCCTCTGCCTTTTAGAAGGCTTCAGATTTCCAGATATTCATATATATGTTGAACAGACAGCTTTTCGTTGATAAGGTTAAGAAATGTAAATGTTTATCCTTCAGGCTTCGCACGTAATTCCAATTTACAGGAAAACTCTGTGGAGTAAATTCCCTGATGCCCCATGTTTGTGCTCTGCTTGCAGAGAGCTTGGCACATGCTACGTCCCAGTGTTTGTAGGAAGCGTGTTTGTTGGATCAGTATTTCACTGTTGCAGTTTTGAAAATAGAATGAGGGAGATTCACAAACTGAGAATACTGCTGCCTGTATAGGGAAAAACCAAAAATAAACCTGTATAATCAATCTGTAATCCAACTAGAAAAAAGTGCTGTCTGTATTGATATGCCTTACTTACGTGAGGCTGGAAGGCAGGGAAGGAAAAATCTTTAATTGAGGCAAGCTTTTTTCAAAGCTGAATAATGTGAGAATATTTGGGCTTTTTTTCAAAGTACATGGACTCCCCAGACAGATGCAGCCCTTCCAAAAGCCCAGTATGGTTATGCCACTGCTCTGTGGTGAAAGAGAGATTGCAGAGATTTAATGGGGATTCCCACTTGGGTGTTTGTGGAAAAAAATTGCCCAGTGCTAGTTTTTGGCAGGTGAAAATGTGTGAAGCACAATAGGGGCTGGGAAAGAGAAACCTATTTCACAGACAGGTAAATGTATAGGTAATTTAGGGTGCAGATTTTGGCTTAGGACACCTGAAATATTTCAGAGAACTTTGCATAGTACGTTCCTTAAAGCTGATATCCTGGTGTCTGTAGGACTTTTCATCATCACCTCTCTTGGCACTGAGCAAGGCATCCAGTCTTAAAACAAACAAATAATTGACTTGGTTTAACTAGGTAATACATGGAGGTAAATGTTACATTTACAAAGGAAGGTGAGTGGCAGATAGCAAATGAATTCTGCTGTTTAATACTCTGAGAGTAAGCCAGAAAGAACAGTAGAGCCTGTCACCGTTTAGAGTAGTGTTTTTTGTGTGTCTGTAAGATGGGCAAGTCAAGCCATGAAGATTTAATGTCTATGGAACTCGGGGGAAAGATTCCCTAAGGAGTTGGTGTAATCTGGAGACTAAGGCTAAGGCTGGGGGACAAGGTTTGCTGTCACCTCTCAGCTCTGTGTCCCCTTTATTACTCAGCACTGTGTCCCCTTTATTACTCACCAGTGAATTTTATCATTATTTCCCCAAATACAAAAAAAATTAAAATACGTTTTTGTTTAAAAACCATAAAAAGATGAGAGGGTGATTGAAGGAAACAAACATAGAAAGATGGAAATAACTACAGAGGAAAAGAGGAAGGGAATGAAGGCAGAGTGTTGAAGTGAGGTCAGAAGTTGCTTCTGAAACTGTTGGATTTGGATATATGATTTGAGAAGAGGCTACTCCAGGCCAACTCCAGTGGCCTTTGCTGTGGTGGCATGTACAGTGAGTAATTCTGCTTCTCCACGAGAAACAAGGGCAAGCCTCAAAAACACAGACACCTCCGGGAGGCAGTTACATTCAGCTGGCCTCAATGACACGGGTTAATTAACATAATTGGCGTCTCTTTGTTTATTGTAGCTGAGGATCTGGCCAAAATAAGTACAGTGTGTAGCACAATTGTAATGTACCTTCAATTAACAAAAAATTAGAAACACTTGTAATTGCTGGTACATCCGGTAAATAACCAAAACAGACTCAGTCATTCATGTCTGTTTGAACTCCACCTGGAAGAAGCAATGGCAGATTTTCTGACTCTGAAATGTAGTATGAAAGCTTTTGTTCTGACATTAAATGAGATATTTGGATGTGATAGACCACCCACACTTTAATAACATAAATAATGAAGTGGTAAAATGTTCTTAGTACCCTACTAATAGGTTACAATGGAAGTAAATTACCTTGGTTGAAAATTGCCTAATGGGCAACTTGAGATAAGTTTCCTTTGTTTGAGAGGTTGTTTAGGTGTTTATTGTACTGTACAGATAAGAGAGTTTTGCTCAAAAGTTTTTAGCCTAAGTCAAAAGAGCAAGATCAAAGTTCTGAAAGAAAAATCAGTCTGTTTCAGACAGGCTTTAATTGCATTTTGGAACAAGAAAAGGGCAAAAATTATCTGTGTACTGTTGGTGGAGGGAGAGAAAGAAAAGGATGATCAACAGAGCATGGGAATTAAGAAGAATAATTGTAGTCATGTCAGTGAAAATATTTTTTTCAAACAGGGATTCGATTTCCGCTGTCTCAGTTTGCCCACTGGCTGCTTCTTTCAGTACTTTCACTTTCAGTGGCAGAACTTTCACTGATCATTTTTCCAGCTGGACATTCCACATTTCTGCCTTCTCTCTAGAGATAAATTCTGGATATCTTACAGTCCGGGTGGTTGCTGTCTGGGCTATAAGGGGGAAAGGGACAGTTATTGAATTAATTTTTCTGGTCAGAATTGAATGAAATAATTCTCTGCTTAACTTGTTGCTTGATTTTTTGTTATGCTTGAGCAGGATTATGTCATGCTTTTGCATGACTGCTATGAATTAAGTCTCTACCAAAGGTTTTACACATCTATCTGCTGTTCCTCTTTACCATAACGAACCTTCTGTCAGATCCCATTTGGAAAAGGCTGAAGCTGTGATATCTTTCAGTTATAGTTAAGTGCTCTTGGATTCCTGGGATCATACAGGGCTAATTCTGCAGTGCCTTGGGGCTGTACAGAAATAATGGGAGCAGGTGCTCCAGCAGGTTCTCAGGGATAGTTCCTGAAATTCAGGTCCTCTTTTTGGAGCTAATTCTTTATGCACCCCAGTGTTGCTGTTAAGCAACGCAGGCTTATTTCCCTGAGTAAAATTCACATGTGCAGGTGGGACTTGTTGGGTATTTTTGGCTCTGGTGTAAACATGAAGCAATGTAAATCAAAGTGTGCTGTACATATTTTCGTTGCTGTTGCAACGTTGTTGCTTCAATACACAAACAGTAAAATACAATTTAGGGGAAGCTGGAAACTTAAGAATAAGACTTATTGGAATATTTACCAGTGCAAAGGCCCGATCTTGGTATCTTTGTCATGATGTAAATTACTACACCCTAATGTAAGTATCTGCTGATGTATGAGGCCTGGAAATATTTCTGCATTTTTGAAGTCAGAGGGTGGATATTTGGCATAAAATGTTTCATAAAAATGGAATGCAGATCACTGCCTGACAGCCTGGTTTACCCTGCGTGTATTAAAGACAATTGCAGGGGGGTTGTACTGAGTGCCATCATCTTTTTGGCTGGAGTCTGCAACTTTTATACACAAGAATTATTTTATTTATGTGAATACTTTTACTGAACTCTGCATGGAAGTATTTTCAATGTGGAGCCTCGGTCAGTGTAAATTCTTCAGAGGAGCGGTTATTATGCCTAATTTTTGGCTCTGTTGTAACAGGAATTATAATTTAAACGCATATCAGAAATACTTTTGTAACAACTGAAGAGGCAAATACTCTTTTTAACATGTGTTTTGAGAAAGGCCATATCACTTGCTAGCCATCGAGAAGAAATTTACAGGAGTGAAAAAGCATTGGATTTATGTAAGCTGGGAGACAAAATATAAATTTTTCAGATAGACTTGTCTGTGTCCATGCATTTGACTTGTCATGCTACAGGTATTTGGGAAAACGGAGATTAATTTTTTAACTGACTACATTTGCGAAGAAACTTATTGTCAATGTTGTGGGCCAAATAAAATCCAGTCTCAGTGCTTACACTCCTGTGGATTTCAGTTGAAGTGTGTATGATAAATCAGATTTGGACTTGACTATCAACCATCTGTTGATCTTTTTACGAAAGATCAAATATAAGTCTTGCTGTGATCAAGCAAATTTCTACTGAGGTTACAGTCATTCCAACTAATTTCAGACCATGTCAGCCATTGACCCAATTTTTTACATAATGGGATACTTAGAGTAGATTTTGGTCTTTATGTGGATACGTGGGAGCACTCAAATATATTCTGCCATTTGCCAAAAATTTTGAGTCAAATTTTCCACGTTAATTAATCTGGATGAAGTTATAAACTCAGATTAGTACTTTACACTCCTGAGTAAGTTTCACCAATTTAGTAAGGAAATGTGTTAGATTGTGTAAGATTTCCTGCTGCAACACCTCTCTCACTGAAACCTTTCCTAACAGAGAAAATCTCCTGACTCAGGTAAGAACACTCATTTTTTCCCTGAACCATATAAGTGTAGGCGTTCAGAGACATGCATCAGGTCTTGTAATTTATATTTTCTAACCGCTGTAAAATGCCAAGGGCTTCAGCAGCATCTTTGTATGCCAGGCTGGAGCTCACTTTGCGTGCCCAGCACTAGAAATGCCTGGCTGATAAGCTGATGCACTTTTTATCTACTTTGGAGCCTGACTGACATCTCCAAACACTGTTGTATCTAAACAGCTTGAATATGTGACCTCATTCCTTAAATACCATCACTTGAACAGCTCTTGTTGCTAAAATAAAAGCAGTGTTGATTCTCTGTTGTGAAAACTCCCCCAGCCCCTCTGACAGGCGCAAACCAAACCACACCTCCTTTTACTATGACAAAAAGGTTGATTTGTAGCAATTCCAGGGTACCTGCAGCGAAGGCACCGTGAGGGGTTTGTCACTCTGTTTATGTTAACCTGCGACTGCCACAGAAATTCAGGCACATCGAAAAGGACTAGGGAACAGATCTCAACGAAAACGATCCCAGAAAGGTGAAGTGGCTGAGTAGTTTTGTTTTCTTAGGCTGACAAGTAGTTTAACTACTCTCTAAACTGAGGGAAGATTGGAGTTGAGCCAAGCTTTCCAGTAAAAAGAGGTCGGTATCAGCTTTCGCCTTTTATGCTGGCTTTTAAAGCTCAGAAATAAGCCCTCTGCATTGCAGGCCTGTGTCAGTACTTTGTTAAATATAACCAGAGTTTTGAAAACACAAGCTATGGCCTCCATTCAAACACAACCACGTTCCCCTGCAAACAGTGTCTGTTAAAAAAAGCTTAACATTTTAATCTACAAAAACCATTTTTGTGGGAGAGCTGAGGTGCACATCCCCTGCAAAGTAAATAAAAAAGAAAAAAATGTCCTTTTTTGAGTGACCATGCTTATTGCCTAATGTTAAACAATCTTTTCTGTTTGGTGCTGAAAATCTCCAAAGAGAACTCACTATTTTTAATCTTTTCATCTAGTGATAGGAACTGCCATCAGGGTCAGTGTCTGATTGTCTGTCATCTGCTTCTTAGAGCTTGGTATTGTTTTGGTGAGGGAGGAGTGACTGAGAGTGACAACTGCAATTTGTATTTTAATTTATAGCAACCAGATACAGCATTTACTCAGAAATAAAGGACTTCAGTGTAGCTTTGGATGCCAAACCTGGATTTGGGGTAAAAAAGGGTAAAAACTCTTGTGTAACTGTGGTGATCACAGCAGGTTGGACACGTATGGAGAAGGGGAAAAGAAGAGAAAGACAGTCAGTGCTGCTGACTTGCCCATTACCTGGGCACACCTGGTAACTGCTGGTGGGACAGGGAGGAGACTCAGGTGAGCCTGAGTTTGGCATTTGGATGGTGAGGGAACCACTGGCATGGAGAAAGCTCTCGGTGGCAGCTCCACAAAGCTCTAAAGGTCAAGAGGAAGCACCTTGAGGCCAATATTGAATGTGGCTGGCAACCGGGGTAACTAAGCCTCTAAGGGAGTTATGTGCTTAGTCTGCCTGCTGCCAACAAAACTCCTGCCAACGTCTTTTTGTAGCAGATGAAGTGTATTAATTCTGCATGCATACACAGCAGCAGAGAGGGTCTGACTTCACGCTGGCCTCAGTGGAACAAAACACAGACATGAGGAAGGGCAGGCGCATCCCAAAGTGGCAAGGAAGCGGATTGGCAATATTCCCAAAAAGCAAGGAGAAGCATTTCGCTCCCACGAAGGCACACTGGTTGTGTGCTGGTCCCTAGGGTTGAGAAGGAGCACTATGAGATGCTGTAAAGGGAACATAGGGTTTAAGGATATCTAACAGGCGTTTTCTCTGCTCATACTGCAATAATTTGCAGACTTCTTACCACTCTGCTTACAGAGGAGTCAGGTGCACTGACAGTGCACAGAAGTGGCAGATGGAGTCCTGGTAATGATTTTTAATTACGTCTTTGTGATACTTGGCATATGAATGAAATTTAGGCTTCCTGATGGTTTTATTAGATCCATAAGTGAAAAATTTACAGACTGAAGAAAAGAGCTGAAAATAGGGCTGTGAGGAGATCCATAGTGAGTGACTTAATGAAGTAGTTAAATCCACTGTAGAACACAAACTGTTTTTAATTGGAAACATTGGACAGTTTAATCTTTCTATCAAATGTTCAGAGGAAATCAAATACCCTGTTGTATAAAAAGCAGCTGGGACACGGAGAGAATGACCCTTATATCAGTGCTCTGTAAGGGGTCAATGACAATTTTAATTGATGCTATTTCAGTTCTTGTGGTATGGTGGTAACTGGAGTAGAAATATCTGAACTGCTTGTTCTTAGAAATGTGTAGATTTTATCCAGGAGTATTTTCAGCTTAGAATCAAGTACAAAGATTAGATGAAATCTGCAAACACAAAAAAATGGGTGCAGTTAAGGATTGTTTTGTGGGTACATCCCATTCCATTAATTTCTGACATGGAGTGGCAACATTCACTTATTATCAAAGACACAGTTAGCAGGGAGGCCAGGTATCACTAAAAATACATGTTATACCAAACCTAGTACACAGTTCTAGAAAAAAAGTTTATAAACAACAATTGCTTTAAAACTTGATCTTGATTTTTTTTTTTTTTAACTTTGCAAAGCCCTTTTAATGCCTCTGTTTGTCAGCCTGAGAGCACAGCATGGTCCTACTAAATCCATCTCTTTGGTGTCAGTGCTGCATACCATCCCAAATAGAATCTAAAGGAGTGGGAATATGGGCTCAAGTTGGAACAATAGCAGTATTCCCAGCTTGGTTTTGCTTTTTTCAAATACACAGAGGAAGATTGCTCGGGGGGATTAGAGACAATAACAGGAAACAGAATGTAACCAATTTTGAAGGTAGAGGATTTCTAAAGTTTATCTGTCAAGAGACCTACATTTGTTCATTTAAAAAAAAAAAAGAAAAAATAAGAAATCTCTGGTCTTTTGGACTTTGCTGTGGGCTGAAAGATGTCATAGGGCATTGGGAGGTGGTTTTTGGCTCTGCACTAAACGTCTGAAAGGTGGACTTTGGGAGTCTGTGACACAGGGTGAGTTTGGTATCAGCCCTTACCTTGGAGTATTCTGCACAGAGATATCTGCTGATACTGTGCTTTTCATGTAGCCCACGTTTCATGTAGGTAATCTTGAACCTCTTCAGCCTGAGTACAGCCAGCCAGGGGCTGAGCTCACACCAATCCCCAGCAGGGGGGTTGCACTGGAGCAGCCCGAATCCATACACGCTGAGGGTCTCATCCAATAGCTCGTTGCTTAAGAAGCTTGGATCTGATTTTGGTGACGATTCTCTTAAATGCATAATATGAATTCTCTAGAGCTAATCTTACCCAGGCTGGTAAAAATTAAGGGCCGCTTCCCTTTCCCCAGAAGCAAATACACGTTTGCACAGTTTCCCACATTTCTTGGGTTACCTTTTGAATATGCTGCAGTTTACCAATGCCATTGACGTGTAAAGCTGTGCTGTATATTCTTAGAAGGAGGTTGTTCTCCTTCCACTGCAGAGCTGTGCAGAAAAGCTCCCTCTGGACAACCAAGAGGGAGAGGATTTCTCTGCCCTGCTGCATGCCCAGAAAGTGGTCCCTAATCCACAGCTCCAACCACTGCAGCAGGGCTCCACATCGGTGCTTGCGGGACTTCAAACCCTTGTGAGCACTGGGGATTGTATCAATATTGGTAACTGTGTTAGGATAACACCAACTTTCTGTGTGTCTTTTTTCCCCTGCTAGCCAGGCTTCATGTTGCTTTCCCAGACCTTTGTTAGTTCAGCTCACTTTTATTTCTCCCTTGGTCCCAGCAGTCCCTGGGTTTGAGTGGCAGAACTGCCAGTCCTGTACACGTACAGAAGGAGAAATGCTGAGCTGAGCAGCTGCATCTCTTCAACTGTTCATTTCCAAGTCTGAACACCTTTTGGTTTTTCTCCCCAACTCCGTTGTGCTTTCTAGGTTTTAGGTGTAATCCTTCCAAAATGCGTTAATCACATTAAAGGTTTAATCATACTAATGGTCTTGCTTATTACTATTATTATGCATTCAAATGTCTTTTCAGCTTTTATTTGTGGGTGGGGTTTTTTGCTTAATAGTCGATTGAGGGTGGATTCTTAGTCTACAAGAAATTTAATCTGAGTGATATTCATGAATGCAGAGACTCAAATTTGTTATTATTCAATAAATGAATGCGTGACTGGTTCAGAATATTGTCTCAGGTCAGCACCTTCCTGTTTTGATACCTTTGTACAACTGGAACAAGCAGAATGGAAGGTCAGGCTGTAAAGTCAGTCCTGGTCATACTGAGAGCACTGTAACAACTGTCTCTTGATTTATCTTGCACCAGATTTTAGTTCTCTTGCCTTCAGATACCCATAAGCAGCTGCATTTTACTGTAGTAACTCTTACATACACATCCCTGAGAGAAAAACTGGTCCTCAGAAGTAAGTTTTGAATTAAAAGGTGAGTAGAGAAAATATAGACTTAATTGTGTATCTAAAATAACAGAACTGACTCAAACTGTAGATACATTCAGTGCAGCAAGGGAGCCTGAAATTAGAATTTTTTCCTTTTGTTTTCTGCCTCATCTGGTTTTCTGCTTGTAATGAGGGCTTTATGCCCTTTTCTTTCTTCTGTCTTCTTTTCAAATAAAACCGAATCAAACTATTAATACATTCAGTACAGCAAGATAACCTGAAATTACACTTTTCACTGTTTCTCTGCTTCATCTATTTTTGTGCTAGAAAGGGGAATTTCTTGCCCTTTCCCTTTTGTCTTCATCTGTTACAATTTCTGTATACAAGGCTCATGATTCATTTCACTCTTTTCTCCTAACCCTCTCATGGTCTGGCCACAGGCCACCTTTCCAAAACCTCAGGGATACAGATTCCACTTTGTTCTGTTTTCTTCTTTCTCCACCTGCTGCTGACTGACTCTGCTTGGCTTGTCCTCCCATCCCAAAGCTTTCTCAGCGACCAGCACAGCTTCTGTCCACCGCTTCCATCCACAACTTCCCACCTTTGCCATTTCAACCTGTCCCCACGTAACCGTTGCTGGTGAGCCCCAAAACTCCCAGCTCCAGTGCTGGTTGCTCTACCCAAGAAAATTACTTTATTCAGACACATGGGCAGGAACTGCCAGGATTCTCCATGCTGGCTCTGTTATGTGGCCAGGATTTTTGGAAGAGCAGCACACAGCTTATGGCAGGGCCAGAGTTTCTGTGTAGCAGCACTGAGAACACAAATACATGCAGGAATCATTTGGGTTCCTTATCCAGGTATTGCCAAACCCCAAACCCGCCTATCTTGTCCAATCCCATGTGATGTTGCCCCAGGTGACACGGCTACAAACACACATATCCCACACATCAGTGTGTTGTCAAGGCTCAGAGAGGATTTTAGACCAAACCAGTCCTGTGCTGACATGACAAATGAACAAATGAAAATCAAATTGTTCTTTGTATCATGCCTTAACTTCACAGGCAGAATGATACCTCTGAAGTTTGCTGGTGTGGGTTACCAGGTTCGGCAGTGCTCCCAGCTGACGTGTCTGGTCTGGCTGCCAAGTGGTGAGAAATCTGATTGGAAAAGATTTGAAAAAGCCCATGCTGGCAGAAGGTATTTATAGCCCCGCCACAGCGTCAGGGGCTGCCTTCGGCGTTGTGGGTTCGTGGTGCTGCGCTCTGTAAATCGCAGATTATGGGGGCTTTGCCTTAGGAGCTTACAGCTGAGGAGGGCTCACAGGAGTGTGTGCCATTACCTGCCAGAGAACAGATAGTGCCTGGATATGGTGCTAAACCTAGTATTATGGGATGTTATTCTGAGTTCTCTTTTATTTGCTCAGTGCATGTATATATTTCTTTACTTGTTCGAGACCTGTCTTGCAAATCCAAGCAAATCCTAAATATCTGTGAGAGAAATCAACTACCCAAGAATGGGAGGTGGCAAAGCTGACTGCTCTTTTTCCACTGACCCCTTTGGTTTGTTGTTGCTTCAGTTTTCCAAAACACCCCCACGCAACACATCTTTCATCCACCTGTTGTATTGTGCTTTGTGAACTGTGTGTAGGAGGAATTGACTTCGTAACGTGCCAATGTTGTGTAACACACTGAGCCTTGATACTTGGCTGGGGAGCCTGAGCACTCCAGAGTGTAAACTGAACCCACCTAATGTCCGACAGCCAGTCTGATATGCTTGGCTTTTTTGGTTCACATTTTGGATATGTATTTATCCATCCATCCATATATATGCTACATACAACTATAAATGCAAAAATACTTAGACTGAAGGAAAATCTGTAATTTGTACTAAAATTTCTAAGCAGAGAGGAAAAAAATCCCTAACGCACTATGTTAAAAATTACATATTGGTGGGAATGCAAAAAAAAAATGAAATATCATTCAGTTGCCATAAAACGATCTAAAACTGAACCCATGTATCATATACTGTGTATTTATATGGTGGCACCTGATTTCATTGTCAAAGCAGTTTAAATAGCTCTTGCTATTTCTGAAAAATATGAGCAATGATATCCTGTGCTATTTTTAGCAATAATATGTTTATCTTTATTTAGTTGCACTTAGATGGATGCTATATGGAGAAGTAAGAATTACCCAGGCCTGGGCTGGTTTAGTCTAGGGGAACTAAAGTTACTGGTTTGAGATGGTGCCAGTTGCTAGCACTGATCTTTCTGTTCTGTGGATCAGCAGCCAGAGGTCTAGTCCATTTTGGAATCTCTTCTTGTCTGCTCCCAGCTGTCTTCCCTCTTATTCCATAGTGGGATCCATAAATTACTTTTACAAGTTCAGCATTCTGGAACAGTCATAGAAATGGATTTTAAGGGGGGAAAAATATCCTCGGATGAGGGAAGAGAGGCTGATTCTCCCGAGGTAGTAACCATCACCCATCTCATGGAAAACCCAGGATGGAATATTACACTTAGTTAATATAAAAAGCATACACTTCGTGGTGCCTTACAATTGTTCTTTTTCTTATACTCTTGAAGAAAGAGTACTTTGCTGCAAAGAAAGAATTCAGTGCAACAATGGAACACGTGTAAGAACTTCCGAGCTATAAGAAGGGCTAAACCAGGTCAGATGAGCAGAACATGAGGGCAGTGATGACCTGCTGAGGGGATCTGGCTGCAAGTGCACTGAATTTGAGGATTCTCTGAGTCAAGAATAGAAGGTAAGCGTGACACTTCTGTAAGTACTGCAAAGACACCACATGAGTGATCAGAGGTACATTTGACCATCACATCAGCTACATGAGCACCCCAAAGTATCGAGAAATTGCCCATATATAATCTGGGATCACCAGTTACTGAGCAAAACAAAGGAATTTTTAGATGCAACTAATAGGAACAAGGAGGTCGTCTTCTAAATACATCCAAAGAATGTATTTAAAATGCAAGTCAGTAGGCCTTTGTTTTGAGTCTGTGCTTTTTTACTAGGATATCTACAAAACAGTTCTATGCTGTAAGAAATACAGTGTGCTGAAAGAACAAATAAAACTGGCGTGAATTCAGTGGCAGCCTAAAAGGGAGCACATATCTGTGTGCCTTGTTCCTCCTCCGGGTTACAGTCTAGGTAAAATCTGCTACTGCTGTCGTGTCCAAAAACTACTCAGGGAGATTGGCTTTCCAGCCCACTGCAGAGTTGAAGAATTATATGATTATATGATTTACACTTCCCTGGAGTGTTCAAGGCGAGGTTGATCTTGGAGCAACTTGTTCTAGTGTCCCTGCCCATGAAATGGGGGGGAATTAAATGGTCTTGAAGGTCCCTTCCAACCCCAACCATTTTATGATTCCATGATCTCATTCTTTTAAGCAGCCATCATTCAGAACAGCTTTGTTGAATCAGTTTAGCTGGGTAACTCTTAAAGACTGCTAGTTCTGAATTCTGATTTTATTTTCAAAAACTTTGAGTGGGTAGAATTGGATAAGAAACAAATAGCATACAACTAGCTACCTCTAAAGCCAAACTGATTGGTTTTTTTCGATTTACCCAGGCATTTCTACCCAGGATATGCTCAAGTTATGTCCAGACTCATATATTAAATCTTGCACTGTTTAGCAACCTGATTCTACCTGAAGGAATAAATCCGGTAAATTTTAGCTAACAGCCTGTGCTGAAGTAGTGATTTGAGCAGGTGTTACATGTCATTCAAGTACCTAGTTTTTATTGAAATATGTTAGCTTTTCACAAGTTACAATGAGAAGAGTAAAAACTATATTTGCACTGAAAAAAATGCATTGAAAATAGTTTAGATTAAGGGATACCTGCCAAACATAATGCTCTAGAAATCTGAAGAACTTTATTTTTCTTTAGAGAATAAAGTAGTCCTGTGCCGCTTCTTTTTCATGTGCTTTTTTCTCAGTATCTTTTCTTTTCATTACTGCTCCTTTTCACAGGATATATGAGAAAGAATTTAACCTACAAGATTTATCTTCCTTTTTTTCCCTTGCCAACACTGTGGTTGCACTTAGGTAGTCTTCACTCCTGGCATGACTCACCTAAAATATACCCCTATCTACACCAGTCAGAAACTAGTTCCAAAACCAGTAAAACAAGCAAATTCAGGTTTCTTATAGCTCCAGGTCTTACATTGTTTGCATCTCTATCCGGGAATATCTTCAGTCATTCTCACACCTCTCATCCTCCTTTTTGGTTTTGCCATCTGGGTAAATGACAGACAGGCTTGTAAAAACTACTTACATATACACCAGTGGAATGGGGAACAACCAGGTTCTCCTGGCTCCCTCTCCACAGGAGAGCTCATCAGCTCTCTGTAATTTAGCCAGCTGCTGCTTTCTACAAAACTGTCAGGAGTTTAATATCCTTAAATCTTCTGCCACTACCACAGTTAACTGAAATCCTCCAAAGTGTTCAAAAGCTGGAATATTTTATCTGGGGAAAGGTGAGGGAGGTAAAGGGCTTCAGTGTACGACCAGCTGGACGTGATGCTGAGAAAGCAGGGAAGTCATGTTGGACATTTCTTAGCTGTCCTATCTTTGTCTGATCCAGATAAAAGGAAGAGCTCCCTAAATACTCTAAGACAGAAGTCCCAGTCCTGGTGGTGTTCTCCAAAGCTGCCCTACATTCTGTCCCTGGAAGTCAGAAACGCTCTGTGGCCCCAAGCACCGCCATGAGCCAGGTGAAGACTCCAGCTGCTGCAGCCTGCTAAAAGCACTTGCAAGGGACAAGTCGTTAAGTGGTGAGAAAAGTTCTGGAAAGTAGCAGCTCTTCCTTTCAAATGTGAGTTCAGATCAGTGCTGCTGCTCCCTCTGCACACTTTGTGTCTACAGTTAAGTTTCCTAATTCCAGTAGTGATGCCCTCAGCCTTGTCTACAGTAATGGTGAAAATGTTGCCACCATCAATCTGTTTTCTCCTCAGGCACATTTGGCAGCCGAGGGAATAACCCTGAATGTTGGTTACCAGGCTGTTTCTCTCCTAAGTGAGTCAATATCAATGCTGAGAAAGAGCAAAAATTGATTTCTAATATAGATTATATGCACTTTTCCCTTTACAAAGCAAACCAGTTTAAATTCCAATTCATTGTGACTGCAATAAATCCCTAAGTTTTAAAAAAGCTCTTAAAATAATGTAGGTAAAATGCCATGATTTCAGTGTTCATTCTTGCTGTTGGAGGTTCTAGTCACTGAGTGAGTAACATCACTAGCTCAGTACCTGGAGTCAGAATGTGGAGGTGATTTAAAATGAAAAGCAGGAGGGGGGAATATGAATTAGAAAAAGTAGTTGATACTAACTGGAGCTGTTTGCAAGAGGTGTTAATAGGGAATGGATTTTTTATATCTAGGTCCAATGGAGCTGATGGTCCTTATGTTCCGTAAGAGTGACAAGTATTATGGCCAAACTGGTAAGTGAATAATTTAATTATATTTCTTAAAAGTGTGAGGGGCTGACAAGTAGTTACATTAAACCTAATGTGGGGAATTACCTGTATTCTGAGAATTAGAAAATTCTTGGAATGTCAATAAGACATAAAATTAATTGTATTTTCCTTTAAGTAAGACCTAAATGGTTCTTTCCAAGAAAAAGAGTAATCAGACCAAAATCCCATTAACAGTGGGTCCCTGTGCAGCCTTAGTGAGGTGAATTTTTCATGCCGTAGTCTCGTTTGCTGGAGAGCGTTGTCATTGTTTCGGTTCCCTTCAAATGTTACGTATTTTAATGATGAACAAATGTGTTCTCGTTCACTGTTGTAATATCATTTAATGCCATGCATCAGCTTTGGTCCCTTTGAATGAGAGCTTACAGAGACCAAAAATAAATTACCTGGACATAGGAATTTAAAGCTACAGCTAATGGCAACTTTTCACTGGTGGCACTTAGTGTCTTGTAGAGCTGTCCTGAAACTGCTCTCATTTAAGCAGATGGGTGGGCTCAGCACCTGGCTGGCTGAAGGAAGTTCTAAAGGCTGTGTTGTGACAGGTCTGAATCAGAATACTGTATATTGACATGGTTATTAGGATGTTTACTGTAGAAATGGATGGGCTTGATTCCAATCAAACAATTCCAGAATAAGGAGTGCCTGGAACACTAAAGAATATAACAGGTTAAAAAAGTTATCATCAAGAAAATGTTATTTATAGCAGAGGACAAAGCAGGCCCCGCAGAAGATTCTGATAAAACCCGGCCTGGCTCAGTTACCATCAAGAGATGGAAATCCCTTTGTTCTTTTGCTTTCACACTTTTCCCCCTCCATATGCTATATTTATATTAATAAACTAAGCAGTGATTTTGTCACAATATCCCACTGCTGATCTTGAAAAGGAGTACAGCAGGTGTTCAAGGGAAGACGAACCTGTGAGGCAAATCTGCTCAACACCCAAGGCTCTGCAGCATAGGCATAATCTGAAAACAAAGAATTGCAGAGTTTTATCCTTCCAGAGATAGACATTATGTCTGAAACCTGAGGGATTGTCCTTAAAGCTTAAAAGGAGGGACAGAAATCCAGCCACCTTCGCAATTTTAAATCCATCTTTTAAAGTCACTGTCTGAGACCAAATGTGTTTTTTTTCTGTTGGATCATGCTGTGAAGTAACAGCACTGCATTTGTCCTATCACCTTTATTATCCTAGTCTATGATATATTGTGATATCATATGACTTCTGTGTAAGATCAAGCAGAAGGTCAGAGTGGACTGAAAAAATCCCAGCAGTACATAACCATTGGCAGCACCACTGTGGAAATTCAGAAACATCCCCGCTGGGGTTTCACTCCTGGAATGCTTTCCTTCCTAACTTTGCTATAGGAAAACTGCTCATGAAAACTAAGTTGGTCAATTAAATTGCTGAATATCTGCAAAATACTCCTACTTGTTGACAATCTTCTTAGCAGAATTGTAAAATACTCTTCTAAAGAGCTAAAATCCGTGTGTTTTGCAATATAGTTTCAGTACTGCAGAGCTCTGTTTTCCTCTCACTTGTTAATTTGACTTGCTCAGGGAATCTGGAACTCCCTTCCTGTTTCCCTCCAAGACTTTTAGTCGCTTCCTGTCTCTAAATAAAAACTCCTTTCATTTGTTCTTAACTGATGATAGATACTCTTCCAAGTATTCTGATAAAATCAGCCAAATTATATATAGATTTTTCCTTCTTGTAGATGACCAAAAATCCCCATAGTTAAATATGTTTAAATTAGTTTCAGCACCATGTCTATACTATACTCAGAAATTTAGAAATTTTTAAAGGTACCTTGTTGCCTTAGGTTATATTATAATGGAATTTTTAAAATCCATTTTCTTGTTTAACCAAGAGATGCAAAAGTAGATTTGCTGGTGAAATTATAAAGACCTTATTCAATCAAAGTATTTTATTTGCTATGCATCCGTTCTGCTGCTGCTGTAACATCCCTTATATCACTGTAAAAGGGGCTGACTTGAAAGTAGAAATGGATAATTTGTCAATGAACATACAAAATCTTAGGGGCAAAGGATGACATATAAAGACCTCACAGGTTGTCAAGGGCTTATTCACCTGCTGGAAACATTTGTCTCCATTAGGATGAAAATGTTGCCATCACTTTGTTTATAAAAATACTTTGCACATCTGTTTTGGTAATTTCTGCTAGTGATAGGGAATATTGATGTCTTTGTACATTCTTGAAAAAAAATCTCATCTGGAATTTCCTGTGCCTGATCTGAGACTGGATTGAGCAGGGAAAGGCTGCTTGGAGGAGCAGGGGAAAGGGTGACAGCACAGCTTCTCCAGTGTTAGCTTAGGAAAGCAAGGGCTAGGCAAAGTGTATTGTTGGGAATTAAAATTCAGAGAAAAGAACAATTTAAATTAAAGGGAAAAGTGTAAGAGGATGTACATTGGCCTTGAGCAAATTAGGACTGGAAGCTGGAAGGTCTCTAGTTATTTAGAAAAGGGGATATCTTAGAATGGCCTTGCCAATACAAATAGCAGCAACAAATATTTGGGTTCAGACAGTTCATGCAAAGAACACGATACGTTTTCCTGAGGCAAGAGAGGACTGAGACCCCTTGGAGCCCCTCCATTTGCTTGCTGCCATCCCATTTTTCAGACAATGACTGACGCTGGTGATTGAACCCCAGTTTCCAGCCAGAAACTCTTCTCTCTGCAGTGTGAGGTGCAGCTGTCCCTCAGTCCCTCCGTATGCTCGGGTACACTGAACTGATCCCACTCAGGAGCTTCTGCTCCAGGGTGTCAGTCCCTGCTTAATGGGACAGCTCACGGAATGTCCATCTCGGCATCCATTCCATCCTGCATGGCAGAAGGGAAGTGACAGGAGAGCTGCTTCTTTTCCTTAACTTCTCATGTCTCACTGAACTGGTGGCTGCTTGCTCTGAGTGTTTCCATGAACTAATCTCTTTATATGGGCATATGTGGGAGAATAAATAATCTGTGGGTTAAAAACCCATGATAATGTTGGAGTAGTGTTAAATATAGAATTATAAGGCCTTTTGGTCTTATTGAGGCAGCTCTGTGGGTGGAAATTGCATCCAAATAGACGCTATTTTAGTTAAATTAAGTGTTACCCTAAGGGCTTTGGCCAATGTTCCATCTCTGAGCAGAAAGCTGGAGACCACACCAGAGTCTAACATGAGGCAGGCGCCAAGTTTTCTTCTGCTCTCCCTCTCCTCTTTCCGTACCTCTTTCCATTCCTCTTTTTTCTCCCCTTTCCTCTTTCCTTATATTTCCCCTTCCCTTTTCGTTCCCTCCTTTCTACTCTTTCCTTTCTCTTATTCCTTTTCTTCCTTTTTTCCTCTTTCGTTCTTCCTTTCCACCCTTTCGTCTTTCATTTCCTTCCTTTTCCCCCTTTCCTTTCCTTTCCTTTCCTTTCCCTTCCTTTTCCCCCCTTTCCTCTTTCCTTTGCTTTCTCATTTTTCTTTTCATTTTTCTCCTTTCATTTTTCTTTTCCTTTCCATTCTTTCCCACAGAAGTTGCACAATTTAAATTCATACTCTAAAGAGATTGTGAGATCTGCTCGTAGGGCTGCCTTACACTAACACGGGTGGTTAAACAAGTTTGTCTGACAATGTCTCCTCTCTGCTTTTTTTTCAGACAAGAGAAGGTTTTTGCATCATGTTTTGGCTAAAACTTCCATTCCCATCGGAGGAAGGCGCTGGCTGACTCCGCTTCCCGCCCCAGGGGGATGTGCCTGCGGTGATCGGCGCGGTGCCCAAGGAACAGGATCGGGATCGGGACGACGCCTCACCCTTCCCCGGCCCCGCAGTGCGGCGGCGCCCGGGATGCCTCGGGATCCTTCGATCACATCCAGGGTGAGAGAAGCCGGGCTAGGGCGGATCGGTGCCCAACACCGTCCGTATCCAGGAGCCCAGCCATGCCCGTCCCTTTCTGGAAAGCGCTGACGGT
>VWZT01004683.1:0-62151 GCA_013397055.1 Pachycephala philippinensis
CAACCTAAACCTCCTCTAGTGCAGTTTAAGACTTTCCTCTTGTCCTGGGGTGCCCAGGGATTGACCACAGCCAGTAGTGGCACCGTGCAGGCTTGTACCCTGCTGGCTTTGCTGGGACATTAGGAGGAATTTCTTCCCAGAAAGGGCGATCAGACATTGGAACAGGCTGCCCAGGGAGGCATCACCGTCCATGGAGCTGTTTAAGAGAAGCCTGGACGTGGCACTCAGTGCCATGGCCTGGTTGACGTAGGTTGGACTCAACGACCTCGGAGGTCTTTTCTGGCGTAATTGTTTCTGTGATTCCAGTTTTGCTCTTCTCATAACGGTATTAAAATATTTCCTGTACATTTTCTGAATTGAAAGATCAAGAGCAATCACTGCCAAACATTTCCCAAATGTAAGCGCGCCAGAAGTAACAAAGTGCCCTTTGACAAAGAGCTAATGCATTTTGAAACACAAAATTTAGCACCCTTAAAGTGAGTTAGCATAAGTTAGAGAGGAGATGCAAGCTTACACCCGAAGTGTTAAAACCAGTGCCTGGCAGTCTGTGGTTCCCACATGCCACGCTGAAACTACAACAGCTTTTTCTGTCATGCAGTGCCAGCAGCCATAGGTGGTGGGTTTAATAAGGCATTTAAGGAAACTTGGATTTAGTTAGTAAAAATCCTCTCAGGAAAAGCTTTTTTTCTCCCCCGTGAAAAACTGACAAAGACTATATGAAAGGGGGAAAAAAATTATACAAGCAGGATGGGATTAACTGAAACCTCTGTATTTTCAATAGCTGGGAGGATTTTTTTTCAGGTTTTCCAGCATGGATTCTGAATTTCATCTAGAGATACATTTATAAGACTCATTAAGAGGTTTTGCATTTAGAATCCAAAGAAGGGAGAGTCACGATCCCACAGTAAATTAACCCGGATTTAATCAGATCTAAAACTCTGTTTTCCTGCTGGAAGATTTGGTGTCATTAGGAGGTACCATGCAAACCCAATAAAACGTGTAGGGTCGGGGGAAATGGCTTCTCAGGGGGTCTGTGTGTTCTGTCCGTCTGCTTCCACAGCAGACTTCTCCGCTTGAAACACTAATAAAATTTCCTCACATCAGGATGAGGTTTCCGAATTTGTATTTTGTATACATAGCCGTGTTCTTTCTGATTCATTTAGCCTCATCAACAACAATAAAGATACTGAATCAGAACAAGCTGGCAATTTTGTTGATGAAACATGGGGGAGAGCGGACTCCAGCTGGCTCTTCAGCAGATACATTGGCCAGTTGACAGGAATAAAACTGCAAGAAACCTGACACAGAAAGCACACGCGGTGAGAGGAGATAGACAGCAGAGGCAGGCAGGTAGGCAGGCACTGCACAGCACCTGTTTGCTGGTTTTGAGTCCAAGGCAGTGGCTTCCCTCCTCTGAACTGGCTCCGAATACGCCATTTCATGCCAGCTTATCCTACCTCCTTTCAAAGGCTTCCAAGGCTCCTTGCAGGGGGCAGACATATGCAGTCCCAGGCTGCCATTTTAGGCTTTTCTGCTCACTATGTGTTCTTGCTGTCTACTTGAAAGGTTGAGGACAACCCAGGAGTCACAGAGTCGTAGAATATCTCAAGCTGGAAGGGACCCATAAGGATAGAGTCCAACTCCCTGCTCCTCACAGGACTGTCTAAAGCTGAACCATGTGACTGAGAGCATTGTCCAGATGCTCCTTGAACTCTGGCAGACTTGGCGCTGTGACCAGTTCCCTGAGCAGTCTGTTCCAGTGACCAACCACACCCCCAGGAAAGAACCTTTTCGTAATGTCCAGCCTGAACTTTCCCTGACACAACGTCATTCCATTTCCTCAGGTTCTTTGACTGGTCATCAAAGAGAAGATCAGCATCTCCCCCTGCCTTTAAGGGAAGCTGTAGGGTGTGATGAGAGCTCCCCTCTGTCTCCTTGTCTCTGAGCTGAACAAATGCAGTGAGCTAATCCGCTCTTTGTAAGACTTTCCCTTGAGAATTTTCACCATCTTAGCCTCTGTCTGGTGCTTTAGCCACATTTTCTAAGATAGTAAATACAGAGAGGAGAGAGGCAACAACTTAGTGAGTGGCTGCATGGTTGCATCCCCAAAATTCAGCTGTTGAAAGCATCTGCCTCTCAGATCACTCCTAAACATCACAATAGAGCAATGTCCATTAGCTGTTCCCATCACTTTTTCCACTGTCTCAGGCACACCTGAATTTTGAAGGCAGCATTTCATATTCCTCCCACTCCAGTGCTGTGCAGGCTGAGGAGCTCACACAGCCTCCTTTCCTGCTCCAAACCCACAGGCACATTCAGAGCGGGGGTTGTGCAGGGCAGGGCTGCGGTCCCACCATGTGACACAGCACTGTCTCCCCATGTCAGGACATATGACAGTGCACTGCCTCGTGCAGGGACACGGCCCCGGTGTGAGGCTGCTCAGCAGCAGAAGGACCCGTTCCCCAGCTGCTGCACAGCTCCAGGAGCTTGGCAGATGCATCTGGTCAGCATCTGGCTCCTAGGACCAAAGAGCCAGACTGCTGTGCCATCCCTGCCTCATCAGTAAATCCGTGTCCAGAGCCACACCACGAAGGGGCAGCCGTTTCTGTAGCTCAGTGTGTTTTCTTACAAGTCCTTACAGCTAAATTGCTCAGATTAAAAGTTTTGCGGAGATTGACTGCTAAGTGCTTACAAAGTAACTCAAGTAGATCTGAAATGATTACCAGTGTAATTCCCTTGTTTTCAGGAAAAGCTATTCATGAGCACAAATCACTATTGCCTGTGTATGTCACAGAGGAACTGGAGCCACGTTTCGTTTATGTATCCCCAGTTCCCATCCTGACCTAGTATGGCTTTAGAATAAATATTCTCTGAAGAATTTAACTTCCAATTAAGTCTACTTTCAGCAACAGCCCTGCATTACACCTCATCAGAAACTGAAGCTACTTAAAGAAAAATATCCTTATCCCAACTGTGCTCACTGTTGTACAAGGCTTAGTACAAACTGAGCTAAAATACTCCATAACTTAAATCAGCTTTGCAAAGCCATCGAATCATTGGAAGGTTGATAGCCTGCCATGCAATTCCTCACCTGCATTCTAGGTTATTGTCTTTCTAGGAGGAAATGGGAACCTGACACGTAGCAAAACAAGGCCCTGTCTTGTAATACCTGTGTATTATATGTCAAACAGCCTTTCCTGGAAATTATCTGTATGTCAGCAAAGTGTTTGCTTTTGGATTTAATTGTTCACCTACAAATTATTTGATACATTCTTCTGAACTTGGAAGTGCTCAATTTTTGCTTTAAGTGGATCCTATTGATGTCTTGCTAAAATTTTTGACAAATTCTAGTCCGTTCAACACCAAGTAGGAATTAGCAAACACTTTCCAGCTGGTTGCTCTGCAAAGAGCTTTCCTTTCCTGCGTATTTCATCCAGAACCAGAGACATGTTCCCAAGCTGAGTCTTTACTGTGTTCTTCTTTTCCAGCATTATAACATTTTCTAACAAACATTTTTTTTCAGGATGCCTAGCACATGACACTTGGCCATGTTGGACATCCATAACTCTCCATGGAAACTCTCATATCAGCAATTATCCAGTTGTTCTAAATCATGGTGTCCAAAAGGGCACCTAAGAATCAAAGTTCATTTTTAAAGCTTTGCCCTCTATTAACAAATGAGGCTTCACAATGCTAAAGCAAACAGGTGAAAGTATCTATTTTATAGAAACACAAACTCCAGCCTGGAGAAAACCATTCATCATTTCAAAGACTGTCAGCCATTGCTAGACACATAAGTAAGGATTTTTTAAAACTGAATTCAATATCAAAGGCACATGTTCTGCGTAAATGTCAGACATTTTTACTCATTTTTCTACTAGAGCTCTGTGATTAAAATAAACATTTACAGCATGAGATTTTTTTTTCTCTTCCTCTGAACACTTTCTGGATCTAAGTCTTGGTTTTAGAAGATCTGCCTTTAAAGTAGAAATCTAGGAATATGGGTCAAATGTGGTTTTTAAGGCTTGTTCATATTTTAATTGCATGGTTGCAGACTTAACAAGAGATAATTCTTCCCTCCTTGAAATTCAAGACATTGAAAGGTTAATTCAGTCTTCTCAGTTCCATTTCCTTCCGTCTGTTCCCCTTCCCACACTCCTCCCCATCCCCCATCTGTAGACAGCTGAGTTATTTGAATTTTATGCAAGCTAGTATTCATCCAAAGGGGAAAATCACTCAATGTATGCACCAGGCAAGCGAAAATTGCAGTGTTGCACGCTTGCATTTTTTACTTCCTATTTGCTTTTCTCTGCATTCACCAGCTTGGGCTGTGGACATACACACTCATGCCCCAAAGACAGTTAAAGTTAACTCAAATTAAAGCTTGTATGTCCCCATCGCTGTTGAATTCCCATTCTTTGCACTCACATGGAGTCTATGCTCAAGCTGCTGTGGTGCTTTTACCTTGGGTTGAGGAAAGGCTACAGTTCATGTTACCACAATTTGTCAGCTGCCAACACAATCAGTCTCTGCTGCTCCCATGTTATTTCATGGTGTGGTCACTCACACTCAAGGTACACTAACTCCAGAGGAGTCGTTTTGACGGAGCTGAGGTTAACCCTGGGATGAAGGCAGAGCTTTAATCCAACTGATTTCAGCACTTTACAAACATTTGCAGGAAAAAAAATCCATAAAAGTACTCATTGAAAATGTTCTAGTTCTGTCAGGTTCTGAAGAAAGAGATGTTCACTTCAGATGCCAGGAGAGGTAAATAGTATCATCTTTCGTACTTTTCTTACATTTTAGAAAAGAAAAACAGCATTTAACATAAAATACTTGTAGCTTTCATCAAAAAGGCAGAAGTTAACAGATGTGGAACTTACTGATTACCACTTTCTTACAGAATTGTTGACCTTGTACACAGCATGTAATACCTATGTGTTTGGCTTACACTGTATAACGAGCTTATAGAATTGGAAAATGATTTTTGGAAAAGATGATGGATAAATACAAGTTTTTATTCTATAAATTGCTCAGTGTAATCAGCTAGAAAAGATAACTTGGCTGCCCTTTCTGTTCCTCTACTTCAGCAGCCTTGTTCCTTAAGCAGCTGAAAAACTTCAGGGTTTATCTTCTTCTCCCCAAACATAAAACCGCTCAAGCTACCAGGAGTCCCAGGCTATTGAGAGTGGAACAATTTAGCAACACAAAGAGAAGTGCTGGTGAGGCACCCCTCAAAACCACATCCACAGCCCTGTGTCCCAGGAGTGAAGAATACACCTCTGTATCTACCCCAGCACAACACGGATTGTAACAACAGTCCCACCTATGGTCCTTTTTCCTCTGGACCAAAGGAAATTATGAAGTTAACATAAAGTTAGTAGCAGATCTCTGGGTTTTATGTTCTCCTGGTTTATGTTGGTTATCTATTTTGCTGCACAGTGGGTGCCACAATTTGAACTTCATTAGGAATGGTAATGTTTCTCCTGTCTGAAGCAAAGAGAGGGAGAATCGTAGGAGTGCATTGTTTAATTCCAGAGCAGCCAGCTACACTGGGAAGAGCCATGTTTGAGCACGCTCCCAATGCTCCTCCAAGATTTCCCTGTCTTACTCCTTCTCTAAACTGCTGCTTGCAGGAGATGCTTCTGTCCAGAGACAGAAAGGAGGAAATAAAAAAAAAAAGACTGTTAAAGACTCAAAGTCATGCTAAACTTGTGTCTCTAGACTAGTATTCATCACAAACTATCATGTGCTCTGTAGCACTAACTAATGTGACTAACACATCACATGCTTCTTTCCCCACCCTGGCTTTGGGGGGAGAAGCCTGTGCATGGACATTCTATATTAATTCTACTTTTTCCTTTAATAATGCATGCATGGGTCAACACATTTTGCTAGAAGGAGCCAGGCCAGAGCCAAGTACTTTGTGCTGGAAGACATGCTTTTGGGTCAGTTCTTGAGAAAGCTCTGTTGCAAGAATCTCCATCTGGTTAAACTTTTAAAAATTCACCCCCATACCAAGTTTTATAATATCAAAAAAAAAAGAGAGAGAGAGAGGAAATTTCTACTCCCACTAGCTTATGTTTTCTCCTTTTGCTCTTTGCTGTGGCAGGGCTTCTGGTATAGACTTGTCTGAACTCCCAAGCTATTTGGAAAACATGGGGTTGGAAAAATAGCCTAAGGAGAAGAACTATCTACAACTGCCTCTCCTCCCCCCTCATCTTCTGCATGTACCTACCCTCAAGGTTCAATGGTCTTGATAAAGAAAATGAAACACCTTCGGTAATGAGAAAACATCCACTGTAAGACAAGTGTTGAGTATTTACTCGCGGGCAGTGCAGCATTACAGCAGACGGTCTGCCAAAGAGGGATCAGTGCCTTCCTTACACCCCCAGGATTCATTGTCTCTTAGCCTGGGAACCTGTCTCCGTTCCCAAACAGGGATATTTTTTTTGGCAGCAAGATGGAACAAAAGGCACAAAGAGAACTAAGAAAACCCTTTCAGTGAAGCCGTAGTCTTTTCTTTTTCCTGTTCCCCTGAGGACGGGAAACCTTCTAAGGACAGCTCGTAATACACCCAATCCTGCTACCTGCCTGGAAGGTGCTCAGTGCTCACGGGGACCTACAGGAATTAGGGTGCGTGCAGATTCCAGCCCAGCTTTCAGCCTTGACAAATTGATCCCCTACCTTTAGCACCAAAAATACCACAACATTTTGAAAATGAAATCACTGTTATATTTGAGTGGGTGTGTTATTTCGAGACAGCACTAATGTGATTATAAAATCAGTTGTGTCAGCTTATTGGCTCAGCTACAGACACTGATCTGCTCGAGCGTCTGTTCCTCTACCCGGCTGCTCGCGTTAGGGTGCTTTGTCCCCCCTCAGCTCCCTGTGGAAATAGATACCGTTTGATTCCCACTGTCGCACCAAAGAGAAAGAAACCCCTTCTTCTGGCAGTTGCCCACCTCGTCTCTGAAACTTGGCATTTCCAGAGCACCTCTTGTGCCAAACATGAGCACAGCATCCCCCAGCCCGTGAAAGGCTACAGCCCATATAGATAGATAGATAGATAGATAGATAGATAGATAGATAGATAGGTAATACATATCAATGTCCCTGCAGCCCCAGCCTCGCACGGGCTGGGCACACTGCTTCCAAGTGACAGCAGCCAAGGGAAAAGGTCAAGTGGCAGCAGGGTCCAAACCTCCCAGCCTCACTCTTCAGACTTTTCACTTGAGCTGCCTCTAAACGTTTCCTCTCACCTATTACCGAATCCTGGTAGCAAGTGTTTGTTTTCCCCTGCTGCACTGTGGGTGTCTGACAGACTCAGTGGCTTGTGCTGCCAGGCATGGTTTAATGCTGTCAATGGCAGGTGACTCACTGGTATCAGAAGTGTCAGTCCTGGCAGGTTTGACTCAGCCCTTCATCTTTTGGCAACAAATTGAAATGAAACACAGCTTCCATTGTATGAGGCAGCTTTTCAGGCACAGCCATACCAAAGCAGCTTTACATGCTTTATGTGTAGAGCATCCGTAAAGATTCCGTAGTTTGCATGCTCCACCGGCTTCCTGGTTTTTCACATTTCCATACACTGGATCATTCTGCTGCCTCTGTGCAACACAGAGAAAGTTGAGGTTCATTGCAACCCCAGTCATCCCAAGGCCAGGCAAACGCCATGTTCCCCTTACTGAATATGGTGACTCTGAAATCCTGCAATTAAAAACCTGACAAAGAACAGCTTTGCTGCTCATATAGCAAAAATATTTCCACTACTAGTGAAAGGAAAAGGCATCTGAGTAAGATATTACCTACCCATCTTTCCCTCGAAGTATGCAATGCCCCCAGGCTGAATTCCAAACTTTCCATATGTAAACTGCATCCAGCTGTGTGCTGCACAGAGTATGTAAACATGAGGTTTGAATCCCACACGAGCTGTGTTTGACCACAGCACTGAATTTACAAGCTACAGAAACTTGACAGGCACTTTATGCAATGGTCAAGATGTTTGTTATGGAGATGAGTATCTCTTGATTTCTGCAGAGTGAGAACATGTAATTTCTCATCATTATGTTATTTGGCCCAACACTGTTGCACCTTCCTCACAAACCCAACACAATATCAATTAAAAACGTGGTCCTCTTCAGCCTAAAAACCCAAACAATATATCCCAAACTGTTTTTAATATTAGGTTTGCCAATAAATTGGGCAATTAAAGTGGTACTGGTGGTGAAAGCAAGCGTGCTCACCCTGTCTTAGCATGTTTAGAAGAGCCTGAGCTCTGCTGTGGATCCCGGGGGCAGAGCCTGTGACTGGACACAGAAAGCCAAAAGTGAGATTCTTCTGCTTTGCTGTTCTGAACACTTTGTTTGCTCTCTACAACTAAGAGAACTTGTGCTACTCCTGAAGTTTAAGAGGTTTTGTCTTTTTAGTCTCTCTTCATAATCAGGATTAGAATTGTTATTTTTAGAAATGGACAAATATTTAAAAAACTGAAACTCATGAACTGCCTGGATTCGTCAATCACTCAGATTATGTTTTAAAGTCTTTTCTGATCTTGTGAATCTTGTGTCCAGCCAAACAAGAGGTTAATGCTCTCTCTTTAAACAGACATAAAGACTGTTCAGTGCCAAATCTCAGCTACAGCTTACACCAAATATTGACCCGGTGGCTGCCTTCCTGCTTTTTCCCAGGGGGTTTCAGGCAGGAACACAGCTTTCTGTTTGTGACAAGTGGTTGGATATGCAGGGTGGAAGCTGAGGAACCAAGTCCTGACATTAAATATGGTGCACACACACAGTGATTTTGTGTGGTCAGTGCAGATGCACAGATAACCGAGCCAGCCTGCACAAATCCCTTAGGTTGGGAAAAACATTTAAGATCAAGTCCAGCCACAAACCTGTTCATTGTTTTAACAAACATTGTAAGAAGAGATCCTTAAGACACATTTAAGCACATTAAAACCATTTTCTCCATGCACACATATGACACTCAGACCCACTCTACCTAAGCCTGCGGTGCCAACAGAAACATCCACAGACCTTCCAGGGGCTCTCAATCAGTTGAGAGACATCTCTGTCACTCTGAGCTTTTTGTTCAGGCTGCCTCATAGCCAGTAGAGAAAACCAGGTACTCCTAGGACACAATTAATTTTATCCCAACTTTATTGCCTCCCTTCTGACTATTATGGAGTGTAGACAGGAATTTCAGATGGAGACACTGAAAGGTAAATGAGAGGAAACCCACACTAGTATCCAGGAGGATGCACACAGCCCTTCCCTCCCTGCTTCCAGAGCCATGGGCTGAGGGAGGCACCAGCAAGTGAATTAATAGCTACCAAAACAGGAGCAAGCAGAAACTCATTGTACATCCCTTCAGGACACATTCCTGGGTGTCACTGCGGTGCCTGGGCTGGGCATCACAGACTTGGCCCTTGATCATGGCAATCACACCATGGCTGTGCTGAGAGCCCTCCACAGCCCCGAGCCCCCTTGTGCTTCTGCCAGCCTGGCAGGTGGGGATGATCCCCAGGCATGTTGCTGAATGCACATACAATCCCCTCCCCAAAAACTAATCTGGCAGCAGCAATCCCCAAACCTCACCTTTACTGCAAACCTCAGCACTGGAAAACGGTGGGAAGGGAAACTTCAATATAACTGGCATGGTAAATGAAGAGAACAGAAAAAAAGAAAAATCAAGATGTATTTTGGCAGTTTTCCATGTCAGTTTTCCCATTTCCCTCCCTCATGCACTTTCTACAGGAGCAATCTGTCCTTTCCCTAAACGCTGAGCAATCCCAGCACTAAACTAATCAATATTAATAGCGATGGGTTCGGGAGGGGGGAGGAGGGGAGAGGAGAGGAGGGATTACCCTGACCTTTTTCAACTCACACTGCCTCAGACGGCCACCAAGCAGCTGAAGAGAGAGCAGCCAGACGGTAATGCCATGTGGTTTTAGTAGCTTTTCTTTTTTTTTTAAATTTTTTCCTTGTGAATATTTACTCTGTTGTCTCAGTGCAGATAGCAATGAAATCTGATTTTCTGCAGGAAGGAAAAAATATAATTATATCAGCCATCTCCGGGCCAAACCTTGCCTTGATGGGAAACTCCACTGAAACAAGGGAAATAACGCCCAGGCTGGATTTTAACTTGAATGTCTTAATAAAAAGAGGAATTGGATTAGGGAAGTTTTGACAGGTGAAATGCTGGTGTGCTTTGTGGATTTCTCTTTATTATAACAGAGTATAATCAAAGCCATTGAGCTGTGACTGGGATATGGAGCAAGAGCAAACAAAGGGCTGGGGGAACTGGTCCTCTATTGTTATGCTGAAGTGTCCACAGCAGCTCAGGGGATGGATGTGCTCAGTACAGGGGGCTCAGAATGAAAGACAAATCCTATTAATTAAAAGAAAATCATAATTGAAGCTCTTTGTTCCCATTGCATTTGGGTTTTATTGTAGGTTTTCCGGTTAGCAGCGTTTCTTAAAATACAGGTTTATGTCAGGGGGCACCGTGGATTACTGGCAATTAACTATTGTCTCTTTATTACTGTTTATTCTTGTTGCCATGTGCAAAATATGATTTTTAAGAATCTCATCAGAGAAATCTAGAGAAAATTCTATTTATGCCTTTCCTCTTTTGCTCTGAAAGAGCCAAGCCTCAGGGAAAGGTCCCAGATTGAGTGTTAGGTTTGTGGGGGTTTTTTGAATAAACATTTTTATGGTATTTTCATATTTTTTCTCTTGAGGAGAAAATGCTTTGCAGATGGCTGATATCACAGCACTAGCTAATGAAGCCATGGGTGTGTTTTCCCTTTCTTTGTCAGGACCCATCATGTCCGACAAACCAGATTTTGCAGAAATTGAAACATTTGACAAGACCAAGCTGAAGAAGACAGAAACCAGAGAGAAAAATCCACTGCCCACTAAAGAAAGTAAGTGCTTATGAGGCTATTTGAAGTACGAGTAGCAAGGACATAATCTGTATTGCAGTTCATATGCAAAATGAATACTAATCACAGGATTACAGGCTCAAACTCATCCCTGACTTTAAGTGGGGATAATACTAAGACTCTATGCTGGGCTTCCAAGGAGATGAGTAATTATAACCAACGGTGCATTTTGTCTGAGAAACCCTTTCTGATGGGATTGCTCTTGCTTCTGCTAAAAGCAAGACCAGTGTTCCCACTGGGTGCTGGTAACAGGATCAATCTGTTTGTAATTACCTTGATACCAGCCCCTCTGGAGGCAGGGAGGAACCTTTGTCCATCCCTGGCAGGCCAGGCAGCATCCCCAGAGGGTGCCTGGGCTCTGGATTTCATGTTATCAGGCAGGTGAGCTGCTGCCTCCCACTGGTACCTGCTGTCAGCCCCGGGCAGGAGACCTCCAGGCACCTTCTCTGGGAATAAGGCTGCAAGCAAAACCCATCATCATCCTCATCTAACAGGCAATGTCCCTCAGAAAAGTACCCCTGAGCTTTTCTCGTGCAGGGTCTTCTCCCAGACACGCTGTGCACGGGCAGCCAGATAAGGCTGGGATTCATGCTCAGCTTCAGATATGAAAAGAGCATTTGGAGCAGGTTTTGTGAGCAGTTTCCTTCAGAAGAGTATTGCTAATCACTGGATGTGTGTGCTGATGGCCATGGAGATGCACAGTTCCTCAACATTAGATACCTGTTTTTTTCCCCTGTTTATTATCCTTGCCGATGGTAAAGCTGTAAATACAAGAGGAGCTTTGCACGTCATGAACTGCTCCCTTCTAGCTATGCAGATGTGGGAATGAGTTGTCATTTTCAGGGTGACCAAAAAAACCAAATACGGATTTAACCATCCTCTGGCTTTAAGTATGATCATAGAAATCTGTATGCTGCAGAATCATTATCATTGAATCACAGAATGGTTTGGGTTAGAAAGGACTTTAAAGAGCATTTTGTTTTAACCCCCTGCCATGGGGTAACCTCCCACTATCCCAGGTTGCTCCAAGCCCGTCCAACCTGGCCTTGAACACTTCCAGGGATGGGGCAGCCACAGCCTCTCTGGGAAACCTGTTGCACGGCCTCACCTCCCTCACAGGGAAGAATTTCTCTCTCGTATCTAATCTAACCCTGCCCTCTCTCAGTGTGAAGCCATTCCTCCTTCCTCTGTCACTCCAGGCCCTTGTCCAAAGTCCCCCTCCAGCTCTTTTGGAGCTCCTTTAAGCACTAGAAGGGGTTCTAAGGTCTCCCCAGAGCCTTCTCTTCTTCAGGCTCCCAGAACTCTCTCAGTCTGTCTCCATAGGAAGGCAAAGTTTACTGTTCATAAACAGTAATGTTTATTGATGGTGTTTTTGTTTCCTCTGTTTTTCTGCCAGCTATCGAACAGGAAAAGCAAAGTGAAAGTACAGCCTGAGTATAAAATTGAAGATGTGACTGCTGCTTCTTCAGTGGGGTTTTGGCTTCTGAGTTGGATTGTTGTTTTATTTTGTCCCTCCCACCTCATATTTGTTACCCATTTATTTTAGGAAACATTTGTTCATTTAATGTTCCCTGGAGAAGTTTGTTTTGTGTTTGTTGAAGATACTATGTATTTGTTTTCTTAAAATTATAATTCCAAGTTCTGTATCAACCCCATTACTTTGCAAAAAAAAAAAAAGAAAGCAATTTGCATAGAAATTGTTTTCCTAAACCTCACAATAAACAGGTTTCTTCTGATCAACTGTCTTTGAGCCTTGCAGAAATGGAGTTTACACTGCAACCCTTACGAACATCCTTCCCACTTTGTTTGCATTTCCACAGCAGCTCTGGAGTTTGGTCAGGTGGGGAAGGGTTATCCCAGACACTCCCAGGTCCCTTGGCTGGAACACAGCCCCTCTCCATCGTCTGTATCCTGCAGAATCCCAGAGCCCCAGGGGACACCAACCCACAGGAACCCCCCTGACTGCCTTCACAGCAGCCTGGAGATTTCACTCCCATCCCCTGTGTCACTCAAAAGAGTGTTTCACGGGAACCCTGAGGGACAAACTGTGTGCCAGGAGCTCCTGCACTTTGAAACCCCCAGCCTGATAGCAGGCACGAGTAAGATGAGAAGTCACTGGCCTGCTTCAGTCCTGTCCAGCAGTAGGCTAGAGGTTCCAGAGACAGGTACCCACTTACAGATTCCATGACAAATTGATGGTTGGGCTGAGGAAATACTCAAATGAGTATTCCAAATTTTAAAAAAGGACTGCAGTTGCCTCTCCACAGCTTTTTTCTCTCTCTAACTTGCAAAGATCCAGTCAGCCTTGGGATAACTGCAGCACACACAGAGCCCTTGGCCCGTCTCATACCAAGCAATACAAGAACGAGGGAAGGTGGAAGCGAAAAAGAAAATTTAGTACTGCATTGATTTTTAGGGATGAAAGAAAGACCTTTAGCAGCACAGGGGTGTAAGACACAAACCTTCAAAGCAAGAAAGGACTTCCTAAATCTTCATTACTGGTGGTGCAATAATATCCTTGCTGGTCTGCAGAGGACTTGGCAAAAATAGACTCTGGTACCAGCTCAGGGGACTCTCAATTACGTGGTATCACATTATCTCTGGAATTAATTTGCAATCATATTAGAAAAACAAGTGCTTACTCTGGGCAGATAAACTGCTGTCCCTGGAGCTTCAGTTTGATCCTACTTGTGCTGTGAAATGAGAGTAGCTCTGTGTACTCCAGCAGGGTAAGTCTGGGCCTGTACCTGCATGACGGGAGGCAGAAAGCAGCCTACAGGATTCAGAAAGCAGAAGGGAATGGTTGGGGTGATGTTCAGAAAGCTCTTGTTTACTTAAGGGTTGTTTGACACTTGATATTGAATGTGAATAGTCAGAACTGCAATTAAAAGTGGCAGTGGGTCCACAAGACTGCGACCTTTGGTGGCAACAGAAAGTTACCAGAGGTGACCAGGAGACCGAAGGAAAACACGGGGCATGAGGACCAGTGATTTCTGTCAGAGCTTTGTTAATGTCCATGGCGTCCAAAGGGCTGAGGCTGCTGTTTCAATCCACATTCATCAGTTCAACACTGCTGATGTTTTCTTTTCATGACCAAGTTTTTTTTTCACATTCTCATTTGAGGACCCCCTGGCACCTGACTCAAAGAGGTGTTTATTTTAAGGTCAGCTGGATTCATTAATACCAATTTTTATATAAAAGATGAGGAATGCGAGAGGTTGAGCAACAAGGAAAACAGTGCTATTTTCTTTGTGACTCATGCCCTCCCCTCACCCCTGCACACTTCAGGGTCAAGGAGCCTCTGACATTATTTAAATATTTGCTTTGATTATGGTTTCTTCATGGAGGAAGCATTTAGAGACAGCACTTAGAGCAACACCACCTATGGAAATCTGTATAGTTCCTACTGTTCAACCAGATTCATTCAGCCTGTTACTTTCCCCAGGATGGTTTTTAAGCTCTGTATTGCACTCAACAGTAAGGCCATAGATTAGACTTTCTCCTTGGTTTTGTTCCACATGACGAGCTCCCTCCATCTCTGCCAGTTCAGAGCATCTGCCAACTCGCTCAGCAAATACACTGTAAATCACCAAAAACTTCTTTGGCATCACTGAAACAGGGGCTGGTCTCTGTGCCCACAAGTTCTCCCAAAAATCAAAGGTCTGGGCTGTGTCCTCAGCCTGCACTTTTTGGGCAGGAGGGAAGGGAAGTCTGGCCAAAGCAAGAAAACAGCAGAGATATTCTCCTCCTATGCTTGCAGAGATACAAAGGATTGGCAGCACAGCTCAGGTTTGCCCAAGCATTTGGCTCGGGGCTGCTCCTGGTGCTGCTGCAGGGCTCAGTCTCCCCCATGAAGCCTGCTCCCAATTTAGCTGTTTGCATTTAAAGCCTGAAACAGTAAACCCAACATCTCAGTGCTTTTACCCACACATCTCACCCCACTAAATAGGCTGAGAAGAACTTTAGTCACGTTCCCCAACCGTGGATCTGACTACAAAGGCTACAAACACCTGCACACCTGGAAAAACTCCTCAAGGTTAAAGGCCAGATCTTCCCAGCTTTCCCCCGCCTGCCCCAGGAGCATGACTTTATGGCAGGGCTCGGGGAGTGCTTCTTTCACAATTAGCAGTTAAGAGAGGCTCAAAGTTAAAAACACATAGCTGCAGTACTCTGATTTGAGAAATATCCCTCTCTGCTGCTGTGGGAGACCATTTCAACCCAGGAACTGGATCAGGAGATTAAAGTTTGTCAAGAGCAGGGACAGGTTTGGCTCCCTATTATCTTAACCAGAGAGCATTACAGCCCTTATTTGTGGGGCAAGCTGGGGACACCAACCAGGAAACTGCTCATTACTTCAGGCTGAGACAGTGAATTTTCATCCTTCCAGGCATTACACAAGGAAATATTTGTTGCTGCCATTGAGAGGGACTTATGAGCAGAGCCAAGCCAAGCCAAGCTAAACCAAAGCAAACACCTTACCCACACCTAGGAAACACCTTCTGGGCGTTAACCTGACCTTCACTCCCTGGAAGAGCATCCTCCAGCTCCAAGGCTCCCCAACAGCCACCCACTCCAGGAGCTGAGGATCTTTTCCAGCCTCCATACTGATGGGCAGCTGAGCTGGAGACAAGCTCATCATTAAACAGAACCAGCTCCAGGTGGGAAACTTAAATATTTCTGCCAATTAACAGCAGCCCCTTGCAGTTATGTAAAGGTACATGAACGAGATTTTACCCTGCAGCTAAAGGAAAAACGCCTTCCATGCTAATGCAGTTCTGGCCGAAAAAAATCATTATATGCAGATAAACACCCACTTTCTTGGCATCACCATGAAGCCAGTTTTGCCCCTTGGATCCCAGGGATAGGGCCAACCCTCTCGGGATCTTGGCCAAGTCCACCTGCCCCTGTGAGTCACTTCTAATTGCTGTGCACAGTCGCAGCAAGCCCTGGCTGGGCAGAGGAGATCTGCATTCCTGTCGTTGTTAGACCAAAGTTAGTTGATTTAATAAATCTCATTAGGCAGGCATTTGATAGCAGCAAAAGCCAGGGAGGACAAGCCTTGAGCCTAGTTCTCCTAGGAAAAGGGCATGTGTGTGTTCCACCACAGCTGGAGCCCAGCTAAAAGGCCCCGGAGGCCCTGCCAGGCCCAGCTCAGATACCACAGCCGAGTCTCAAAACACATGTGGGGTTTTTTTCTAATATATTTGGGTGTTCTCTCTTATTTGGGTCATTAGCCCCGTGATTGCTGAGACATGCCACAGCTCTGCCATGATGAGGGCAATGCATTTTGGCCAGTGGCTTGGCCACCATGACAAAAGCTGGAATGTCAGTGCAAGGCCAAGGCTGGAGAAGTCTTTGGAAAACACCTTTGTGTGTTTGTTCTGCCATAAGCGCGGTTCCTGTTGCAGCAGAGACCTCTCCTGCTAAGAGAGGCTGAGGGAAAGAAACAAGGGAGAGATGTGAGCAAATGAGGACCTGCCAAAGCTCTGCAGGATCAGGGGTCTGAGCTGCACCGCGTGGGAAGGAGGTCAGGGGCTGGGAGTGCAGCCAGGGAGGTGCCCACGGCAGCAGAAACTCAAAGCAGAAGAAGCCAGGGTGGTTCTCATGCCTCTGCCTGGCTCACCCCTTGTTTTTCCAAAAACACAGGGTGAAAACAATAGTCTTTTAAAAAGCACAAACCTTCTGGTGCCAAGCTGGGGGAGCCTCCCACACTGTGCACAGGCAAACAAAGGCACTGTGTCCTCCTGCAGCCCTGGCACGGGCAGCCAGCCCTGGCCTCTCCACCTGTTCCCACCCAGTGCGTCCGTGAGTCCCCGGGGAGCTCTGGCTGTCCCAGCCCGATCCAGGGCACCGAGGTGTGTCCCGACAGCAAAACCCGCTCCGGCTGGAGCGTGAGAGGCAGCACGGGGCCAGCTGGGGCTGAGCCAGGCTGTGTGGGAGCAGGTGTGTGCGTGTGCGGGGGTGTTTCTCCAGCTCCAACCCAACGCCGCTCAAACTGACAGCAGGGTAAGCTCTGCTCCCGTCTCCTGCGCCGGGAGAGGCGGCTCCGTGTGCTCGCTGTCTTGTCAGGAGAGCTGGCTTGGGAAGGAACAGTTGCTGGTGATGGTTCATGCACATCTTGTAAGCTGTGCTGACAACAGCTCTTGACAACTCCTACCATCAACTGCAAATCTCCCAAAGCTTCGTGTTTGCTTCAAGGCCCGGGTCCAGAATTCATTCAATCCGTGGGGAATTGGGAAGAAAGGAAGAGTGGGGGGAAACAAAAGGGGGTTTCTAGCTGCTCTGGTCAAAGGGACATGTGAAAATGAGGTCTTTTAAGGCTCCAGCAGTAGGTGCTGAACAAAAAGTATGAGAATTTTCAAAATAAAAAAAAAAAAAAAACAGTTTCAGGAATTTTAAGCTGGTCTCATGAATTCAGAAACCAACTCAGTATCAAAATTTTTGATTTGGCAAAGTTGCAACAACCAGGGAGGAAAAAAATTGTGTGTGACTCCAAGTGGGTGTTTTCAAACAGCATCTTGTTTGGGGAAAATAATCTCTCTTGGTCTGCTTTGTTTTCTCGTGATGCTGGAAATAATTCTCCTCAGAGAGAAGAACTGGGGTTTTATTTTTCTGTCTAATCACAGGAGCTACCTCAGGTCACGCCTGACCACAGCTGGTCCCCCCATCCTTGCTAGCACCAGGAGGAGTCACCACAACAAAGTGTTAAAGAAACACGTGTGCAGGTCCAAAATCACACATTTCATTTAGCAATGAAGAAATCAGGCATGAGGTGCCTTGGCTGAAGGTGTGTGCTTTTGGGGCTGAGCCCAAGGGCAGCAGTGGAGGCAGCAGGGATGCCCTGGGGCAGCAGCATCGCTCCCACTCCCAGGACCCTTCTCCTCAGGGAGCAGGAGTAGCAATAGCTTATAGTATTGGCTTTATAACAGCTCCAGCCTCTTCACTGCTCCCCCAGACTCACCATTTTATTTCTGTCCTGTCCAGGCTCTTATTTCAGTGGGATCTGGGTAACCCGAGCCCACAGTGCTGCTTCTGGCCATGTGCATTGACTGCAGCAGGACCTCACCTGGTAGCAGCACGGGTGGCAAGGAGCACGGGCATCGGGAGGGAAGAGGTGTCAAACAACTTGTGCCAGCTGCAGGTCCCTCACGCTGGCAGACATCCCCAGTAACGCTGATGGCTTTGGTGGCATCAATCCAGAGCCAGACGGGGGCAGCTACAGTGACGTGCCCCTGGGGGCAGAAAGGCTGCGGGTGCTGCTGGAGGATTGCTCTTGCCCACCCAGCTCCATCATGCCCAGATGAACCACAGACACACAACAGAGGTCTTTTTTTTTTTTTTTTCTCAATCCATCTTGGAAATCCCAGGGCTTGCCAAGGCAACCCGAGCAGTGAGCATGGAAAACTCCCCATAGGTTGTCCTGGCAGCGGGATTGCTGCACAGCTTTTATCCCCAGCTGCCGCATGGGGTGCTCGGCCGCGGGCACTCTGCAGCCTGTGCCCCCCCCGTGGGCCCCCCCAGCCGCTGCCCCGGGCACGGGTGGGCGTGGGATGGGCTGGGACGGGTGTGCCGCGCGGGACCGTCCCACAGGGGGAGCCTTGTCACCAGCCTGCGGGGACACTGCAGGGGACAGTGCGGGGACAGTGCCGGGACAGTGNGCGGGGACAGTGCGGGGACAGTGCAGGGACACTGCCGGGACAGTGCCGGGGACAGTGCAGGGGACAGTGCCGGGACAGTGCGGGGACAGTGCGGGGACAGTGCAGGGACACTGCCGGGACAGTGCCGGGGACAGTGCAGGGGACAGTGCCGGGACAGTGCGGGGACAGTGCGGGGACAGTGCAGGGACACTGCCGGGACAGTGCCGGGGACAGTGCAGGGGACAGTGCCGGGACAGTGCGGGGACAGTGCGGGGACAGTGCAGGGACACTGCCGGGACAGTGCCGGGGACAGTGCAGGGGACAGTGCCGGGACAGTGCGGGGACAGTGCGGGGACAGTGCAGGGACACTGCCGGGACAGTGCCGGGGACAGTGCAGGGGACAGTGCCGGGACAGTGCGGGGACAGTGCGGGGACAGTGCAGGGACACTGCCGGGACAGTGCCGGGGACAGTGCAGGGGACAGTGCCGGGACAGTGCGGGGACAGTGCGGGGACAGTGCAGGGACACTGCCGGGACAGTGCCGGGGACAGTGCAGGGGACAGTGCCGGGACAGTGCGGGGACAGTGCGGGGACAGTGCAGGGACACTGCCGGGACAGTGCCGGGGACAGTGCAGGGGACAGTGCCGGGACAGTGCGGGGACAGTGCGGGGACAGTGCAGGGACACTGCCGGGACAGTGCCGGGGACAGTGCAGGGGACAGTGCCGGGACAGTGCGGGGACAGTGCGGGGACAGTGCAGGGACACTGCCGGGACAGTGCCGGGGACAGTGCAGGGGACAGTGCCGGGACAGTGCGGGGACAGTGCGGGGACAGTGCAGGGACACTGCCGGGACAGTGCCGGGGACAGTGCAGGGGACAGTGCCGGGACAGTGCGGGGACAGTGCGGGGACAGTGCAGGGACACTGCCGGGACATCACCGTGGACATCCCCAGGCCGGGCACCCTCCGCTCCCGGGCTGTGGTCTTGGCTCCATTTCCACCCCTCAGAGTTAACAAAAGCAAAGCGAACTGCGTTCATCCTCACGGGGCTGGGCAGAGCTCCCTCCAAAACCACCACAGCTCAGGTGTTCAGAGCTCGTCTGGGATTTACCAAGCAAATATGATCAAGGAAATCTATTTCTGAAGGGTGTCACTGGGAAAAATTCACCCCATGGAGTGTCCTAACAGTTCTCTGTGCCTGGAGGATGCTGATGGGCTGAACCCCTGAGCCAGATCCCCACCTTACACATTCCCATTGGATCAACTTTAAACTGAACAGTAAAGGCCTAAAACTGGTTTAGTAAAACTAGAGACCTTGCAAAGAGCTGTCATCCCACTCTGAGCTCAGGTAACACTGGAGATGTCTCTTCCCACCTCAAAGATTAATAAATGCATGGCACTACCAACTGATGAAAGCGATGTATGAACATGGCATCAATGCCCAGCTGCACTATGAAATGGAAATATGCAGCTTGACCCTGCGAGAAGACAGGCAAGGCAGGAGGGGTTTCCTTAGGGGGAACCACAGCAAAGTGCCCAGGTGGGTACCGCAGAGGGAACAAACCCCTCAGCAGAGCAGGCTCCCCACTGCCTTCGTGGGCAAAGCTGGTGCCAGAAGCAACTTTTCTCCTCACTTTGTTTTTCCCAGCAAAACTGAGAGAATTTTTAAAGTTGCTCTCAGCCCAGATTCCTCCAGAGGAAACCACAGCTTTCTGCACTTGGAATCACCTCTGTCCAAAGAAACAAAGACAAGTTTAAAGAAAATATTCATGGCTTAAATCACCATTTTCTTCTGTGAGTTTCGAAACCTCCCACACTGAGTGTGCCAGACAGAGCCAGCAGCAACAACCATATCATCCAACGCAGAGTTTAAGATCTTTAGGCTTGATCTGTGACATGAAATGGATGGGGGACAGGAGGGATGACAGAGCCTCAGCCACAAAGGGTAGTGCAAGGACCCATGCTGGGAAAGGACAGGGAGCACCGCATGAGCCAGGTTGTAATCAGTTAATTTAACTTGAGTTTGGCTGGGAATAATTAAGAAGGAGGTGATAATTTTCCTCGTATCAAGTGCCCAATCTCTTCCTGGACAGGCTTTCACCTGGGAGGGGACACGTTGCCAGGACAGAGATCTGGTCCCTGCATGCAGATGCCCAGGCAGTAACCTATCTGCTGCACTGACGCCGTTTGCATGACACTTCCTTTAAAGAGGGAGAGAAAAACAAAACACTTGTCCCGGCATTATAAGGCTGCTGTGTAAACAGCCCTGTGGTTTTTGGGGGACACACCTAAAGGAGGCAGGTGAGGTGAGGCTGATCAGGTCATGGAGCTGCCTCTCCAGGGCTGACTGGGCAGCCAAGTCCTCTCTAGAGCTTTCCCCAGAGAGATGGGCACTGCTGCTGACAGGCTGAAATCCCCCTCCAGCCCCTGTCCCCCATCAATTGGGCTGGAGGGGTCCTGACCCATCTCCCAGCCCATCCTCCCCACCACAGTGGGGCCATGCTCATCCAGCTCACTCCTGACATATGGTGAGCCCACAGCAAGTTAAATCTACATCTTGAGCCCCTTGCTCTGCCTCTTGTTGATGGAATAAAAGAGTTTCCCCACCCCACCCCCCATTTTCTCTATTTTCTCACTTCTAGCCTAAAAACATTGTCCTGTGCACACAGATCCAAGAGCTCTGCAATGCTCTGAGGCCTTTTCTACAACCCCCATCAGGACATTCCCAAATCACCTTGACAGCCCTTGCTGGGAAGCATCTATGTCCCTGGCCAGCTTGTGTCTAGAAAGATCAGAATTTGGTTCCAAACCTCAATTTTTTTCCTTCCTGGAACCAAAAGGTACAATCTGGAGCTTCCTGTGGTCCTGGCTTCTATCCCAGAATGTGTTTCCTTCAGTAGAAGGGGCTCTTACCTTGGACTTGCTTTTTTGTGGCCTCACTGAAGAAGTTCACTGCTGGCCCCATCACGCTGCACAAGGCTGTGCTGGGAATCAGGGTTAAAAGTAAGACAGAAAAACTGTGTGCATTGGTACAGCTGAGGGCACGAAGTGCTGCCGAGAGACAGGAACTCCTTGGGATAATTTTGTCACTGGGAAAGCACACCCTAAGCTGGCTCTGTTGGGTGGTTTAATCTTGTTTTCAGTGAATATCGGGCTACTTCTGTGTGCTAAAACAGGCATGAAGAGGACCATGCCTGTGGGGTAGGTGTGGCACAATACCTGATTCCAGTTACATCTCCATCCCCAATTACTATTCATTAATCAAAACATATTCATTATACAGGCAAAACTCCCACCAGCATTGCCAGGTCCAGGGCTTGGGTCCTGCCCCTGTTTGCTCCTGCTGGGAACCGCAGCAGCCCACAAGGGACTGTGCAGCAGGCAGAGCAATGAGGACGTATTTTCCCCAATACAGGAAAGCTGAGAAGACTAAAAATAACAATTCCTGGAAGAGCTGGGTGTGCAGGGAAGGTTGCCCCACGCCTGCAGCGCTCTGGGATGGAGTATTGTGCAGCACAGGGACACAGCCCCTCTGCTGTGTGCAGACCAAGGGGCTTGGGGCGCTTCCCAGGGCAAGCAGTGTGGGAGAGCACCATAAAACATCCTGCACCTCACCAGCGAGGGGGTGGCTGTCTAATTACCCAGGTGGGTTTCTATTGTGAGGAGGGCAGCAATGCAGGATTTGACGCCAGGGCTCTGAATGTGTCACCTGCCAAGGGCAATTTAGCAAGTGGCCTGTGCTTTATTTTCCTCTTGTCCACAGCCATGGGGCAGCACAAGCCAAGACCCCACCCCTGTGGGACCTGCCACCCTGATAAACTGATTTACCTCGTGTCTGCCTTCCCTTAAAACCCACATTGTGGTGTGAAAAGGCTTTTGTGAGTGTGTGGGGCGGTATATACTACTATAGTCTCTTTATTAGGGCAGATACCAAAATGCTTTAGGATTTTGACCTCCCCATGAAAAGCACTGCCTGTTTGGTCACATAGCAAGAAAATAAGAAACAAAGCATCAACATTTTATCAGTTAAGTCCAGGGGGTCCAGCTGGCACTCGAGGCACTGTTTTCCAAACAGCCTGTCCCTCAGCATCACACGGTGCAGGCTCTGGTGCTGCCTCCATGCTGGGCAGCTAATGGCTCATGAGGCTGCCCAGAACCACTGACAGTGCACATTCTGCAAGTAAATTCAACAGAATTTGCCTTCTAGAATTTTTTTTCCCCATCCAGAACCAAACCAAAACCAAGTCTCTAGGCAGTGGGAAAATCAAAGCGAACCACCTTCAGCATCGTTTCCCAGATGACCCATGGGGTGACCTGTGGGCTGTTCCGGTGGGTGATGGGGGAGCACCCAGCCCTGCAGCCCTCCAGAGCCCAACTGGGCTTGGCCTGCATGTGCTCAGTGACTTATGGAGCAAAGCACCAAAATCAGCTTCTAAACAGCTCTGCTCAGTTCAGCTGTGCCACTGATCCACCCCGAGATCTCCAGACCACCCGTTTCTGTGCCTTGGTTTACCCAGCTGCAGAGACGTGTACATTTAATCTCTCTTACTGCAAGGACATTGCACAAAGTGGTCTATAAGTGCAAATTTATTAACACAGCAAGACCCAAATCTGCTTTTGCCTAAGGTGGAAAAGTCCAGCAGCGATACAGTTGGGATCACTGCACTCCTTGCTGGGTGACCTGCAGAAGTGCTGGCTCCCGCTTGCCAGGCCTGAGCAGTTAATGTGGAGAAAACCTGGAGCAGCGTGGGAAGGCTTGTCCCAGCACGCTGCTTTGTTTGCTGACAGCTAGTGTGAGTGACAACGTTATGAGTGACTTTTAAGATCGCTGTGACTTTAATTAGAAAGGACATTTTTAATAGCCTGGGCAAAGAGCTGTGTGGTCCTGCCAGCGGCTGCTCGCGGCACAGCTCACGCCCAGGGACTCTGTTATTCCTCTGGCATGTGATAGCAATATCATGTGTGAACTGACAGAGCAGACATGCCAACATTTTTTTAGCTGCACAAGCTGTCTCAGACAAGAAAAAAAACCCCATCTATATGCCCTCAGGAGCAGCCAGACACAACCCCCCAAAATTACCTGTGTGCATGTTGAAAATGCACGCAGATTTCCAAGCCATATGCATGGGCTTTAATCAATGAGCTTCCCTGATACATGGGAAACGCTTCATTCCCAGTAATTGTCCTTTGACAGCTCCAACAAGTAGGATCTGGTCGGGATGGAAATGATTAAAATGCTGACTCACAGTGGGTTTTCCATGCTGGTGGGACTGCACCAGCTTTGTGCTCACTTGGAAGGTATTTTGCATCCCTGCTTTTCAACCAATCTGCAATTTTAATCCTCTGGTTACAAACGGGTTGTTTGCGGCTTTGCCCAGCTGACTCCAGGTTTCCCTTCTGCAGAGTCTGGAGGCAGAGGGCTCTCCCCTCACTCGCTGCTGGGCAGCAGGACAGGGAGAATCCCTGTGCTGTCTGCAGCCAGGAGCAGTGAGGAGCTGGTCAGCCTGCTCCGGGCAGGAGAGAGAGGAGTGACAGGTCTGCAGCAGCGGGAGCTGAGCTCACAGACCTGCACTTCAGATACCGCTGCGAGGTGTCAAACCCCAGGGCAGCTTGCTGGCTCTGCAATGCTCTTGAGCACTTCATGGCAGAACAGAAAACTACTTCTCAAAGGTATTGAGGTGCATCCCCCTGCCTGGCCATTGTGCTGCTGGCTATGGTCACTTGCCTGCGTATGAAGATGGGGTTTGTCCCTGTGTGCCCCCTTCTGCTCGTGGGGCAGCTCCCCAAGTGACATGTCCAGTGCAGTCCCGTTCCCTTGAACCTCACTTTTGCAGCTCTTTCGTCAGTCCCCTTGCAGCAGCAGTGATTAAGTCAGGGATATGGGTGTACCCCGGGGCCAGTCAGGGAGCTGACAGGGGGAGGAGGAGGAGGAAGGCAGCACCTCTGCTTGCCACAGTCAGTGCTGGACAGATGCTGTGCCTGTGTGCCATGGGACAGTGAGAGGCAGAGCCAGGGGGCTGTTTGTCACCGCTGGCACAGCATGGCATTGCTTTGGGGCCAAGTACCCACACTGCCCCATGGAGCAGCCAGGATCCCTGCCCAGGGTGAGCCAGCCCCCAGCAGGACCATTCACCCACAGGAAAACAGAACAAGAAGTTTCCACGAACACCATCTCCCCATTCCTCCATCAGCTGCATCACACACAGCTCTTCACAACCCTTAATGATATTGGCTGTAACTACCAAAAGGCTTTTTGGGTTTCCTCTGATAAGGATTTTCCTTTCCCAAGCACAGATGATGGCTCAGCTGCAGCAGAGGCCCCTCACTCCAGTCAGACTATGGCCGTGCCTTTGCTGCAACAGCCTTCACCATAAGGAAATTGCCAACCCCAGAAAACTGTTCCCCTAATTACAGCGTTGGAGCATGGAGAAAACCACATAAATGATTCACACAGAGTTCCCAAGCTGCAGCCGCGTAAATTAGAGAGATTTCCAAATGCTGCCCAGCCACGCTCGCTGTTGTCAGGATGGAAATGCAGAAACTTTCATCATAAAGAGGCGAGAAGGGAAAAACCTGCCGTTAAACGCATCTCTGCAAACCAAGGAGACCTGGGAGGTCTATCCCCTATAGATCTTTACAGAAGGGTTGTTAAAACTCCTCGGGAGTTCTCATAGGAGGGAGCAGGCAGATAGCAGGGGAACTATAGAAATGCATCCGCTTGTCATTTTGGAGGGACATGGGGATGGAGCCTCTGCTGGCGAGCAGAGGATGAAAAGGAGAAGGCAAGAGGACTTGGGGCCAGCAGAAAGGGATGGCTGGTGGTGGGGAAGAGAGTTAAAAGTGTCCCATTGTTAGGGAAGTTTGCTCTCCTTCAGACCATCCCGCTGCCAGGGACAGCGCGCTGCCTTTTGAAGTGCAACCTTAGGCGGTTCCTTGTCACCCATTGGAGAGGGAGCTTTTTTACCACATTAAGTCATTGGGTAGCAAATGAAGGGGGGGTTTTGACTATTCACAACTTCACCTTATAAATATCAGGGTTGGAGGTTCCTGCAGCTTTGCTCCATCCCCATTGCTCACCTTGGGAAGGAGTGGAGGGAGGCGGCCCTGCTTGCTCGGAGACCTGCACTGCGGAGAGCTACGGAGCAGCCAAAGGAATCCAACCCCACTCCTTGTGATAGCCATGAAGAGAAGCACCCTCCTCATCCTCTCCATCACAGGGGTCTACAGTGCCATTCTCCACACAGCAGCATGGTAGGGTCCAGCTCGGTGGAAAGGGCATTTTTTAGGGATGCTACTCAGCCTGTGGTAAGCTGATTAATTTTTATTTTCTTTGTTTCAGGTCTGTGAATAACTTTCTGATGACAGGACCCAAGGTAATTGACATACGGACTGTCAGGAATTTAAATAGAGTGATTTTGTTTTGCAAATGGGAAACAGTACTTTCCAAGGAACCAGACTTCCCAGAGCATATCAGCTCCAAGTCCTGCCAAGTACAGAGGGAAAAGACTCACAACCTGCTCATGTCTGTTTTCACTGATAAATGCTAAAACAGGGTGGATTTTAACCCCGCTGTTTCCCATGCCAGGCGTACCTGACGTTCTCCAGCAGCGTGGCGGCCGGGGCGCACAGCGGGATGGAGGAGTGCAAGTTCCAGTTCGGGTGGGAGCGCTGGAACTGCCCCGAGAGCGCCCTGCAGCTCTCCACCCACAACCGGCTCCGCAGCGGTGAGTGCCCCTTCACCTGCCGGCACCGCTCCCTTCCCCGGGATGCGCTGGCTGCCGGCCGGGATGTGCTCTGGAGACAGCCGGTGCTGCTGATTTAACTGACTGATGGAGAGGGGCTTTCATGTCCCAAAAATCGCTGTTGTTTTTCCTTTATCTGTATTAACTGGTGTCATAAACATCACTAACATTTTCCTAGGGATCCCAGGCTCAGTCTTTCCCGCAGTGCTGCTCCATGGGTCTGCTCCTGCCACTTTGTGTGCAGCATCCCGGGGAGTACAGCGCTAGAGACACACGAGCTCCCAGTGGGCAGAAGTGCAGGAGAGGCAAAGGGAGAAACCAGAGATGTGCACTAAGAAACTGCCTTCATAAGAAAGCTGTGGATATACTTCAGTATTATCTATTTCAACAGGCAGAAGTCTCCTTTTCCCCGGAGCAGCATCTCTATTTGAATCTGTTCAGAAAGCCAAAAAGGACTCCACGAGGAGTGTGGGTGCAGACAGCTGTTAGCACAGGTTCAAAGGATCAATGACTTTTCTCCAGCAGGCAAGATCAAAGCACCACATACCCCCAGGCAGGGAAGGACAGAGATGAACCGAATGCCAGGTGAAGGGAGAAATAACTCACCTCAGCCAGAGCAGGACTATGGCACTGCCTTAAAATCCTACCCCTGGAAAGAAGTTCCATCCCCTGTATGGACACCTGCACAATATTATACCAAATTGCTGTACCCTGTGATGCTGAAGCCTGAAAAGAATTAGTCAGTAGCATTTCATTTCTGTAGCACCTTAGCTTTTGCACAGAGCGTGTGGGTATTTTCTCCTTGCACCTTTGCAGCACAGGAGATTTTCATTGCTGATAATCCGAGACTGATGTCTATATTTGCATGTGACAGCTTTCTTCCCCTCTCCCCCCCAGCTACCCGGGAAACCTCCTTTGTGCACGCCATCAGCTCTGCTGGGGTCATGTACACCCTCACCAGGAACTGCAGCCTGGGGGACTTCGAGAGCTGCGGCTGTGACGACTCCAGGAACGGCCGAGTCGGTGAGTGCCCATCCCAGGACAGACTGACCTCATCCCTCTGTCCCCACATGCAGCCCCACGGACTTCAGGGCAGAATCTGGGGCAGTTCTGTGCTTAGCCTGTGTCTGTCTTGCAGGTGGCCGAGGCTGGGTCTGGGGAGGATGCAGTGACAACGTGGAGTTCGGGGAGAAGGTTTCCAAGCTCTTTGTGGATGCCTTGGAAACAGGACACGATACCCGCGCACTGATTAACCTGCACAACAATGAAGTCGGGAGACTTGTAAGTAGTAATAATAGTAATAATAATAATAATGTCTATATTGGAAACAAAATCCAGGCTGTTCAGGTCCCCATTTTCAGGCCCCTGTGACAATCCAGGCCCAGAAGTGGTTGCATGGGGGAAAAAACACAGCCAGAATCTGGCCTTGAACCTCAGCACAGGGAATCACAGTAAGAGTTGTTCCCACTTCCAGCTTCTGCAGCTGTGTAATGCAGTTAACTGCTGGCACACACCACTTATTCAGAAATGCACGGCGTTTGTACTCACCTCTAGGCTTGTCTGGTCTGTAAAACAAAGCCAGAACCACCTTCCTTACTTTCTTGCAATATGCATTTCCAAGCTCTTTGGCCGGGAAGCCAGGTGTGAGCTGGCCCTGCTCACAAGCCAGCCAGACTTGCCCCCACTCCTGCCTGGGCCATGGAAGCTCTCAGCATCTTGCCAAACCTCCTTGTCTGTAAAAACAAGGATGACAACACTTAACATACCTATCTCATAGGGTGTGTCAAGGCTTAATCTCACACAGATACCAGCGATTGGGACCTTATAAATACCAGAGGGAGATAGGTAGATAATATCTGTGAAGTGCTTGGCCTGGAGGAGATGCAGAGAGGTTGGGTATGATTATTCCAAAGCAGTTTCACACATTTTGAATGAAATCTCTGAAAGGGATGATGGGTTGGTGCTGCTGAGTGGCGTGAGAAGGGCATGACATGACAAAGGCACTTTTTTCCTGGCCTGGATTCTCCGGGAAGGGTCAGGGACAATAGTCTGTGCCCACTTATTTCTGGGACAGATGTTTTCCAGGAACTAAGAGCATCAGCTCGTGTCTTGGAAGGTCCTGAAGTCATGCCAAGCACAAGCCACTTTTGATGCATTGTCCCCAAATTACAAGTGCTGTAGAGCCTGATTTTGAGATTTCCTAATTTCTTCACCTCTCCCACCGAGGCGGTGAAAGACACGATGAAGAGAGCCTGCAAGTGCCACGGGGTGTCGGGCAGCTGCAGCATCCAGACCTGCTGGCTGCAGCTTGCCGAGTTCCGCGAGATCGGCAACTACCTGAAGATAAAATACGACCAAGCCCACAAGCTGGAGATGGACAAGAGGCGGATGAGAGCCGGCAACAGCGCCGACAGCCGCGGGGCCACGGCAGAGACCTTCCACCACATCCACCCCTCGGAGCTCGTCTTCCTGGAGGACTCTCCCGACTACTGCACGAGGAACGCCAGCCTGGGCCACCACGGCACCGAGGGCCGCGAGTGCCTGCAGACCGGCAAGAACCTCTCGCAGTGGGAGAAGAGGAGCTGCCGGCGGCTCTGCACCGAGTGCGGCCTGCGGGTGGAGGAGCGGAGGACAGAGGTGGTGGCCAGCTGCAACTGCAAGTTCCACTGGTGCTGCACGGTGCGCTGCGAGCAGTGCCGGACGCTGGTGGCCAAGCACTTCTGCACCCGCCGCGACTCCGCCGCCCCCAACCACATCAGGCAGAGGAACAGGGGCCACAGGAGATAGGGGACGCTTTGGTGGCCTCACGCTGGGGAAGGAGCATCCTGGGGTCCGGAGAGTTGAGTGTGCTCCATGTGAGGTGATGGGGTCTGCTGCGGATGGATGCGGTGGGATTAGGAAGCACAAGGCGCGGGCGCTGAGGGACCGTGGTCCTTCTTGCTTCCGTGTTCTTTCCTCAATATTTACTGGTAGCTTCTTTCTTCTTGGGAGTCACTTTATCTGTGTATTGGACAGAGGGAGGAATTTCACGTTTTAGGAGGGCTCAACCCCTTGTGCCCCTGCCAGTGGGTCTGCCAATGCCAGCAGTGGGGCTCCAGCCCTGCAGCCAGAGGGGTGGGAACAGGTGCTGTGGCCAAAAGCGGGTCCAGCCGTGTGATCCCGTCCCTGCAGCCCCAGGTCCCGGCCGTTCGTGCACAGCAGCTGCTTGGCAGCATTTCTGGAGGAAAACTTACGCACTTTGTGATGTGAGAGGAGGATTGGCAGTGTCATGGTGTGTATTACCACAACTGCAGCCTTTTGAGGGCTTTGAAAAGTTTACAGCCAGTGTTTACATATTTCCCTCGCCCCTTTTTTTTTTTCTCCTCCTTTTTTAATTTTGTATTTTGGCACCAGAAGCCCTGCCCCAAATAGACAATAGCTTCATGTATTTGTACTGGATAAAATTAAGCAGTGTACAGTTCCTATGCTTTTTTGTTTTAAATTAGCAGATAAGAATTCAGAATTCTTTATGCCTAATGTTGTTTATTAATAAGTTGTATTATTGCTTAGCACAATCTGTTTTCACTATACATTTTGAAGGTATCCCTTATGTGTTAGATTTTGGACTGCAATAAACCACAATGAAAAGAATTGGCTTTTTCCTTTCTGCTTCCTAGCAGTGTGATTTTAGGTGCAAAATTGCCCCTTTCTGTGTAAAACCCAGCACTTCCACGAATTTCCTCATCATTAATCCAAAAGCCACCAAGGGCAGTGAGTTTGTTCTCCTGGATCTCAGTAAATTGGCTCCAGCCTCCAGTTCCCGGAGGGCTGGCTTTAGTACCTATCACCGTAATCTCGCCCTTTCCAAGTGCTGAGTATGCAGACACGGCCTGGCTAAAGCCGATTTTGAAGCTCCCAAAGTCTCTTTAATTTGCCTCGACCCGACATCCCCCAGACAATGCGAGGCTGCCCTGCTTTGATGTGGAAAGCATCACCATCGGCACTCACTGCAAATTTCTTGGAGGCAGGAGAGGAACCCTTTGAACTGGAGCAGGAGAGAAAACTTGGGGACAGTTGTGAATGTGTCTGGTGGTTCCCTGCTGCTTCGGGTGCCAACAGCCCGGACCAGGTCGGGGAGGGCAGGAGGGGACAGCGCTGGCTGCTGCTGTCCCAGGGCAGGTCCTGCTCCTTGGAGAGGGAGCCAGGGCTGTGCCATCTCCCACACCCACGATGCGGGGCAAAGATGCTCGACCAGGTTTGCTCTCCAGCCAGGGGAGGAGGAGGAGGAGAGACAAGTGTACAAACCACCCTACAGCTCTGCCAGCACACTGCACCCACACTGCAAATGCTTCAATACTGTTTTATCCAGGTCTCCCTTTGGCTCCCTGTGCAAACACAGCCTCGACACACACGAGAGCCAGATCAGGGACCTCAGCTTGCAAAACACACATTTGGGAAGCACAGCTGACTTCCATGCATTTATTTTATGCAAAGTGGGTTTTATTAAAGCTGGAAGGGTGACACCATCAGTTAGGGGGGCTTTGCTGCCTTCAGGGTAGCTATTTCTAGTAAGTTATCCTACCAAAACAGAAAATCCCAAGATTTTTGCACAGAGTTGCCACAACAGCAGCTGCAACTGCCAAAAATTTAGGCTGAACTGGGAATGATAAAAACAGACAAACAAAGCCGCTTTCCTGCATCTCGAGCACTGGTTGACTTGTCTGCACAAATATTACCCCCAGGCTCTCGTTTTGTAATAGCTGCTGTATTTGTTTGGACTGTGCTCCGGAGCCCCAGCAGCTGCAGGCACAGGGTACCACCAAAATCCCTCACAATGAGGTTGCACAGAGCACAGGACAGTCCCTGTTGATGTGCTCTCAGAGGAGGGAAACTATTTCACCAGGATAACTCCCAAGCACACATAAAGACCTTCCTGCTGTATACCAGCAGCAGGTTAATAAACCACACAGGTAAATCCTGGGAGATGAGGGCTCCCCGTGAATAGGAGGGACATGCTGTGTGTCATCTTACCCATTTCTCTGCAGCATCTTTTCAAGCTAACATTAATGCAGAAAATAAGAAGCAACAGGTTTGCAGGTGGCAACAGCACCAGACCAGACCTCTGTCCCACACAGGCTCCATCCCAGGGAAATAGGGCTGGAGAGGGACATAGAGACACCACTGACAAGAGCAATCCTTTTCCCACTGAGCCCTCCCATTCCCACCAACCCAGCATACATATCCACCCCGTTGTATTTAAATGAAGGAGATGAACTGTTCTTCCTTAAATTTGTCATCAAAGCCATTTACATTTCTGGTACGCAGACTCTCTAAGGCAAGGAGCGAATTGTACCCAAAAGCCAGAGACCAAATGCAAATGGAAGCAAACTCAAGAGAAAGGTACACACCATCCCATGACACAGATTTCCATTCTCTTTTTATACCTTGCAGAGACAATACTGAGACTGAACAAATACAAAAATCAACTCTACGGCTTAGAGTGGCACCTTGCCAGAGAAACTGCAGTCCTGGAGGAGCTGAAGCTTCCTCATCCTCCCCCTTGTTGCTTGGATACAACAGTCATCAATTCTCACTACATTCAGTACAAAACAATGGAAATTCAGGATTGTCTTAATCCATCACAGCGCTGTCAGGGAACCCTGACACCCCTGCCTGCTGCTGTGGTTTCTGTAATAACCCTCACAGAAATGCCATGGGCACAGGGTAACAAACTCTGAGGATGCCATGGGACTGAGCTCATCATTTCACCTGTGATTTTACCTGGGCAGCTTTTTTACTCCTGCAGAGCAGCTTTCAAAGTAAACACGAGCACACACAGCAGAGCACTGTCCTGTCACTGGCTGCTTTGTAAAGGCTCGTTCTCCCACTGCAGCCAAAGAGCTTTTGCAGGGATTGGTGATGCCTTCAAACCTGCACGTGTTTCCTCACAATCACCCAAAGTCAGCTCCAATCTGGGGCACTGATCCCAACCACGTGTAACTCGCTGCACACCTGGAGGACGGGATGGGCTGGCTCTATAAAGCCTTGAGGAGGAACCTGACCACTGTCCCACAGTAATATTATTGCAATAGAGTTGATCCTAATTACAATGAAAAGCCAAAAATCTTAATCTGGGCCTGGTGCTGCGTGAACTCAACCCAAAGGCTTGCTGCCTGTCCACCAAGAGCTGTCAGCACTGCTTCTTCCCTGGAGGAGGGGCACTTCAGGCAGGGCTGTGGAGCCACTTGGACAGTTCTGGAGCAGCATCTTCATGTTTTACCAGCCACTGATATGGATAAAGCATCCTCTGTGATAAGAAGTCTATGGAACAGCAGTGGAATCAGCTCAAAATCACCATTGCCTTTGTGGAGGTTTAACACCAGTGTCCCAGCAGTGTATTTGTGCCTTTATTGTGGGAGAGGGATGGTTTACAGTCCATTTTGAGTGAGAAAGGGAAACACACTCCAAATGATGAAATAATATAGGCCAGCTATAGCGTTACCACAGACCAGGGCAGGTTTCTGTCAGAGGTGCCTACTCAACTAACAGAGGGTCAAAAGATCAGTGTTGGGGTGTTCATACCATGAAAACAGCCCAGGCTAAGCCCACAAGCTTTCCCAGCCCTTCCCACCTAAGCCAGGACCATCCCTGTCACTGTTTCACCAGCAGCCTGTGCTGTGCTGCTGTCCAGGTGCCCATCCCAGCACCCTCACCAGGGACAGGAACCACCAGTTTTCTTCTGGTTTCTCCTTCCCAGCAGGTGGCAATACCCCCATGCCCTCCTTCCCCTTCAGGCAGGAGCATGGGCACAACACCCGTGGCCTTGGCTGGGGTCACCTCCATCAGTGCCTGGAGGAAGGTAAAGTTCAGGGGTGCAAGTGTCAGCCTGTATCAAGAGAGATGGATGGTTCATCCTTGGGGCTGCCCAGCACACGGAGCCAGGCTGGGGCTGTGTTTGTGTGGGGGCTGAGGATGTCACCCAGCACAGGAACTGGACCTGTGCTGTTTCCTTTGCTCCCTCTCACAGAAGAGAGTGCAGGGATGGCTCTGACAGGGAATTCACACCATCATCACCACCGTGTGCCTCCGCAGCCTCTCCTGGCAGGCTGGTGGGGACACTTCTGCTCAGAGGTTGAGGTACCTGCCCCAGGCCGCCTCTCCTCAACACGTCACCCTGTTGCACAGTGACCATTACCAAGCAGGGAATCTAATTTATTTAATACACAAAGTGCAGGTTCTGCAGATGATTTTGCAAAGCAGTTTGGATGGATTTTGGCCCAGCACTGCTGCCTCCTGCCCCACTCCCACCCCAGCTGGGGGCTGTTCCCTCCCCCAAAGCCCCACCACAGCCCCCACTGCACCCTACCAGCATTCCTCCTTTCCTCCAGCCTGCTTCCCTTCAGCTGTTAAACTCCTTGCCTGCTGGATTACCTTTAATTTATGCCCCCAGTGCCCTTTCATGGATTATAATTCTGTATGAGATGTTTGTGCTGTATCCTCCCCCCGTATTAAAGTGTCAGGAGTATATCCCCAGGCCATCCATCTTCAACACTTCCGCAAGGGCTGGCAATTCTCTGACATGAATATTATGGCTCTCCATGCAGAGCCTCCATCACTCAAGCTGACAAGTGTTAGAATCTCCTCTCTTGAACAGGGTAAGTGACCTTTTCATATGCAGCGTAGCTTCCCAGTCACGCTGCATCTGGTGCAGTGAAACCAGTGAGTGCCAGTAATTCCCTAAAGTCTTAAAAAACAAGTCACAGGTCCTTTTCGACTTGCAAAACCAACCTTGCATGACAAAGTTAAAGGGCCTGAATCAGGCCCTGGTTAGCTGCTCTTAGTGCCAGTCCCAGAGAGGAGGATGAAAAAGCATCCATTCCACGCCTTCAGTGGGGTTTATCGACAGGCATTTTCATTTTTAGAGAAAGATGCAAGGATTTGGGTGTCTGGCTTGCTGGAGTGTATAGGAAAGATTTTTGTGACCAGTTAGTGACTTCAGTGACTTGGAAACCACAACTCTAGTCTTACATTTTTAAGTGAAGTACCTAAAGTTAGATGCCCAAACCCCATCAGCCTGATTTTCAAAGCTGCTGAACTCCTGGGATTCCCACAGTTGTGCACAGGAGCTTCCTGTGCCTAGAGAGAAGCCGAGGGAGAAAACAACCTTTAAAGCTCTTTTCCAGCTCAGACTTCACACCTGTGTTGCCCTGGGGACACTCCCGTCCATGTTGCTCAACAGCAAGAGAATTCCCTGGAGCTGAACTGCGTGGTGATTCAAGTTAAATCCCTCCTACAAACTTCACACGTTACCCCAAGTCTTTGGCTGAAATGGTGCCTATTTTTTTTCTTCTCTAGAAGGCAAAGGGACTTTCAGAGCAACTTTGCCACCTTCCCCCTACAGAGGGACTGGTGCTGGCTCAGTGCCAGCACACAGCAACAAAAACTTGTTAACACCTTTTCGGTTCCCTCTTAATAAAGTCAGGGCAATTAACAGCTTCGCTATTTACAAAACAAATCCTCTTTGCAACACCTGAGAAAAAGAGTTACAAGTGTTTCCCAAACATTTCTCAGCTGGGGAGGACACCTACAATAACTGTCCGCTGGGATGTGCTGCATCTGTTTTCCCTGGTGGAGAGTCCATGCTCCCCACGGAGCGCTGCATGCTCAGTATGAATTCGTACAGCACGTCCATCCAGGAGTCCTGATCAAGCACAGGTCTGCTGGGAAAGGCTCTTATCCAAAGGTTTCTCCAAGGAGAAGGAGGTGTACAGGGAGCCAGGGTGTCTATTTATGGCCCACTTGCTTGTCCATATTTCTGGTATGGCCACATGGTACAAGGGGTGGGCATAGGGCAGGTTGGTCCCCTCCAAAAATGCCCCCGGGGTGGCTGGGAGGGAGTTGGTAATGTACAGCATATCTGCACCTCTGCAGAGGGATTCACATGCTCCCCCACCTCTTTTCTGGTTCCCTGCTCTCTCCTAGGATACAATCCATGCCCCCCACTTTGCAAATCACTGCCCTGGCTTACAGTGCGGTAAATTCCCCCTTTTCAAACAAGCCCCAAGGAGTTGAGCCATATAACAGAAGACTGATGGATTAGGGAAAATCAGATAAATGTAACTTGCAATGTACTTTCAAAACTAATTCCTTCCTTGTCTTTTGCTCTCCCATCCCAGTCTCCCTTTTCCAAACACACAGAGTGGCTCATATTTTACGAACAAGAAAGATGAGGTGCTCCCTAATTAAACTATTATTTATGTGTAGAGATGGCTGCTGGGACAGTTTCACACAAGAGCTCTCCCAGACAAAGTGGACTTGGTCCAAAAACTTCTGGAGATTAGAAGAGACCTTTTTAAAGTGTGCACCAGGTTTTGGACCCAAACTCATCCCTCCCAGGGGGTCTGAAACACAGAGAGGAAAGGAGAGAGAGTTGGTGGTAACTCCAAGTGCAGTAAGGAGCAGAGACTGATGGCCACAGCTAAGAAATGTTCACCAAATGCAGTCAGGATGCAAAGATGAGTTGCAATTGTGTGGGACAGAGTGAGTCAGAGCCAGAAAATGAAAGAGAGTAAGTCTAAATCTGTCATAGAATGGGATTGTGGAGCTTTGCAAGCAGTAGGACACGATGGGAAATAGAGAGGGAGATCTCAAGTAGTATTTTAGCTATTCTTTTTCTTTCTCTCTCTATTCTTTCTTCAGTGTCCCATGCAACATTAATTGAGGCTCCTTGTGGGCACAGCCAGGAGAGAATAGCTCGTCAGGGGACATGTGAGCACAGAGCCTGGACAGTAAACGGCCCTTCATTTCCTCCTCTGATGCTTTCAACAGCACATGGGATGCCATAAAAGATGATAATGACGAGGTCAGTGGAAAGACTGTAAAACAGTGGGGAGAGGCACAAGGGTTACCTCACTTGGGCTCAAACTCGGGCCATTGCGTGGGCTGAGTTTGCTGGTTGTAAGCTCTGCTTGGCACCATGGCTGCACCCCCTGTCCCACCTGGCCTGGCTGCCAGCATGCAAACTGGACTGTGATGAGGTTCCTGGTCTGAAATGTTGGGTTGTGGTGTCAGTGGGACTCTTTATTGATTCAGATCAAGCCTGGACACAGGCAAGGGTGAGAAGTACTTCTCTCATTTCGTCTCAATTCCACAGGCTTTTCTAACTCACAGAGCTGTGGCTCCTGGCCTGACACTTCCAGGGGATCATCCATCAAGACTAGAGTCGGCAGTTTTAAATGCAGTAATTTCTATTTCTCTCCCTTTTGCCCAGTGCCTTGAAGCTAAACCTACTCTGGCCCAGCTCTTCATTCCCACTCCTGCCAGGCAGAGACTTCTGCTGGCCAGCTGCCATCAGCTGTGATAGGGACAAGGCACCTCCTCCCTATCTCTAAGTAGATTTTGAAGCCAATGAGCAAGAGAATAATTAAATTAACTCAGTCCCGAATACCTCCCGAGGTGCCAAGCATTCCCAGCATTACAGCTGCACCACAGGTGTCTGGAGAGCAGGTAATTCCAGTCAGGGGCAGGCTGCAAATGTGGCTCCCGGGGACATCTCTGCTGGCACAGGAGCACCAGAACCAGCCAGTCCTGGACAGGAGCGCTGGGAACAGATTCTCAGGATGGCTTTGCTGGAGCCAGCTTCAGTCCAGGAGTAAGACAGCTACATTTATGCTTTGATGTGCTTAAGTTAATAAGATTTATCCCAGGGCAAACACAGTTGTGCTTCCCAGCCTGGACTACTTTACTCTCCTGTTTCTTGTCCCATGGGCTTTCCCCCGCAGGGTGTCAGGGCTGTCATCTCAGGTCTCAGCCTCTGTTTTACCAATCAACCTGCCCTTTGAATTCCCTGAGAAATATCTATATGCTTTGGACTGCAGCACATCGATTTCTTTCTCTCATCTACTACAGGCCATGAGACTTGAATCTGGATTTGAGACAGCCCACGATTCAGGGATGATCAGGCCATAGCCTGCACTCAGCTCCAGCTCCAAGGTGTGCATGGGGAGCCTGGCCCGGCTCTGGCCAGGGTGGAGGCAGGGCAGAGGACATCTCCACTGCAGAGCTTTATCTCACCCATCACCAGAGAGCTCACAAATCACTGTCCAGTCCCTTTCAAGCAGTTGGGAGGACTAAATTGTACCTCTTGTTACAGACACCATCCAATCTCCCAAGACCAGGCCGGGTACATTGATAAGGAGATAGTGTAAATGGTCAAACAGGATGGAGCCAAAATTCACAATTTCCTGTGCTTTAACTTAGCAAGTGCCATATCAACAGGGGAGTCTTTTTTGGATTATCTCCCATTCCAAAGGGGGCTGTTGTAGCCAAGGACCTGCCACTGTACTGCTTCAGTGTAGAGGATCTCTGGTTTCATGTTATACTAAGTACAGGGTGCTCTGTACATGTTCAACACAAATTTAATTACAATTATGATCCAATAAATGTTTGGGAAGAGTAACAAACAGTGCTACAAAGAGAACAGAGTGGCAGTCAGCTCCTTCCAACTCCTCAGAGTTTTAAAACCCAGTTGGTCTCAGGGGCACTTCCACTCTCTGGGTTCTGTGCAGAAGATATAATTAATTTCCACATCACCCTGATTTGTTCAGTATCATATAAACTATCCTGCCTCCTAACCAAGCTAACCACTGAAAAACCCCTTCAGCTCATTCTCTTGGCTGTAAGCAGACACTGACCTCACCCCAGGGAACTATTTTCCTGGAGATGACTTCGGGCATTAAATATGCAGCTATATCTTGGTAGGTTATTAAATCCACATGTGAAAATAAACTCATCTATCATCTCATGCATGTGGTTTAGCTTCCTTTTAAGAAGATATAAATGTACTAGAGCATCCCATTAAAGCAATTTACATGTCTTGCTTTATTTTCCCAGACAGGACATTTCTCCCTTGGAGATTACTGGCTTTTGGGAAAACATATCAACTAAGGAGTCATGGAATAATAGAATTGACCTTCAGGTGCTACTCCTTGAACAAACACCACCCTGACTTGTGTTTTGAATGATGGGTGACTTTTTGCAGAGGCCCCTTCGACCTCAAGAGACTTCTTTTCAAAGCCACATGGTGACATCAAGACCCAGAGGCTGGAAAAATGAAAGCAGAAAGCAGCAAAGCTCTGCTGAGACGAGCTCCACAAGCACTCGAGTGCCAGAGACAGGCAGAGAGCAATGGGACATTCCATCTCCTGCTTACCCACAGCACCAAGCGTGCAGCTCCTTCTGTGAGGGACCAAAGACAAAGCCTCTTTTTCTGAGACACCAGGGCAGACACTTCTCTGCTGCCTGAAAGACATGAACTCTCGAGACAGCTAAATAAATGAAACCAGAAAAGATCATTAGAGAAAAAACAACCAGAATCCTTTAAAAAAGGTTTGGATGTGCTAGTCATCCTTCTTAATTCCAGCTGTGTCCCTGTCACCATGGACATATTGGCTTTCACCCTGCTCCTCAAAGGTTTGACTGCTAATCCACGCACCAGTCCTTGAGGAATACACCCCCTGGAGACATCACCTGGGTTAGAATAGTCTTCACTTCTCAACAACAGCACTTTATGGCCCTGGCTGCCTCTGCTATGGCATGTTTTCCATTGCAAGTCTCACTGTGGCAAATTACAAATTATTTTAAAACACTCCTTCCGCATTAATCATGTGAGAGGAACAAAGCACTCTGTGCCAACATTCTGACACTTGCCCTGGAGAGCCCTTTTCTCTTGGAAAGTGGAGCCCATTGGTTTGCCAGAGCAAGATAATCAAAGCACAATCATCACATCAGGCTTGGACATCTCAAGGAGGGGTGTATAAGAAGGTTGTAAGAAAAGAAGCAAATTTATGCTTCCTGCAATAATGAAGACAAATTTATTGATTGGGCCCAAAGGGATGTAAGAAAAAAGGTTTCTTTTCTGTAGAGCAAACCATTAGAACTAAGAACCTCCTATTTCTTCTCTCATCTCCCAGAGCCTTACTAACTTAGCTGAATGGGTTAATTGTGACTCATCTTATTATTTCTTCCAAAGAAAAGATCCAAAAAGTTACTGCACCCCCTTAGATATCTGCACCTCCTGCTGTGGCCTGAACTTAAGACACCAGAGGAGCTGCAATATTAGCTGCACTGGAATGTTTTGGTTTTCCCTTGCAAAACAGCCCCATCTCTCCAAGTGTGAATGTGCTTCAGTTACTTAAACATACTTGAGAGGGGCAAAAAGAAAGGAAATTTCCATTTTTTTTAACCTTAACTGAAGAATTCCCATTGTTGTTGATAGCAAATAGAAAAGGGCATGCCTCAACATGTTCCCCTGGCGCTATGGACCAAGGAAAGACAAAACTTTAAGAAGACAATTTTTTCTATAAAAAATAAGCAAATTCCCATCAGTAATGTGTCACCTCTGGATCAGTGTGCAGATCCTACAGCCTCCATGGGCAGAAACAGTTTAACATTACACATGTGGGCACATAAAAGACACATTGTATTTCTGGAAAACTCCCCTGGCACCAGACACAGCTATTTCACATCCACGGGTGGGTTGGCACACACAAAGGGTGAAAATTATTCTGTATTTAAACTTTCTCAACCACAAGGAAGAAAACCTGTAGCAGAATTGTAAATTAATACTAGGTGACAATGAAACTATTAATTTTTGTTGGAACTGGACAGATAGATAAATAAAGATCCAATTTCTTGTCAGTACAAGGGAGTGAAAATCAAAAGCTGCCAGTTTATACTGTCAGGATGTTACAATCTCAGGTCATACCCAAACTGATACAATCTGTCAGAATTCACCACAGCAGAATTATACCAGATTATAGTACCTAAGGACATGGCCAAACATCATCTTCTGCAGCAAATCTCTAAAAGCACACATAAAATTGTTCAACTTAAAAATATACTTCACCTTACACCTTTTCCTTTATGTCATCTGATGAAAGTCACATCATCTGTTTGTACCTAGAAAGAAACCCAACAGTTGAAGCAGCATAAAAACAGCTACAAATTTTAATTGTCTGTCAGCCTTTCCTCTCTGTGCCCAGGCCACTCCTTCTGCACACACCTGTGATCATGGCTGAGCTGAAAGGAGCTCAGTCAGAATATTTGAAAGGTGGATGTCCTGGTTTAGGGATAGGGAAACATTTCATTTCTGTGTTGTTGGAACAGAGGAAGACAGAGCAGAGGATCACACATGTCCTCATTTGGCGTTTTCTCTACCTGTTCTGTTTCGCAGCTCTAAACACAGTGTCAGTGAACAATACCATGTGATTTCCCCTTGGATCATCCCCTTTGGTGGCTGTAGACAACAACACAGAACAGAAAACAAAACAGTTGGAGGTGCTGCTAGAGCAGAGAAGCACAGATCCTCCCAGCCACAGACTCATCTGTACCCTGGAGAGGAATTACTCCCACCTAGGAGTTGTGCTCCAAACCTGCTACTTCCATACACTTCAGAGCTGTGCCAGCTCTGCTTGTTTCCACTTCCAGAGCTGAAGGAAAACTGGCTACTAATTTTTGATCACTGCTTTAGGAAGTCCAGAAGTCATTAACAGACTTGCAACAGCATTACTACAGTGATAGCAGCTATCATCATTAAAACCTTATACCACACAGAGAAACCCTCTACACATATCCACGTAGAAAAGCCCCTAAAGAAACCATTCAAAACGTGAGATGCCAAATGATCCAAGCACCAAACCACTGGCAGACCATGAGAACGCAGGTGTTAAACTCCCCATTCCTCCCTACAAGTAGGCACTTACACAGTGCACGTGCAGTAACCTTCTTACTTGTGCATTTGCTCATATTTTCCATGATTCTGTGATTCTAGATCCTGCTGCTGCTCCAAGGGAGGACCCAAAGGGTCTTTTCACTTGTCCATTCCTTACCTTCACACCTGTACCACCTGTGTACTGCCAGTTCCCTTGTACATCATTGCCCATCCACTGAGGAGAGATATTATAAAGAAATCAGATATCATCATTAAAACCATGTTTATGGATGACTTGAAATTGTTCATTCCAGGAATCCCACAGTCTTAAAAAGGAACATTTTGCAGAGAGACAGAACAACTGGTAAAGATATATCATGGCTGCTTTGTGCTATGGTGACAGTCTTTGCCATGGGTAATGACTAATTAATACCAATAATAACGCTAAGTTTGGAGAATGCCTCAGCACTGCGTCAGCACTCAGGTAAGGCAATGTTTTATTGCAGCTCATTAAAGGGAAAAAAAGCAATAAAGGCATAAGAACCATCACAGATCCTGACTACATGAAGCTAATAAACAGTATGATAAACTGTCATTTACATGAATAAGGAAAGGAATGGACATTTCATTTCCTATGCCTTTGTTGCTCCCATTCAGTTGCACTGATGGGGCTATTTGGGGAAGCCCCACAGTGCCTGTTTACAAGAGAACTTTGCAAAACAAAGACAGTCATGGTCAAAACTTTGCTGATCAATTCAGTATATTTACATGGAAGAGCTGTGAAGAAAACAAGTGTTCTGAAACACCCTCATGGGATAGTTCAGTCGGAAGTGGTAAGTAGCAGGGAAGGATCTCATGGCTATCTAGATGTCTGGTGACCACAGAAAAAGCATCTGGTTTTCAAACGGAGGCTTGATTGAACTTTCTTCATCCAGGCAAAAACACCATTGCACAACACCCTGAGCAAAACAGCAACTGCCAAAGTGTTCTGCATGCAGGGAACAGCATTGTCCAAGTCTGGCTCCTGAGCAATCAGGCACAAGCTCTTTGCTTTCCATAAATGTGGAAAATGTGCCATGCAACGCCTGACAATACATTTCAGATGCACATACACCATCTGAGCAGCTCCCAGAAACGATCTTATTTTCTCTCTTTCTTTTAACTAACAGAATGGAATTGCTTCAGATTTACAATGAAGCAACCTAAAAGCACAGTTGGAACCACTGTTTTTAAGAAGACCTTGTTATGCCATAACTTTTCACAGTTCAGTTGCTAAATTACACATTATAAAAATAAGTGCAATTGAGAGACTGTGTTAATCTCAGAAGTTTAAACATTGCTCTGTAATGACTGCTTTATAGTGGCCCATAGTAAAGTGCTTTATGGGGCGTGCAGGAGATTTGTCCGCACGTGTCCGTTAAACACTCCTGGGAATTTTCTCACACAGAGAGAGACGAGGCCTGACACAAAACTAAACACGGACAAAACACTGCCTCATTCACCCAGCACCAGGAATGCCACCCAGTAAGAAAACACTTTACAACACCTAAGAGAGATAAGAACCACCAGCCGGCAGAGCAATAAGATGTTGCTTTTGGAAATGCAGAATTTCCTAACCTGACAATCGGTGCAGATTCTGGAAGCACGACAAAAACACAACTGTCCCCTAGCAAGGAAATGAGAGCTTAAGCATTGGTTTTAAAGAGATGATAAAGAAGCATGGGTGGTTTGTAGAGCAGTTTACTAAAGCCAAGAGTATTTAGAGCCAAATTAGGTTCTTGCATGTAAAAATTCCCTGGAATTTAGGGTGAGTTCATACGTGATTCCTTGCTCAGGCAGTCTGCAGCTGACAGACCACATCGAGACTGCCTTTTCTCTCTGGCCAAACAGGATCCATCCAGGGTGACTCAGATCCCAGGTGAAAAGACTTTTCAATAAATCGAATATGATAGTAATGAAGTTGCAGCCATTGTGCCAGAGTTGTGTTTTGGTTTTACTTTTTTAATAATCATGCTTCAGAATAGCACCACAGCTAAGCAAGATGAGCCAGTCAGGGGTTCTCAGGGGACAAAACTTGATGCCACACAAGACAAATATAAGCACACCCAGCAAGGCACTACATGAAGACCTTTATGCGAAAGCATCACCTCCCTCAGCCCTAAAACACTCACAAGCAGTGAACTGAATTCTCAATCCTTCAGTGTTACCATTATTAGAGTATCATTCACCCACTTGTCTGTAAACTGCCTTCTTCTCCCACCAACTGCTCTGCCTCACAACAATACCTCATTTCTGGCTCAGACGACCAACAAAAAGCTCTCCCCTGAGCTTTGGCAGTGTCCCCATGATCACTTGGCAGGAGGCAGCATGACAATGATTTGACAGGAGACTCCACACATCAGTCACGCTGCCAACACACTCCACACCCAGAGGAGCTCATCCACACCACAGGAGATCTCTAGGTGCAGGCAGCTGCCCCTGATTGACCATCCTAAAGCAGCAGGTTTTCCTGTTTCACTAACAGCAGAACCACGAAGTACCTATTTGCTGTGATAATCCCGGTGACACTGCCACACTAGTTTGAGCCAAGTCTGCTTTAGCAAAGCAAAGCAGCAGGTAATGGGTAGAGAGGACTGAAGTCCTATTTCTAGTCCAAGGAAAAATCTACTAAAAGGAAACAGTACTGCAAAAACAATTGCAAGTTATCTTTTTATGATGTGCAAAGAGTCTTTCCAACAAAATAGAAATAATTTCTCTTCCGATATTATTTTTTTAAAGGAAATTGAACAACCACAATATTTTCAGGGGATGAGCTGTTGTTGGGTACCACCTAAAATGGCCAACATTTACTGTGCAGAACAACACAAATTATCTTGATCTGACTATTCTGACTGAATGAATTAACACTGAGCCTCATCAACTGTTGTTTAAAGGATGGTCAAGATTAATAGCTTAAAAGAAGGAAGAAATACAAATCTTCTCTTCTTTTCCTACATGAGAAAAGCAAAGAGTTTGCAAATCTCCATGAAACAATCTTAAATCTCCTGAATGACAGTCCCAAGCTCTGACCAGTGACTCATTTCTGAAGCTCGGCACGCTGGAATACTCTGACAGATGCAGACAATGGGAAACTGCCTTCGACTGAGGCTTCTGCCATCTTTAAAGTATGTCCAAGGTTCCTGGCAGTTTAACTATTCCTGAAGATAATAAATCCCTTGTGAGACAGGAAGGCTGAACAATCACATACTTCAAGACTAGCTCAGTCTGTATAGTTCCAAGAACAACTTCCAGTGCAGGTGATAGCAAGCATATGATAAGCAAAGTTCCAGGAGGAACTCTGTTGAAAAAACAGAACTATGAGAAACAGATTGAACTGCTCATTTTATGGACATAGCTCTATACCAGCACTCAGGCAGTAAAACTAAACTGAACTCCCTCAAAGTTAAAAATGCCCAATAAAACTCAATAGGCAAGGTAATTATTTTGACTTGACAGAGGGAGAGGACAGATTACTTGTTCCCACAGAGAATATCTCACCTTGCTGACACTGAATGGAAAGATATCTTTCAGTTAATCTGGGTTTTTTTCCCAAAGCTACATTTTCTGTGCTATGGATTCATAACCCTGGCCAAGCCAGTACTGCTCTGGGCTAAATAAAAACCTGAAGACCATAAGAAATGTAGCAGCACGTGCCCCAACAGCCTCTCCCATGGTGTCACAGCTCCCCCACGGGACCAGGCTGCTTGGCCATTTCACATTCCCAGGACTGACCCGCTGCCCACATCCTACTTATTAATGCAGGTTCCTCAGGATCTCAGCTGTGAGATCTGCTGGATCAATACTTGTCCTGTGTGTAGGGATACAGTCAGTCAGGATGGCACCCATGGGATAAAGGCAGCTTCTCTTTCCACCTTTTGCTTGGGAAAATGGAAGCAAACATCAGCCAGCAATTGAAGGTGTTAGCTCCAATATCAGAGGGTAATTCCATGATAGATGAACACCCGAATGACTGAGAGTCTATATTGTGTGGGTGACAAAGGTGACATTTGCAGCATCAGCTGTCTTTGTCCTTTCTCCCACCTCCTGGATAAGGATCCACCTACTCTCATCCAACATAACACAGCTCTGGCACAAAAGCAAAACTGAAAACTCCAGCAGTAACATAAAGGATGTATTTATTGTCAAAGAGTAGCACATCAAAATAAGCAAGCAAATGTCATAGTAACTAACAAAATACAGGCGAATGCCTTGTGAATTCACCGGCTTTTAGTTTCTGGTATCTTCAGAAAATGGATTTTCTTATTTGGCTGACAGGAAACCACAAAGCACAACTGTCCTGTAATTGGAGCAATCAGACACATATGGGGACAATAATTACAGGCAAAATAAACTGGTTGTAAACAGATCTGTTTACTGTATTTCTAACCACCTCATACTTTTATTCATTATTTGAGGGTTTGGGCTTTGGTTTTTTTCCTTATCTTAGAAGTCCCAAGATTTTTAGGTCTTGGTACTGTAGGGACCAGTTTCTAAATGTTTATTATCTTGGCTGGCAATAGTGGTTTGTTCCACTGAGAGGATAAACAATTCACTTAAACAAAGTTTGATGTTACAGACAAATGACTTATGTTTCTCATAATTACTCAAATTGGGGAAGCAAGTTTTTTCATGACACAAATTATGAAATTGCTTGTTTGTTTAGTATTAGTCAAGCATACTCGTATTTCAGTGTTATGAAAATTACACTGTTTTCTTCATTCTAGCCAGTCAAACCAAAAAATACAAAGCTTGAAGTTAACAGCGTAAGTACAGGTCTTTGAAGAAAACTAAAAAGCCCCGCATCCCAAAAAACAGTTTAGTTACTTCATAAAGGCAATAGCGTGGGATTAACCTGTTGCCTGTGGAAGAGCACTCTCTTGAAATTCTTCAAGAGAACACATGAAAGTTTGAGGAAAACAACAGAAATTTGTGTACCTTTAGGAGCAGGAGAACACAGAAAACACTCTTAAGGTGAGCTGTTCCAATTAAGCACCTTTCTTGCTGTCGTGGTTTGACACTGGCCCAGTGCCAGGCACTCATGAGAGCCACTCACTCACCAGCCACAGCTCGGCAGAGGAGGGAAAAGGAAAAAAATGAACAAACGCTTCATGAGTGAGATAAGGACTGGGAGAAACATTTCAAGGGCGAAACAGGCTCAACTTAAGTTGCGAAGTGAATTTATTACTAACAGAATCAGAGGAGGGCAATGAGAAGTAAAATAAGCCCTTAGAACACCTTCCCCCCCCAGCCCCTCCCTCCTTCCCATCGACAGTGCAGGGAGACAGGGTATGGAGGTTTGGTCAGTCCATCACCGAGATTTCCTTCTGCTGCTCTGGGAGAGGAGTCCTTCCCTGTGAGGCCACGGGGTCCCTCCCGCGGGACGCAGTTCTCCGTGAACTTCCCAGCATGGGTCCACTCTCACAAGCAGCAGTCAAACCACACTTGCTGCAGCGTGAGTCCCTCCCACGGGCACACAGTCCTCCCAAAACTGCTGCGACATGGTTCTCTTCACACGCGGTACAGTCCTCCAAGGACAGGCTGCTCCAGCCTGGAAGCAAGGTCCCTCTCTCTCCNGCTCTGGCGCGCGGGGCACCTCCTCCCCCTCCTTCTCCACTGACCTTGGTGTTGCCATGTTGTTTTCCCTCACATGTTCTCATCTCCTCCTCTTCTCTGACTAGAATCCCAAAATCTTGTGACTTTGATTTTCTTGTTAAATATGCCATCACAGACGTGTTACCAACCTCTCTCATTGGCCCAGTTCTGGCCAGCAGCATATCTATCTTCAGAGCCATCAGCCATTGGCCCTGCTGGCCATGGTAGGAAGCTTCCAGCAGCTTCCTCACAGGAGCCATCTTTGTGGCCCCCCTGCTACCCAAAACCAGGCCGTGCCAAACCAATACACTTGCAAACAAATGTTGGAAGACAACCTTAGTCCTTGACTAAAATACATCTTGTTATTTTTAGTCACTGAGCCTTTTGCCACCAAGACGGGAAAGGTGCATTCCATGTACCTTCAAATAAGTCTTTCAAATCACATTCTGACAAAATACATCAGACTTAAGTGAATCATCTTCAAGAGCAACCTTAGCTGGGTGATGTAATCAGCAATTAAAATTCCAAAGTTGCTAATATGCCTCCAGTATTTGTTTTCTACATTATATCCAAGTACCTCCCTTCATAACTGAATTTATGCTAAAAAATTGCTGAAGCACAACCGTTGGCCTGAAGCACAGCCCAGGTGGATGTCATTTGGGAATCCACACTGCTGTAAATTATTTTGTTTTTCCACACAGCCAAACCAAGAAAAATGCGGAAAACAGAAGTAAGTCACACCCACTAAGAACATTGTCTTTTTCTAATCACCCAATGCCATAAATTTATTGTGTAATTCTACATTCACTTTGTCAGCAGAGAAGGTACTAGAACCACTACATCCTGATTAAGTGTAAGGTTATTTATCCCATGAAGACACAAACAGTTATGACAAATGCATTTACTTTAGATAGTATTGGTTATACAGTCAAAGGACACACCAAAAATGACAATACACATCTGTAACTTGGAATGCTTGAGATGGTTTCCACCAAGCTCTCACCCTCGATGCTCTTCCTGAGAGATGCGATATTGTAGCTTAGGTTTATTAGGATTGTGTTCAATCAGCCAGTCAGCAAGCCAAATCTGTGAACAAAAAACCCAAAACCCAAATGTTTTCAGCTTTCTGTTGTTTTCTATTAAGTGTATAGGAGAATATTAAAAGCATTATTTGAAACCTCAGCTACAGATACTCTCCTACTGCGCCGTAAAATTAAGACCTTTCAGAAAAAAATAGATATGCAGATGACGTGTTTTTTAAAGATGTTCTTTTAAATCTTCACAGCTTATATTGCTTTTGAACAATTCACATTGACCTTTAGAAGACAACTTGTCCTGGCAATGTTTATCTTTGTGGAAGTGTAAGACCATTTGAGTCATACTTCAAATAATTCAGGCAGCTCTATTTTGGAATGCGGCTGCACAATATGCATGAAACTGCTTAATGAAATATTACTGCTTACAACACTTAGAGGTACTTCATCTAGTAATCATTCATTAAGAGTGCCAGCCTTCTGCACTGAAATCACCTTACAGTACCTAAAACTTAAAACCAAAACATGGTTACTTTTTGAAATTCATCTCTTAAGTTTTCCAGCACATTGTACTTAAATGAGAATGTGGGAGGCAGGAATGCCTTGAGTCCTAATTCCATCTGCCAGTCTGGGCCTGGCCTTAGGCAAATTAACCTTTTGCCTTGATTTCTCCACTTGTAAAGCAAAGTTTTTAACACATCCTTATTTACTTCACAAGGCTGTTGACGATTAGTTTCTGGAATGCTGAGTACAACAAACTTCATACCACACTGTGAAGAAGTGACAGAACAGCAGACAGGGAAGGTAAGCAACACGCTCCTTTTACTACCACGTACAAAAAGGGTGGTTTGCAAAGTGAGAGCCAAGCAGAGCACTAGGACAGGTAAAGTCAGCAACAGCAGGACAGTAGTAATAACCCAAGAGAAAAACAGAAAACAAGCAAACAAAATATCCTGAAACACAAAACCCCTTAGAAAAACTACTTTGGAAAAAAGAAATCCGCAAATCATTTGAACCCAAATAAATTTATCCTGTATTACTTAAGGAACTGGCCGAGACAACCTCTGTGCTGACGGCAAGTATTTCTGAGTGTACAGACACTTTCTGATGCCATCTCCAAAAGGAAAGGAAAGAAGAAAAGAAAAAAGATACTGGAAAAAACAAAACATTCCAACAGTCTCCCTGTAAGCCACCTAGCAGATAACAAACTGAAAAGCAATAGGCAATATCTATTTCTGAAGCAGTATTAAAGCAACATTATTTTCCTTCTGTTACAAGGTCACGGACATTATGGACAACAAAGAAGGTAGCAATAAACTGTTTTTAGCAAAGCAAACAGACTGTTTTCAGCAAAGCTACTGACACTGATTCATACAGCTTTCTTACAAGCAAGGAAGGAAAGCATTGTCTCGATGAAGTTACTGTTAGATACCTCATAACTGATTAGAAAATTGTGCTAAGAATGCAGATTAACTGGAAGCCAAAACAATGAGCTAGAGAGATGGGACTTGTAACAAAAAAAAATCAGTATTTAATATAGTAAAGAGATGACTGAAGCGAAAGAAAATGGGAATACTCTTCAAATATGCAATACGTTGCTGCAAAAAAAAGGAGATATTACATTGTCTCCAATGTCTTCTGGGGATAGTAAAAGGGGAAAAAAAAGGTAATGGGCTTAAAATTGGAGCCAGGAGATTTAGGCTATCTTTTAGTGAAAGCTTTTAACAAGTATAATTAAGCACTGAAACAGATTGCCTGGGGAGACTGTAGATTCTCCATCATTTGGAGTGCTAAACCACAGGCCAGACGCACATTTGTTAGTAATAGATACAACTGGTTTGGCCTTTGGGCAAAGGAATGGACTTCATCTCTGTTTTCTAGATTTCTATGGTAACAGTGCCAGACATATAGATAAAGTAAACAGGTTATAAAGCTGGAACAATCAAAGTACCTTAAGTGTGGCCTCATGTACATCACATAGTTCATAGGAACACCCCAAGTGATTTTTAAGGCTTTTTTTTCCTGAAAAGTATCCTTTAGAAAAATGCAATAATTATAAACCTGATAATGATGTAAAATCCACCAAAGGTGCCAGCAAGTTGTCACATGGATTAATTAGTTGCATGCTTAAAGAAGTACTAGTGTGAATGACTGGAGCTTTAAGAACACAAAGACACCATATTTTTCCAGATATAAGAAAACTGATTTTGTTTAGGGACTTAAAACACACCCTTGTTTCATCTCTAACAAACAAATCAACTTATAAAACCAAATGTTATTTGAGTGGCTCATTAGCTGACAGCTAAAACAGCACAGCTCTTCACCAACAGAGTAGTTCTCCTATAAACAGGGACTTTACTAACACCAAGTAACCACATCCCAAAGCTGACAGCAGTGCTGGAACCTGCACATACCATGGGGTCTGCTGGCTTCTCTTTGCACAGGGCAGTGAGCCCAGCCAGCAGCGTGGGCTTCACATACAGGTTCAGGTAATCCCGAGCTCTTTGTCCAGTGGGAACAGGCTCCAAGATTGCTGCAAGGAAGAACCACAGGTGTTAGAAAGCAGCCTCTAGAGTGATTAAACCCAGCATTCTTTCAAAGGTTGTTTATATGTGAACTGCTCTTTTCCTTAATAAGTTAATAATACATCATGGGTTTTATAGCTTCTCCCACAACAAACTGCAAAGAAACTCCCTAAACTTCTTTACAATGTCCCTGAGGTAATTTTACTAATTATAGTCTACTATGAAAAGGGAGGAAATCAGATAATCTGAGGAAAACCTTTATCCTTGAAGATGCATTTGGGGCAGAAGAGAAACAATACATCCCATGTTTAGCACTTTCTTCTTGCAGTGTGAAGCTGGATTCTGAAGACCCTAAAAATCTCGCCTTTAGTCTTGCTTTGTTGTCCGGGTGAGGAAAAGAGACATGGTTTACACAATGGGTAAGGTTTGTAAGGAAGTGCAACATCTTTTATTAAACTCACTGATACAGCTGACAAAAAGTATCAATAGACACGTTTTTCTAGCAGTTTCACTTGCACCTTTCTGTGAAAGAGCAAATCCTGTTACATTACAGAGATCTTCTCGCAGCATTTCCAGGTTCTACGGCCCTTTTCTCTGGCACTTAACTTGAATTGCACTATCATGTGAGCATCCAGGTGCTTTTGAATAGGAATTACTCAGCCTGAATCCAAGAAGAAAGTCAGTCTTCTCAAGCCAACAGGATTCTCCAGGGCTGACAGTGCCAGAAACACTTGCTGGAGTGTAATAGCTTCCTATTTCTTCTCATTTACCAGCTTTGACTGCTCCAGTTCCCAGAGCAGACTTTGAAAAGTGGAAGCAATCTCTGCAACTACCCTGGCTCTTCAGATAGATTCTTGGGTAAGCCTTTCATAGAAGAAAATGTCAGCTTATACAAAAAGAAACCCACAGGCCTATAAAGCAAACAAACCCAACCTCTTCTAAATCAATTTTATCTGGAGTCAGGGCAGAGTCAAGTAATACCAGGGAAGGACAGGGGAGAACTCCATCCTCCCCAAGATGGGCAATGAACCAACTGTATCATTTTACCTTCTGGAAATATGAATCGAATTTCTCTCTCTGCTGAGGAGATGCTGAGACTGCCGTGGAGCCCATTCCTCAGCTCATCAGTCCCATAGAGTGCTCTTAAGCTAAAAACAAGGGAAATAACTGCTTGGAGGGCAACTGCAAATCCCTTCCAAGTCTCTGCAGCCTGACAGCACAGAAAAGCAATAGATATGGACTAATTAACAAGACATTGGCTTGATTTTTTTTTAAACATAAGAAGTAGCTACCTAAAACTTAATGTTTGTACACTCAGCATTCCCCATAAAAGAGGTGAACTTTGCAAACTAAAAAACAATGGTGAAAAGCTGTTGCACAAAACTGAAGAGATCAGAAGCCTGTGTCTGTACTGTACAAACAAATCAAAAGAAAAAGAAAAAGAAAAAGAAAAAGAAAAAGAAAAAGAAAAAGAAAAAGAAAAAGAAAAAGAAAAAGAAAGGAGGAATTCTGGTCTCAATCAAGAGAATAAGAAAATCCTACTGACTTGCCCAAGGCCAGCTGGTGAGTTACCTGTGAGGGTGAGTTATCCTAGCTCTTAGGCTGTTGGATGGTCCAAGCAATTCCTTCCAGTATGAGATTGCAAAATTTCTAGCAAGAACCATAGCAACTATAGGACCAGAGCTCATATAAGCTGTTAAATTAGGAAAAAATACTTTTCCAAATTGTTCTGCGTAGAAGTTGCTACATTGCTCTGGGCTTAACTGGAGCTTCCGTTTCTATAAAGTGTAAAAGACAAAAAAAGAATTAAAATAGCTTGCTACATTGAAACAGCATAGAGCATTAAAAGGCAGGATGTAGTCCTCTCCTGCAGTCATATCTCCAAGTGCAGAACACAGAGTCACTTCGGAAACTAATCTGATTCTCCCAGATATGATCCTCTTTAGATACAGAGTAACAGAGCAAAAGTTTTCCAAGCTAATTAAGAAACAGCCCATTTGAGTAAGATGTGATTTTAGCCCAGGCAAACGACAGCATTTTCTAACTGCCAGATGACAGAGCACTGTACAGAAAAAGTGAAGAGCATTACAAGGGCAGGATTTTATTACTCAGCTGCTACAGCATAATGTTCTACTTTTAAACAAATTTCTCTCCAGCCCACACTGTTAATTATGCAATTGTTCTATTTTTCATTCAGTGCTTTGTCACTCTCCCAATAGCTGCCCAGCCTGCAGGTAGCCAGGATCAGGACAACTTTGGGAGGTTATCAGAAACCATAGGGCAGTCAAGAAAAAATGTTTAAAGTGCATTCTTCGAGGTCAAACTTATACAACACAAGAGTTCCATATATTCAGAGTCCTTTCGGTGTCAAAAATCACTGCAGACATCAGAGGACTCTACTAAGATATTGCAATTAAATAAATAAATACTCTATTTTGCCTCTTCTGATACATATTGAAACAATAAAAACACGGAATAGTTTGGATTGAAAGGTGTCTTAAAAGTCATCTTGTTTCAAACTCCCTACCATGGGCTGGGACACCTTCCACTAGACCAGGTTGCTCAAACCCTAAACCTGGCCTTGAACGCTTCCAGGGATAGGGCAGCCACAGCCTCTCTGGGCAGCCTGTGCCAGGGCCTCACCACCCTCAGGGCGAAGAACTTACTCCCAATATCCCATCTAACCCTGCCCTCTGGCAGTAGGAAGCCATTCCCCCTTGTCCTGTCACTCCAGGCCCTTGTCCAAAGTCCCTCTCCAGTTCTCTTGGAGCCCCTTTAGCCACTGGAAAGGGGTCTCAGGTCTCTCTGGTGCCTTTTCTTCTACAGGATGAACAACTCCAGCTCTCCCAGCCTGGCTCCAGAGCAGAGGGGCTCCAGCCCATGGAGCATCTTCATGAGCTCTTCTGGAGTAGCTCCAAGAGACCCATAAATAAATAAATGCAAATAATAAATACAAATAAATAAAACAACCCGAAAGGTAAGGGAGGAAATGAAAAAACAAAACCAAACAAAACAAAACAACGCGGGGAGGAGGGGGAGGGGCCCCCGCCGCCCACAGGCGCGAGGCCGCAGCGCCCCCCAGCGGCCATCCGGCCGGGCATATTTAAATATTCATAAGCTCATTTCCAATATTCATAAAGTCCATTTACTGGAAAAACAGTCAAAACAAAAAATTAGTCAGGCTGCAACTGGCCAGCTATCGAATTCAATTAATTCTCTAATATCCACTTGCACACTGCACAAGATCTTGTGAGATCTGAATGATGCACTCTCCTAAGAGTTGCCTTGGAAAGTTCACACATCTGCTCCATACATTTGCTAAATCTGAGTTTATTTAAAAAGTCTACGTTTTCCTGTGGTCAGCAAAATAGCTGGTCTGCTCTGTTTCATCCCATGCACCAAAAAGCATCTCCTTACAGAATCCGGCAGCAATGTTTGATGACATGAAAAACATGAATCGATTTTTGGACACACAAGCTTTTAGATACTGGCTTGACTGCTGAAAGTTAAATATTCTCCTGATTTATAAACGACAGTTATTTTCTTTGGACAGAACCTATTACCTGAATGATGTGGAATCCTGATCGGAGAATGAGATCCTCTATTTCTTCTTCTTTATCAATGACATCTGGTTTGATGATAGCCAGAGTTCTTTCCACATAAATCTGAGGTTCAGGCATTAAGATCTCCATCCTGGCTTTCTAAACTAGAATTCACTTGCCCCTTTCGTACTGCAATGACACCAGTGCATGACATTTGGAGTTCATCTACTGCACAGTCACCTGTGGTAACACCATGCACTCCAGGAACAGAGAGGGTCACACCCACCTCACAAAATCCATGTGAGATGTTCTCTGCACTTGTTAGCACTCTGTAGTTCACATTCCCATTTTCAGTGCAGTGGCATTTTGTGGAAAATAAGGCCAAAATTTAATGTTGTTATTTTCTAAGTTGGACAATGTATGAGGAAAGAGAGGTGTTATCACACACCTTGATGTGGGCTCCCTGTGCTCCCACACCCTCCATCCACCATGGGCTCCTTCAAACCCCAAATCTGTATCCTCACACATGACAACTGTGGTGTGGGACTAATGACTTGGAGTTGGTTCACCTGTAAGCCTCAGGGTATTTCTCAATGGTTATTTAATTCCTGTATTTATAGGCTCCAGACAAAGTGCCGGTTTTCTGAGCAGATGCACTGGCAAGCTGAGAGCACAGAACTGTGTTGTGAGTGGTGGGACCAGTGAGGGGGTTTCCTACAGACCTGTGACCACTTGTGACCTTCTTTTCCTCACAGAATGGTTTGGGTTGGGACAGACCCTAAAGATCATCCAGTTACAACGCCCTGCCATGGGCAGGGACACCTTCCACTATCCCAGGTTACTCCAAGCCCTGTCCAACCTGGCCTTGAATACTTCCAGGGATGGGGCAGCCACAGCTGCTCTGGGCAACCTGTGCCAGGGCCTCACCACCCTCACAACCAAGAATTGCTTCCCAATATCCCATCTAACCCTGCCCTCTGTCAGTGGGAAGCCATTCCCCCTTTTCCTGCCTCTCCCTGTCCTTCTCCGAAATCCCTCTCCAGCTCTTTTGGAGCTCCTTTAGGCACTGGGAGGGGGGTCTAAGCTCTCCATGGAACCTTCTCCAGGCTGAACACCCCCAGCTCTCTCGACCTTTCAGAGAGAATTGCGAGAGCAGGATGCTGAGGGGGATCCTGCCAGAGCCTCAGAGAACCCCACACAATGGCACCTGCAGCCCTTCCCTCGCCCACTGCCCACCGTGTCCCCACGCTCCCAGCCCTGGCTCTCTCCATCCGTCCTGGACCAGACCCAGACACGCAGACCCTGCCTGGCTGCAGAGACCGGCTTCCTGCTGCAAATTCCGCTCGTAACCGCCCCGCTCCACCTGCCTTGGGGCCCGGCCGGGCTTCGCTATCCCGGCCTCCGGAACTCGGCCGGACCCGCCGCCGTTGCCGGGCGATCGCGGGGCCGACCCCAGGCACAAGATGGCGCCCGCGGGCCTCGGCGGGGCGGGACGAAGATGGCGGCCGGGAGCGGTGCGGTGATGGCGGCGGAGGCGGAGCGTGCCTCACGGCCCGGGAGCGCCGCCGGCTCCGTGCACACAACGGGGGGCTGTGGCTGTCCCGGGATGGGCTTCGCGTGTGGTGCGGGAGTAAAGGGGGGGAGGGCGTGATCTCCGGGGTTAACCTCAAAAACCTCATTCCTCCCTGACAATAAAAACTTTATGTCGGTTTCACCTCACCCTCAGAACTGCTGAGGGAGCCATGCGCTCAGAGCAAACGCTCATGAAGCGACGTAACGCGATTTATTGGCGGGGGAAAAAAATAAAGGAAAACACAGCAGCCCTTCCCAGGTCATTTATCAGTGTGTGGGGAGGTTTCCTGTGGACGCGCCTGAGCAGCAGCGGCGGGGCGGGAGCTCTCGGCACACCCGGAGCACTGACCCGAACCACAGCTCTGTAATGGTGGTTCTCAGCACTGCGAGGGAATTACAGCGTCTACCCAGTGCCACTTCACTTTTATGAGAAAAAGATGTAACGAGTAGGAAACCTTCACCGTTTCGTAGATTAAACCAGGATGAGCTGGGCCTCAAGCAGAGCTGGGAAGCCGCATTCTCTGGGGATTTTCCCCAATTCCTTTGCTCCCTACACATCCCCCATTTCCCCGGCTCTCTGGGGGCACTCAGCTGGGAGGAATTAGAGGACAGGCACTGTCCATCCAACATGATCCACAGTGGCTGGGAAGCCAAGGCGCGGGGTGCCCCGGTGTCACCTCCGGTCCTTGTTTACCGGCGCTCCCGGGATGGCCCCGGGCCAGCTGGCCCCGCGCTATCGGGGTGTGGGCTGGTGAACGGCCCCGATAACTCCGGAGCCGGCTCCGCCGCCCTGCTCCTCTCCCTGAGCCTCGTCCCCTCTTGCCACCCACCGTGTTCTCAAAAACTCTGGGATCCGAGGTGCTGGAACACCTGGGGCCCGCGGCTGAGATCAGCCAAAACTGGACATCGCACTCAAACCCTTGAGGTGACACTGCCAAAGGGACAGAGAGAAAACACGGGTGTGCATGCTTTAAATTTTAATGACATCAGATTGAAAGTAGATGCAAAGGACAAAAGACAAAAAAACCCCAACGATTTGGAGACAGAGGCACTGACACTGTGTACCATGGTTAGCTGAGGAAATAGCAAATTTACAGCAAAAGCTGGTTTTAGTGTAAGAAAAATCCACTTTGCCTTAATCTTTTTAATGAGTAATGTGAATAATATAAATATACAAACAAGAAATAAAAATATGCAGTTATTTCCTTGCAGACAGCTTGAAATATATTTAAAAACCAAAGACTGATGTTGTTATTCATATACCTTAAAAAATAAAGGTTCCGAGTGCACAAGACAGATTCAGACACAGGCTTTCCTTCTCCAACACAGGCACATGGCATTTGTTTCTTTAACAGAAATATCTTATCCAATATTTCATTTGAAGACATTGTAAACACTGCAACTTCACAGAGATAATGGATAAACATGTTTTATTTTTTAAGAAATGCTGATAGAAAGAGTTCACCAGTTTTTTAGCTTAGTTCAGAGTTAATTCAGCAAGTCATTTCTTTTCAAAGTCAATGAGCACAAGTCTGACAGCCCTTGCTTAAATTTAGCAGTTCAAAGGCTTCCTCTGCCTGCATGAACACTTCAGAACAGAATTATTATTACATAAGAAATGTTGAATTTAATATCCGTGTATAAAACACCGTTAACGTGAATCTCTTGCAGTTTCTTTATTGTGTGCATTTTTTTTTTCAGCTACCCAGGACATAAGCCCCAAAGCACCTCTCTGTGCACCCCGAGAGGCCGCAGTTTGGCCGGGAGCAGGGCCCTGTGCACCTCCCTGCCCACCACGGGCCCTCCGGCTGTGTCACAATTTCTCCTGCTCGCTGTTTCCAGAAGCATTTCTGGAGGGCGGAGACGGTCTAATTTTAGAACTGGGAGAATCCTCGCCTCTCCAATGAGCGAGCGGCTGCATCTGGAGCCGCAGCCAATTACCCGGGTTTCCTCCTGCTGCACTTCCCACGATGGTTTAATAATGCAGAAGCACAAATTTAAAGTGGCCCCACATGTTAAGAGAAAATACCATTATGTGCTCCCTAACAAAGCTGTTCTACAGTAGTAGAATCTCAAAGGTTTCTTCTAAAGCCTTGGATTCCACAAACCTGACCTTAAAACAATGTGTTAATACCATTATATTAGGTTTATTATCTTCATAGTGCTTGAAATAATATTTCTGATAACTACAAAGCTGGTCTGAAGCATCTTCCCTAACTTCTGTAGGCCAGGGATGTGCTTTTAGGAAAAGAAACAAAAAAAAAAAAAAAAAAAGAAAAATTATAATTACAATGCAATGAACCATTGTGGTTCTGAACACTTCTCAGGACATAGCCTGGCTGCTGTATCTTATCTGTTAAGCGGTTTAACAAGCCTTAGTTGTCTCACTTATTTTTAGCTGGCATGGAATATAACAACACCAAAAGATTGTGGTTGCAGGTGCATTTAAATCCTAGCAACACCAGATAAGTAACATTTTAAGGAAAAATATTATTTCAGAACTTTATCCTCTGATTGTGCAAGAAGGTGCAAAAACTAATGTCTTGTAGACTGTTACAAAGGAAGGAATGAAAAACAGAATGATGAAAATAAGTGAAGAAAAGCTAAATAAGTAATACCAATTAGTAAAATTGATTAAAAATGAAGCTTGCACATCTTTTAGCTTTGTTTGCATTTTGATGTTGAGAAAAATGTGTCTGCTTCAGTAGCAATGTTCTAACTATACATTTACCACATATGCAACTTTCATCCACCATGGGCTCTCTTTTCCTTATTTCTTTTCATGATGAACTGTCATACCTACCCACAGCACCAGCTTACCTTCACTTGCTTGCTCCATCCATGCTCGCTCTTGCAGTGCAAAGCGTCTCTGACGGAAATCCTGTGATCAAGGCAACTTCCTCTCCCACATGCCTGCTCTCTCCTCCATTTCTGCCTTCTCACAACTAAACAATTCTCCTTCTGCAGCTCATCTGCACACTTGTAATCCCAGCGAGTTTTTCATTGCTGCTGCTTAACCCTTGTCAAGCCTTCCTGTCTGTTTTCCTCTACTTATCTCACCATTTTCTTTAAAGATAAAAGTGATAAAATATTCTCTTCATGATTCCTCTGTCTACAAATCTCTAAGTGGCAATAACAAAAAGCTTATCAACATGTATTCTGTAACTCCATCACTTGCCCTGATAACTTCACCCCATTTCATTTCTTGATCTTCCCAACACTCACTCCTTCATTTGTTCACAGCTTTAGTCGTTCAGTCTGCTCTGATTCCTAGCACCCACAGAGATATGCTTGTCTCTTTTACCAAAAAAAAAAAAAAGAAAAAAAAAAGAAAAGAAAAAAAAAAAAAGCCTCTTATCTTTTGGTGTAAGTGCCTCTTGTCACCTCACAGGTTCTTCCAGCCATGTCTCTTGCCAGGTTCTACCCTAAATCCCCTTCAAACTTGGTTTTACTTCCTCTCATCATCTGAAAGATTCTCAATCCATTTTAAACCAATCTCGTTTGCCCTTCAGTCACATTTAGCATATCTAACTCATGTCCTAGCTTAGTTTTTGCAGTTATTCTGACTTTTTGCTTCTCCAGTTGCTGTTTCAGCTTGGCTTGTCAGTCCCTTCCCTTGTGTTTCTTTTCTTTTTCTGCAGGCACAGTGGTGAGCCCTGTCCTTGACTCTCCTCCCTTCCGTCCAAGCTCACAGCTCAACATCCCAATGTACCTTTTGTTTCACTCTGTAAAGACTTCTCCTGCTTCCTGCCAGCCCTACAACTGAATTCCAATATTGCCCTTTCAAATAAACACCTTCCTGCTTTATCCCACCTTGTTGCTCAGGATGAGCTCCTTGTTGAACACCTGTAGAGGTTGGCGCTGACAACTTGTTTCCTATAAAACTCCTTCTCATCTATACACAGACATTCTATATAAATACTGCATATAGATATCAGGCTTTCACCTACACTTTAGAGCAGAAACGCTTGCATGTATTTGCTGCTTCATTGTTCTACACAAGGTTTAACATAATAGTGGCTTGGATTATCCCTGAGGCCACCAAGCTCAGAGATAAGTAGTCACTGTGATCCTACCACAAAGAAGAAATGAATGTATGAATAAACCAATAAAAATCTTTTATCTAACAAATTAAAAGCGGCAATTGGTCAAATAAGGCTTTTTCTGAAGATATATTGTCAATGCCTACTTAAAGACATCTTCTATACATCTTAATTCCATGTAGCATAAGGAATCCTTTTTGCCATACTTATTTTGAGCCATTACATTCAGCCCCATCATTAAAATATATGGGATTACTTGCATAGTTGTTATTATCATTAATAAAATGTATTTATTTATGCTGCGCATAAAGACTAACTCGGACCCCAGCTTCTTATAGCGTGGTGTTTGGTATAGAGTAGGCAGTCTGTGACCTGAGATGCTTACAATCAACTTAGACAAGACAGGCACAGGATGTGGGAAACAGATAAATTACACCAAGTTTCAAGGCATTGAATGATATGTTGTTTCTCTCTCTCTCTTTTTTTTTTTTTTCAGAAGAGAAGCCAGAAAAATCAACACAAGGGAAATAATGAGGAAATGAAGAGGATGACCAAGAAAAAGGAGGAGGTAATGAAGACAGGTATGGCACAAAACTGGTATGAACAGACAACAAGGGTGGGGCTTGGCATAAACTGCAAGTTTGATAGAACAGCAGAATTAGACCCAAGATCAGAAAGCCCATGTGCAAGTAAAATTCAGTGGAATTTCAGTCAACGCCATGAATAAACATAGCAATTACAGGATTAAAAAATGGCAAACAATGATAGCTTTTTTCTCAGCAGTAAATGTGTCATATAGGGAGAATTACCACCCAAAAAGGTATGTGCGTACTTTTCTTTGATTAACCACAGGCTTTGAGTGGGGAGTGAAAAGCAAGAACAAAACCCAAGTCACAGCCCAGAGGAATTCTTTAAAATTACCTGTGGCATGATGGGGCCTGGTGAGACAAAAAATAATGACAACAACTCATATTCTCAAATTTCTCAGTCCTTGATGTCTAGATGTGTAAAGAATGACTTTGTTAGTTGGGCCAGTCACAGTTCTCAGACTGCTTAGCCAGTCTACAACCACATTGTTATCCTGTTCTTGGATATGGGACACAAAAGGTTTAATCAAACAGCTGTTAATGTGGGGCAACTGGGAATCCCAGAGAGCCCTGCCAGTTGGGGCCTGCTGTTCGGAATTGCCAGGATCAGAGACTGAGAGGGACCTGACCAGGAGAAATGGGCAGTTGGAAATGAGCACAGCTTTAAAGAAAGCTCTCTTAGGCAAGAAGAGGAAAATACCTGACAAAGTGCCAGTGGTAGGGAAAGATGAGACAGGTTCAGCAAAGCAAAAATGAGAACTGGGGAAATGAGAAGAGAAAGTAAAGGGAAATGTATGTAGAAGCCCTAATGAGATGACAATCATTCACGTTCTTAGCAAGGCTTGATGAAATACAAAGCAGATATTATGGGCAATGAATCGTGCAAGAAAATGAAGTTATAAATATATAATCCAAGGCGCTCAGGTTATGTCCATCAGCTGAGCCTGACAGACCCATGTAAACTGCTGCAAATTTCAGTTTACTCTGAGGTGCTGGTCTGTAAACTTGTAACTTCAGCACAGATGCATTTCTGCAGTCACCTGCCACAGCTGCATACACAAAAACCTGCAGAAAGAAGGTGGACAGGGAACCAGGACAGTGGCGTTCACCACTTCAGCCGTGCAACCTGCAAACCTCAGTGTGGCCTTTGCTCCCTGTGACTTAAACAAATGTGTGGTATTTTCCAATTAGGCAGGCTATAGCATTGTGTAAGTGAATGCACTTAGCTGACAGACAGTGGCTTAGATGGTTGTAATCACAAACCACACCTTTTTGGTACAGAACTAGGAGGTTTAAAATCTAAGCCAAAGCTGCCTGAAAAATCACAAGTCCCCTTGCTGGATGTGGGGTAAGCTCCTCTGACATGGCATAAATTATGATATCTTATAAAAAATTCTTTGCTTCTAACGTTCTATTTAAAGTTCAATACAAGAAAACAATATAAAAATATATTCTCATACAGATGAGTATCTCTATCAGCCAACATCTACAACCTGTCCTGACGACATTACACCTTTCAAGTGTACTGGCTAGGTACTCTTTCTACTGTCTTTACTGCCCTGACTTCCTAGAACATTTTTTTACAAAGTTCAGCCTAAAGTTTTGCTTGAGAATTTGTGTATAGAGTACCCGACCCTGTCAGCAGCCTGTGTTGAGACAAGCATCATCTTTAGATGAATTCTGACCTACTGTATTTAGGATAAAAACTGTTCTAAAAGCAGGTCACTGAAGGACAGCTCACGATCCAGACCAGATCCCAGACCGGATCACTTAACAAAATGTATCATCACTATTCCTATTCACAAGTAGCTGTGGGCACTCCTGAGTTTTAACAGCAGATGAAAGCTGAGCCACAAGCCATATTTGACAGAGGGCGGAGCAGTAACCTGTGCACTCATTACTGCAGTAAGTTAGGTAATAATTGTTACTTTTTGCCCACAAGCAAAGGGCTTAACTTTTAGGTTTTATTAAAGGTAAGCTTTAATAAATATATCTAGAATCTGCCACTTTGGCATGGACAAATAGGACATTAGGAGCTGTACAACAATGTATGGTTACACGGAGCAGTTGTCTTCTGGACTTCTCACCCACAACTTTGCCAACAAGGTTGACATATCCTTGGGCAAAAGGAATTAAGGCCCGGGCACGTGCTCAGCGCTCCCGCTCCCCGAGTTATGTAACATCCACAGCCAAGTTTAAAAACA
>VWZT01004687.1:276-10665 GCA_013397055.1 Pachycephala philippinensis
GGATTTCCTTCAGCCCTTACAAATGGAGCGGTGTGGTGTGAGGAGAGAGACCTGCGATGGACTGGAGGGATAACAGGGAGCTGCCAGTGTTGGAGGGAAGTCTGGTACAAGGATTGACTTCTTTCTTTCTTTCTCTCTAATGATTGCAGCAAGCGCTCGCAGCACGGCCCTTTGTCATTTCCCGAGAAAACTCCAAAAGCAAAGCACTTGTTCTACTGCCAACGTCCTCCGTTATCCTTGGTGAAACCCATCAGTGCAGCCCGACAGACCTTTCCTAATGCAGTGGGAACGATGCCGTGAGGCCTGGTGAGACTTGGCCATAGCCATGACAGAGCCCCACAGGGTTTCGTTCACCACTCTGCATGGGCCACTGAGCAGCAGCTTCCTGAAGAGGTCTCGGAAGGACGATGGAGAGCAGCCCCCGGAGCCCGAGCCGGCGGCCACGGCCGTTCGGATCACTCTGACCCTCTTCGAGCCGGACCACAAACGCTGCCCGGAGTTCTTCTACCCAGATCTGCTCAAGAGCTGTCGAGGGAAAGTAAAAGGGGCTTCTTCAGGTGACAAGGTGAGTGTCCCCGGGAGCTGTGGGAACCTGTGTTGTAGCTGAAGGTCTCACAGGCTGTCTGAGCATCGCGGTTTTCAGAGATGGGTCTGTGTTTGCTGTGAGGTGCTTGCAGGGTGGGAGGAGGGTGGTTGAACATCCTGCAGGTGGGAGAAGTGGCCCCCAGGCTGGGGTTGTTGTTGTCAGGCCACGCTGTGTCACTCCTTTGCCTTGGATGGAATTTCATGCTGGAAAGGTGTTGTGCTGGTGGTGGGTGTGGGATGTGATGCTCGTTTAGTTTGGAATGGCTGGATCTAAAGTGAGTTTTGGTACCTGGGCGGCTGGCAGTGATAAGGAGCTGTTTTCCAAAGAGCACCAAAGGAGACACGAATGAAAACTCCTGTAGCAGCTAAACTTTGAGTAAAGAGGGTTTGTCTGTGAAAATAAACTTAGTGGATTCTATTGCTTTTACTGTTTCCCTTCAGAAGTGTTGGCAGTCAGTTGATGTTTTATGCTGCTTAATTTTGGGGGGTTTTTTTGAGAGTTGGGAGAAGCAGAGGCAGGTACAAAACTAGCTGGGAGAGCACCCAAACCACAGAGACACTCTCAGAATCCCATCCAGTTTGGCTTGGAAAGGGCCTTAAAGCTCACCCCATTCCACCCCCTGCCATGGGCAGGGACACCTTCCACTGTCCCAGGCTGCTCCAAGCCCCAATGTCCAACCTGGCCTTGGGCACTGCCAGGGATCCAGGGGCAGCCACAGCTTCTCTGGGCACCCTGTGCCAGGGCCTCCCCACCCTCCCGGGGAACAATTCCTTCCCAATATCCCATCCATCCCTGCCCTCTGGCAGTGGGAAGCCATTCCCTGTGTCCTGTCCCTCCAACCCTTGTCCCCAGTCCCTCTGCAGCTCTCCTGGAGCCCCTTTGGGCCCTGCAAGGGGCTTTGGGGTCTCCCTGGAGGCTTCTCATCTCCAGGTGAGCACCCCCAGCTTCTCCAGGTAAACACACCCAGAGGGGCTCCAGCCCTTGGGGCATCTCTGTGTCCTCCTCTGGGCTGGCTCCAGCAGCTCCACGTCCTTCTGCTGTTGTTCCCCAGGGCTGGGGCAGCTCTGCAGGTGGGGTCTCACCTGAGGGGGCAGAATCCCCCCTCCCCTGCTGCCCACACTGGGCTCAGCCCAGCACAGGGGGGTTCTGGGTGCACATAGCTGGGGCAAGCCCAGCTGTCACCCACCAACACCCCAAATCCTTCCCCAGGGCTGCTTTCCATCCCTTCATCCCCCAGCCTGGACTGATCCCGCGGGTTGCCCTGGCCCAGGTGCAGCACCAGCACTTGGCTGTGTTGAACCTTGTGAGGTTCCCATGGTCCCACCTCTCCAGCCTGTCCAGGTCCCTCTGGATGGTCTCCCATCCCTGAGGTGTGTCAACCACACCACACAGCTGGGTGTCATCCCCAGACATGCTGAGAGTGCCCTGATCCCACTGTCCATGTCCCTGAGGAAGACATTGATCAGCACTGTCCTGAAGGTTGATTTATCTGAGCTTCTGCCCAGCTGCTCCAGCCAGGATGGGTTTAATTCCTGGTGGCAGTGTGACAGGATTGACTGGTACGGTTTCATCCCTTCTGTTTCTACAGAAGAAGGACCTGGCTGATCCCTTCAATGATGAGGAAAAGGAAAGGCATAAAGTGGAGGCTCTTGCTAGGAAGTTCGAAGAAAAATATGTAAGTATTTCTTCTTTAAGTGATGTTATTCCTTGGGCTGGGCAGTGCTGTTCAGCTCTCAGGCAGTGCTTTTAATGCTCACTGGCTCTCGGGTTCCTGTTCTCCCCCAGTCCTTTTTCCTGGCTGCCACATGCTGGTTTTTATGTTCTTTTTCTCTCTCAGGGCTGCAAAAGTAGTTCAGATTCATTCTTAAATCAGGTGAGTCTGATTAAAGCGAATGAGATGAACTAAAGTGAGCAGCAAATCACTTAACTGTGATTGATAAAATTGAATTTCCTTAAGCAAAAATTAATTTCTAGGCCTTGTTGCTGCGGCAGGATGGAATCTGCCGAGTATCTGAGCATGGGGCTGTGGTGAGCCCCCTGCCCTCAGGACACTGCTGCATGGCTCTGTCTTACCTGTTCCTTTCTGTTCTTCCTTCTGCATTATTTCTGTAGTTGGCAGTAAAACCACGCTGTGTTTTACCTCTGGCGCTTTGGGTAGCAAGCTGTACGTTGTTTCCTGATCCGGATTTGGCCCGTGGGTCACCCTGACAGGGTCTGTGTGTGTTTGATGTCTGTAGCACTGAGCCTGTACCCACTGGAGCACTCAGGGAAGAGCAAGCCCTATGGAAGAGAGCCCTGGCAGGAATGTTGAAGGGGTGCAGACCCAGTCCAGTGTGGAGTCTGGCTGGCAGTTTTTCATTTGGCTGCACTGTTTTGTTTCTGTGTGACAAGGCTTAAAACTGGATTTACCCCAGCCTGGGAGTACAGTGTGATGGGAGCCAGCCCTGGTTGGGTTCTGCTGTAGCTTTTCTGTCCTGGAGCCAGTGTTGCTGTCCTGTATCGGGGTATCTCTGTGGTTCTGGAAGAGAGAAGAGTGATCACAGTGTCCGTGTTTCCTTGTTCAGGGTGGCAAGAGGCGCAGGAAGGACCGCATTCAGGATTTGATTGATATGGGGTATGGCTATGATGAGTCCGACTCCTTCATCGACAACTCGGAAGCTGTGAGTGCTGGGGGGTGTGAGAGTGGCTAAAGTGCCTGCCTGGGGGGTGGGCCTGGGCTGGGAGTGAGCCAGGAGGGTGCCAGGGCCAGGGAGTGAGAGCTCCTGGGGCAGCTGCATGGCAGGAGGTGCTGGTTGGCATTCCAGGCTCTTCAGGGGGAAGCACAATCTCCTCATTCTCGTGAGCAGTGACAGGACTCAAGGCAATGGCTGGAGCTGAGTCAGGGAGGTTTAGGTGGGATATCAGGAAAAGGTTCTTCCCCCTGAGCGTGGTCAGGCACTGAACAGCTTTCTCAGGGAAGCAGTCACAACACCAAGCCTGTGGGAGATCCAGGAGCATTTGGACAATGCTCTCAGGCACAGGTTGGGATTGTTGGGGTGTCTGTGCAGGGCCAGGAGTTGGACTCAATCCTGGTGGGTCCCTTCCAACTCAGCATATTTTGTGATTCTATGAATCGCACTGCATTTTCCAAGCAGCTGAGCTATGGAATGAAGTAACCAAGCTCCCAGTGCCAATACACTGTTCTCTGTTGTTTCCAGTATGATGAGCTGGTTCCTGCTTCTCTCACTACGAAGTACGGAGGGTTTTACATCAACTCAGGAACGCTGCAGTTCCGGCAGGCCTCTGAGTCTGAGGATGACTATGTCAAAGAGAAGAAGAAGAAGTGTCCCAAGGTCAGCAAGGCAGCTTTCTCAATTATTTCCTCTGTTACAGCTCAGAGCTTGCTGCATGGAAGTGTGTTGACATCCAGAGTGGGAGAGATTCGTGACTTGGTGTGGACAGAACAAGGATGAGCACTTGAAATCCCACTGTGTCCTAAAATTTCTTAGTAAAATGAAGCATGTCTGGCATGGATAAGACTCTGGTGTGGTTACCTGGTTCCTGGAGCAGAGGTGACAGCAGCTCCCTGTCACCCTGGAAGTCACAGCATTATGGGGGTGCTGTTAAATGCTGAAGGCAACACGTGCCAGAACTGTGGTGAAGGATGTAGGGGGGTTGGGTTAATTAGTCCTGTGTTTTCACATTCTTGGGAGAGGTCCCAAAGTGGCTCTGGGAGTGCTGGTGATGTTGTGGGAAACTCTCTGATTGTGACTTGTTTTTAACCCTCTGCAGAAGCGGAAGTTGAAAGATGGGGGTGAAAAAATAAAGAAGAAGAAGAAGGATGATTCTTACGACAAAGAAAAGAAATCGAAGAAGTCCAAGTTTCCAAAAGCTGGGTAGGGAGGGGAGGAGGGAATTCTTGCTGCTCAGCACCTTGTTTCGGGCTTCCAGGTGGCTGCAGTAGGAATCTGTTGCAGTGTGGGGTGGCTCCAATGCACATTGCAAACACCAGCAGGAAAAGCCCCGTTGCTTCCAAAGTGGGACAGAAAGGCAGGGGGTGAGCAGGGAAGGAGCACAGCTCCCCAGCAGCAGGGTCTGAGCAAAGGGGGGCACAGGTGGCTGCAGGAGTGGTGCTTTTGGAGCTCTGTTTAGGCACTGACAGCGGGAACAGATATGGGGAGTAGAGAGAAAGATAACTACTGTTGGGACAAGGCTGTGAGGAAAGGCAGGTGGGAAGGGCTTGGGCTCGGGGCTGTACGAGTGTCGGGCTGGCAGGGAGGGAGAGGTTACAAGGCAGGCTGTGTTACTGCTCTCTCTGGGCAGTCCTTTGTACTCCTGCCCAAAGTATTTCTTGGATGAGTGCTCAGCTCTTTTATGACTTTTGGGCTGTAAAATGGAGTGTTTTTTCTTTTTGTTCTGAGTCATCTTGTGTTGTAGCTCTGTCCTTGCTTTGGTCTGCCTGGCCCGTCTCTTTCAGTGTCTGTATCGGTTGCTTTTCACTCATTTCCTTTGTTTTCCTCCTACGTTTTTTTCCTTCTTCCTTTAACTGTTCTTTGTAATTTATTTTTTCCTGCATGGATCTACTTTTGGGCAACATCAAATCATGTGTCTGACATGGTATCATCAGTGTGTGATCCCTTCCAAGCAAGCAAGGAAAGGAATTTGCTCTCCTGCTTTTAACACAGCAGAAAGCTTCACACTAACTCTGTCCTGCCTCAGTTCCTCTGTACTAATTGTGCATTTCCCAACCTTCCTTGCTGGAATAACAATAATATCATGTAGCTAAATGAAAGCAGAGCTCTGTGGAGGTGGTTTAAGCCCCAGCACCTCTCTGCAGTGAGTCAGGACAGCCTTCTCTGAGCTGAGGTGAACAGGCAGAACCTTAAGACTTTCAGAAGCTGTAAAATACTTTTTCTGCTGTGATTGGTTAAGGGGCTAAGACTTTCCAGGGAATTGTGCCTGAAGTGAACTGGGGGGAAGGGACCCTCTCTGCTCCTTGATCTTGTATTCAGTTCCCTTTCTCCCTCCACACTTTGTTTGCAGCTTCACAGCATTAAATGCAAGTAAGGAGAAGAAGAAGAAGAAATACTCCGGAGCTCTCAGTGTTAAGGAGATGCTGAAGAAGTTTCAGAAGGAGAAGGATGCTCAGAAGAAGAAAGATGAAGAGCAGAAAGTGGTGACTCCTTCCCCAGCAGACCCTGCAGCCCCGAGGGAGGCAGAGGCCATGGCTGACCCTCTGCTCTCGCTCTTCGGCCACGCCAGTGACAGCGACCTGCTGCAGGCAGCCACAGCCATGGACTCCCTGAGTGAGCTGGACCTGGAGCGGCTCCTCAGCGAGTCCCCGGAGGGCAGCCCCTTCCCCGAGGTGGAGGATGGCAGCGACCCCGGTGGCACGGGCTTGGAGCAGGAGTTCAAGCAGCCTCCATCCCTCCCGGAAGGGCTGCCAGCCCCCCTGGAGAAACGGATCAAGGAACTGGCTCAGGTACAGCAGCTGCTGGGGGCTGTGGGGCTGGTGGTCACTGGAGAGGGGACAGCTCTGCTGGGTGTGTGTGGCAGCACCCAGGGACAGAGAACATTCCAGTGGGGGAGTTTCTCAGTGCCACTGGGATCACACCTTGGTGCCACCCTGTTTCCTCCAAGTCATTTCCTTGAAGGCCCAGGTATTAAGTGATGTGCAAGTCCTGGACCTTGTTACCCACTGAATATAACACCCAAGATCACACCTGATCAGGATTCCTCCTGTACCCCTCTTGGCAAAGTGTGGACCTGATAAGTCCAAGAAGTAATTTCCAAAGTCAGTTTGACATGAATGAACTGAAATGTGATTTACTGAGGCTGGTTTGGGCTGGGATGGAGTTAATTTCCCCCACAGTGACTGGCATGGGGCTGTTCTGGGATTGTGCTGTTAAGAGAGCTCATAACCCAGGGATGATTTTGTTACTGCTGAGCAGGGAGCACTCACCCAGTGCCAAGGCCTTTGCTGCTCCTCACCCCACACTGCCAGCGGGGGGCTGGGAGGGGACACAGCCAGCACAGCTGATCCCAACAGGGATATCCCAGACCACGGGGGGATCATGCTCAGTATATGAAGCTGGGGGAAGAAGAAGGAAGAGGGGGATGTTTGGAGTGATGGCATTTGTTTTCCCAAGGAGCTGGTACCTGTGATGGAGCCCTGCTGTCCTGGGGCTGGCTGAACACCTGCCTGTCCATGGGACGTGGGGAATGAACAACTTGTTTTGCTTTGCTTGTATGGCTTTTGCTTTCCCTGTTCCACTGTGCTTATCTCAGCCCATGAGTGTTCTCACTTTCACCCTTGTGATTTCCTGCCCCATCCCACCTGGATGAGGGAGCAGTGACTGTGTGGGGCTGAGTTGCAGGCTGGGGTTGAACCACGACAAGGACAAATTCCACCATAATATTTTTAAGGTGCTGTGCTGGTCAGGACAGTGTGTAAAATCAGAGGGTGCAGCTGGGCAGCATTGCCACACTTCCACAGTGTGAGAAGGCCTGGAAAGCCCTGTAGATGGGGCTTGAGGATTTGCCAGAACCATTCCCATGTCATACACAGGCAGATCCTTCACTGAAGCTTAGGTACCACACTGGAGCTGCACCAATTTGGCAATTGGAGTCCTTTACCCATTTTTAACATCTCATTGTCGGGGTACCATTTAGGGAGTGGAATATATTGATGTCTAGAAGGATGGTCCTGTGTGTTTTCACCAGTAGCTCCTCCTGCAGCTGGACTCCTGTGGGACTCACCCATCTTCTCCAAAATGTGGGGTGCTTTGGGAAGCTCCAGTCTGTTTTGGAGAAGGAAAACATTGGGTGCTGGTCAGGGATCCCTTCCTGGCATGTCAAAGTGTGCCTTCAGCCTTGTGGTGTGAGGGCTGTCACCATCAGCCTGTCAACGAGTGCTGGGAGGTTTTGTTCCTGCTGCTGCTGTGGTTTTAAACATCGATTTAAGTCACAAACGTGGCCTTGGAGCTCTGTGGTGGTTCTGCCTCCTGGGGCACTTCAGTTTAGAGCACCTCTTACTTTAGTAAGAGATACTGAGTAAGTCCTGTTTCTAAAGATAAGCTGCTCTTAGAGAGCTGTTCTGCTGAGTTGTGCAGTGGGGGTGAGCAGATGGGAGGGGAGGAGGAATTGAAGAAAGTATTGCCACAGCTGATAAAAATAATGGGCTCTCGGTGCATGTTTCTGTTTCAGAAAGCACCAAAAGAGCTGTTTCTGGCTCTATCTGAGTTAAAGGAAAATATTTTGGGAGTTCCATGATATCAGGTTAATTGTTATGGTGTTGTGAAACAGTTTAATAGCAGAGTCCCTGTGGATGCTAAAAAGCCTTAACAGAGAAGATTTCAGCTCTCAGCAGCAGTTTGTGAGAGCCTTGTTCTTTCTCATGCAAAACTATGCAAAACATGAGAAAGTTTTCTGTAAACAGACTTTGCTCATCTTGCACCTGCGTTTATAATTAGAATTGTTGTGATACCGACTAGAGAAATGAATGATGTGTGAATTGACCAATCACCCTGATAGGTAGGTAGTTAGAGGTCCAATACCTCTTGCCTTTTAGGAAAACACTAAAAGAACTAAACACATAAAAACCCGTCGTTTATTAATTAAATAATTCATTCCTTTCTACTGACCACACTCGTGTCTCTGAGTCCTTCATTGCCCTCCAGCACCGCCGATGGCAACAAGTCCCCACTGATTTTCCTGCTTAGATTTTCCTGCTGCTGTGTCTCTTGTTGCTGCAATGTGGATGTTAAGAGAAGAAACAAACTGAAGCCTCTGGATCAGTTAGGATTTTGAGACATGGACTCAGGTGGGAATGAAGAGGTGCTCTACCTCTGCCTGAGAGCCAAGTCTCTTCATCCCAGAGGTGGGAGCATCATCTGAGTTAAACGGAGTCTCCAGGCATTTCCTCTTCTACTTGAACTGCTTTGACTTTAACCCTCTCCTTCCTAAATAATTTTCCTGTTGAGGATTCTCCTTAGCATTGAGCTTTCTCCTCTGATATCACCAGCTGCCTGTGACCTGCTGCTGGCAGGGAGGAACGTTCACCTTCTGGGCATAAATTAATTGCTTGCCTGCCTCAACTTTGGAGCGGTAAATCATGGGATTTCAAAATCCTCTCGTGGTCTCCTTTCCCGTGCAAGGAATCACTAACTCATTGTGGTGCCTTGTGCCAGATCCCAGTTTTGTTTATATCCCCACTCAAAAAAAAGCTGAAAGCTCTTGGCAATTTGCTACTATCTCATTCATCTGTTGGAGTTATTCTCCTGCTGGACATATTTTTCATGGGTGTGATGTTTTTGGGCAGCGCTTTGTGAGCTGCAGTCATAGCTCAGGAAGCTTCCTGAACAGGACTTTTTTTTTATGTTTCCATGGTGTTGACTGGGAATAACACATCCCCTGTGGCTGTGACTCTTCTCTCTTGGTTTCTTGGCTTAGTTTCCAGATGGATCTAGAAAACTTGGTGATAAGTCTCCTCAACCTTCCTTAGATGGGATTAGGATGAGCTTTCCTGGTTCAGGGACAAGCTCTGTGCTCATATTCCTCAATCTACTGACAAGTTAAAAGCTGTTGTTGAAGCTGTTGTTCTCCCCATGGCTAATTTGCCAAAGAAGCCACCAAGCCATGTCCTTTGTCCCATTAAACAGAGGAATCTTCACTCCAGAGTGGCAACTGCAGTGCATCTGGAGAGGAGAATCCAGACTGGGAAGGTCACAAAGGTGTTACCAGGTCAGGCAGGGCTGGACTTGAACTGGGGAGGTGTGAGAGGACAGGGCATGATCTCACCTCTGCTGTGACAGAGTTTATGTAATAAACCCGTGCCTTGTTTTGCAGTAATTCTGTGCTGGTTTAGAAGACACTTGGTTGCTTGTGCCAGCTGTGAACTGCTGCTGATTTGTGTCATTTTTTGACTTGCAGGCTGCCAGAGCTGCCGAGGGAGAAGGCAAGCAGAGATTCTTCACTCAGGACATCAATAACATCATACTGGAGTAAGTGCTGCCTGCAGAGAGGCGTGGGAAAGGAGAGCATTAGGCAGAGCATTTTTGGTAAATTCAGGAGCAGGTTCAGCAGGAATTGTGGGGTTGTCCTTGTACAGGTCTTCCAGGCAGAACATGCCCAGAATAACATGAAAGTCTCCTAGAAAGGGCTTTCAGTTGAAATATGATGAGATAGGAGAATGTTGGAGGGGATGTATCCAGGCCTCCTGTTCTCAAGATGCTGCCTGATATTTATTTGCCTAAATTTGGTCACTTGACCTGTGAGTTTTGCTTGATGCCAGACCAGTAAATCTCTCCCTGTGAGAGATGTCAGGCAGGCTTTTGGGACTTAACTTACATGCTATATAGAATTGTTTATAACTGGGATAAGGCTGCTGTGTTCAACTGGTTCTCTGGGAAGACTGGAGGAATTCCATTCCTGCTCTGTGTTTTTGAGGCCCCAAATTACAGGGTGCCAGTGTTGCTCAGGCAGCTACAGATAATGGCTTCATTCTTCTGCCAGTGCCTGGAGAGGGCTGGTGAATGCACAGGGCTTTGTGATCAGTGCAATAATACTGACACCCAGGCTTTAATTTCATTAGGGTTTATCCAGGCACTTGCAGGGAACCGCCAGGGGGAGGTTTGGGACTCTGTTTCCCTCTCATTTCCAGGGCTGATTACCACCTTGCAGCATTCCAGTGCTGGCTGCACCAGCAGTCCTTGTCTGGTGTCAGACTGATCACTTCAGCCTCATTCAGAGGAGATTTAGACAGATTTGTACAACTTTGCTGCACAATTTGGATTGGGGCAGCCCAGACATGAGTATAGACTGGG
>VWZT01004698.1:276-10798 GCA_013397055.1 Pachycephala philippinensis
TCTGAGCATTCCCCATGGACAACATGGAAAAAAATCATCTTTACGAAAGGGAATGCTTTGCTACCTAGGAGGGAATGGTCAAGTCCAAGCTAAGGCATACAGAAATGCTGTTTATATAGTGTGAAAATGCACGTATTATTGAGATTTCATACTGGATGTTGTTTCCTGGGTTTAAAAGGACAGGGACAAGCAGAGGATGTAGGGTTTGGCCCTCTAGGACAGAACAATGAAGCCTGTGAATATCCCAAATCTATTTTAATATTCATTATTATCTCTGAACAGTGAAAATTCCAAATTCTCTGTGTATTAGACAGAGCTTTGCTGAGCTGGGTTTAAGTAGCCTCAGCAACCAACCTCCACAGCGACTTCATTCCAACAGAATCCTGTGCACTTACAGCTTAATTTTATGTGAGTTGTCCCCAAACTGGACTCGTTCCAGGCCCTCAAGCCAAAGGTTTGGCCTTTTCCAGAGGCAAAGTCCCCCAGTGAAGATGGAAATTGGATGGATGATCCAGGCACTCCAAAGCTTGGATTCTGCACATCTCCAAGCCACAGGTGAGCCTCAAGCTGGTTTGCTACTGGGCTGGGAAAACCATCTTTAGACCTGGAGAGATCCATGGTGAGTGGAATCCTTTGGATGGGGTCTTTAATGAACATTGTAACAGGCTCAGCTTTAATTACAGACCGGAGCTCCATCAAGCACTGAGTTGGGTGATTCTCTCAACTTCTTTGGGTCACCCTCCATCATCCCCACTGAGGCATTTCACTGCAGCTCATTCCAGGTGGAAGCACCATCCAGAGGGTGGCTGGGCACTGGAACAGGGAATGGTCACAGCCCCAAGGCTGACAGAGCCCAGGGAGTGTTTGGAGAATGCTCTCAGGGTGGGATTGCTGGCACTGGAACAGGGAATGGTCACAGCCCCGAGGCTGAGAGAGCCCAAGGAGCGTTTGGAGAATGCTCTCAGGGTGGGATTGCTGGCACTGGAACAGGGAATGGTCACAGCCCCAAGGCTAAGAGAGCCCAGGGTGTGTTTGGACGATGCTCTCAGGGTGGGATTGCTGGGGTGTCTGTGCAGGACCAGGAGCTGGGCTGGATGATCCTTGTGGGTCCTTCCAGCTCTCCCCACATCCATCCTACAACCTTCACCCCAACGGGGTGCCCCATTTACACACCAAGTAAAAAGCCAACCCCAAAAGCCGCTCCCGTGGCATTTTCTCAAGACAACCCATCCCACTTTCTGCCTCCGGGAGCACGGAGAGCTCCTGCAAACCATTATGGATCCCCCAGGCAGGTGCCAAGAGGCTTTACAACCTGTTTGCATCTCCCAGGCATGTTCACACCTCTATAAAGCCAGCGCACAGCTCGCGGGAACGCGCTGCCAGCGCCGGGAAAACCGAAACCAGCTGCAGGCCTGGAGAGGGAACGGTGCAGAGCTGCCCCTCCTCACCTGCCCACAGCTCCACGTGTGTTGCATCTCACCTGGAGAGGCTCTGGGAATATCCTCTGCTTTGGTTTGCTTTGCATTTATTTATGCCTCCGGGAAAAGAACGTTTTGGTATCGGTGTCGAGGCCTGCGGGGTAAATCCATAGGGTCCGGGGATGGGGCTTGGAGGAACCTGGGATAGTGGAAGGCGTCCCTGCCATGGACCTAGGTGAGCTTCAAGGTCCTTTGCAACCCAAACCAGGCTGGGATTCTCTGATCTTTAAGGCCATATCTGGAAAATCACCTTTGCCAGCTGGATGAGCACAGGAAGAGCTAGCAAAGAAAAATCACCCCCAAAAATAAACTTACAGCACAGGGACTTTACTTGAATCAGTAAAGTGAAAGCAAGTACCAATTATCACCTGAGATTTTTCCCGAGATCCTGAGGCACCATCATCTCTATCCTTCTAAAGCTGCTGTTTTGACAATGACTCCTCTACACTGACCATGTCACTGGCTGACCCTGAGACCCCAACAAAAGGCTGTGGATTTCCCTGCAGAATGACTCTCCTGGGACTTTGTGGCACTGGAAATCAAAGGAGCCCCGGCTGCTGCATGCAACACTGTGATTAGAAGCACAAAATCTCCCAACTCCTCAAAAAAAACCCCTTTTTCTCCCTTTTCCACAACAGAAACAAACCAAACCTGGTAAGTGGATCTGGGAGGGTTTTCTCTGGTCTTACCATGGGATACGGAGTAAAATATAGGTAGGAACTTCTGGTTTTATGTGCTGTGATGGGAAAGACGGGAAAGTAGGGACACTTTCCCCACACAGAAATGCCACAGAGACCCCAGGTGTGTGTGTGTGACACAGATCAGTAACAGAGGTTACACATTTGCCAACAGCTACAGGATATATTGTATTTACTCCAGCAACACCCACACATGTTTAGCAGCCTCTCCCCAGGGAGATAAGACACACGGAATCACTGCACCCTAAATCTGGAGGGGGGAAAAAAATCCACAGGAGCAGGGAATTATGTGCACTCTGTAAGGGGGGAAAGGGGCGGGATTGGCTCTGTCAGGGCCACCAAGTGAAACTGTCCCCAAAAGCAGCCAGTCGCCCTTTAACTGTGTTCGTGGAGTAAAAACTGTTTAATGGGGTCTGGGATTGGAAGGCTGTGGATCAGATCCAGGCGGGATTTGCCAAGGATTCTCCGTACAGTTATGCGGCACAGAGACAAGAGGCTCCGGGTGCGGCCTGCAAGGAAAAACAAAGGGAAGAAAGAATTACTGGGGAAACAGAGAACAGCAACACCGAGGCGGTGCAGGAGAGCTGAGGGTGCACAAATCCTGCCCCGTGAGGAGGCCAAACCTGCTGGATTTGGAGCAGCTGCCACGTGGGCAGGTTGGAAGGGCCAGCTGGAGGCTGGATGGGCTGGTGACCACAGAGGCCATCACTGCCCAGCCCACAGCAGGACCCAGGGAATGGCTGGAGCTGTGTCAGGGCAGGGTTAGGTTGGATATCAGGGAAATATCCTGAAATTTTTCTTCCCCCAGAGGGTGCTGGGCACTGCCCAGGCTCCCCAGGGAATGGGCACAGCCCCGAGGCTGCCAGAGCTCCAGGAGAGTTTGGACACTGCTCCCAGGGATGGGATTGGTGGGGTGTCTGTGCAAGGACAAGGGCTGGACTTTGATCTTTGTGGGTCCCTCCCAACTCAGGACATTCCATGGTTCTACTTGGATCATTTTAAAATTATGTAGATCTTATTTTTTCTCTCACCTATCCCCTGGAAACAACAGCACTGATGGCCAGCTCAGGCCTTATCCCAACTTTCTTTTGAGGGCTTCGAGTCCCTGGAGAGCTCTTCCAGCACAGGGACAAGAGGACGGTGGTGCCCGTGTTGATTCAGGAACTGGACCTCCACAGCACCACTCCATTATCCCACATGCTCCACCTGAGGAGTCCTGTTTTCCTCCCAAACCCAGGCCTAATGGAACTCCAGCTTACGTGAGCCTCTCTCAGCAGAAGCCCAGGCAGGTTTGAAAACCAGGCCCGTGCAAAGCTGAGTAACGTGGGGATGTGAGCTGCATCCCACAGCCTGAATCCCTTTGAAATTCCTCTGGAGCTCAAGAGGGAAACCCCACTTCCACCCCTGGTGTGAAGCTGTGGCCTTCACCAGGTGGGTTTCCGAGGTGCTGCACTTCTCCCCACCCTTTTTCACCTCCATCTGAGCTTCCTCCTGCCCCTTTTTACCACCATTTCTGGCTTTCCTTCCCAAGCAGCCTGTCCAGATTAAACTGCCTCTTGGATCCAGAGCCCAGGGTCACAAAGCTGGGACACACCTGTGTGGCTTTGGAGAACTGGATCCCACTGGTGACCCACAGCTCCAAAGCCCAGCTCGGATAGGACCCCTAAGCCTTGCCTACACGGGTAGGTAATGGAAAAGAGCTGGGAAAGATGAAAAATGCGGAGTTAGAGACAAAGGTTGGGCTGCTGAAGGACTCAAGAGGGGAAAACACCGTGTGAAGGTACAAAATGCAACAGGGGAAAAACAGGGAGTGGAGAAGTCATTAATGCTTAGTTTGTCAGCTTCTTAGACCCCATTATCTAATGGCTGAAGGTCCTTGAAGTGAGGACAGCAACCCCAGCAGAAACTCCACTTCCAAACAACCCTCCAAAGAGCTCCCCCGCATCCGCAGCGCCGCTCCGGGGCCCCAAACCCACTCACCCCTGGCTTCCTTGAACACCTCCAGCGCCTCGGGGTTCACCTTGACCCTCCCCGTGGCCTCGCCTCCCAAGGCCTCCACCTTGACGAGGTTGAGATCGGCTCCAAAGTCAATGAGGAGGCGGACGAAGGCCGGCTCGCAGCCGTGCCGCAGGACGGCGTCCAGCACGCACACGGGCGAGCCCCGCGAGAAGCCCTGCACGTTGATGGGCCCGCAGCAGTTAAAATCCGGGTTGGCTCCCGCCTGGAGCAGCAGGCGGAAGCAGGGCAGGTTGTGGTAGGCAGCGCTGATGTACAGGGGGCACACCACCAGCGTGGTCAGCGGCCGCAGCGCCTGCCCCGGCCCGCGCGGTGCCAGCTGGTGGTTCACATCCACGTCCGCGCCGTACCTGCTCGGGGAAGAGGGAAACAGGGTTGGGAATGGCAAGGGAGGAGGCTGAAGGATGTGTGGAGAGTGAGAACCTCCAGAACCCACCCATCCCTACCCTCAGAACCTCTGGAACCCACCCGTCCCTACCCTCAGAACCTCTGGAACCCACCCGTCCCTACCCTACCTGCTTCTGAGCAGGGACAACGCATCCAGCCCGGTCTGACCTCCCAGAAGCAAAGATGTTTCCCTGCCCACAGCAGCCCAGGGTTTGGAGAGAGGAGGAACAGCAACATCCCTGCCCAAAGCAGCCCAGGGTTTGGGGAGAGGAGGAACACCAACATCCCTGCCCTCCTGATAGATCGGGTTTGCATGGCCAGGTTTTGGTAGTGGGGGCCTAAAGGGCTTCTTTGAAAAGCTTTCTCCATGTTGGATGAGGGGGAAGAGGTAGAGCTTGGGAAGGAGGGAGGGGTGGGGAAGGTGTTTTTTAAGATTTACTCCACTTTTACCTAGCTCTGATTTTATTGGGAATAAATTACACTGATACCCCCAAGCTGAGTCTGTTTTGCCCGTGATGGTATTTAGTGCGTGATCTCTCCCCTTCCTTATCTCTCTCATTCCTTATCTCTCCCCTTCCTTATCTCGACCCTGGAACCTTCAGTTGTATTTTCTCTGCTCTTGTGTCTTGGCACCAGGGATGCCTCAGCCCCGAGCCAGCACGACGTCATGCTGGATGCTAACAAGCTGCCTGGGGAGCAGGGATGTTTCCAGATGACTCCACTGCAGAGGGATGCTGAAATAACTTCCCCACCAGGATGGAGCGGGCCAAAACAGCAATCCAGGCACTCGATCCCAGCCAGCAGGGAAATGGAAACGGGAATCCACACTCCACATCCGTGACAAACCCCTGCCCCCCAAGGGGCTCCAATCTGCTGGGGATTCCCCCAGGCAGTGGGGGCAGTAATTCCATGGACCTCCCATTCAGCTTGGATGGGAAGAAGGAGGGACACAACACAATCCCTAAGGAGTAGCTGGTTTTAACTGCAAAGCCCTGCCCATTTTACCCACAGAGGGAGAAAAGGCTCCTTCACTCACCAATCCCCCTCCCCAAACTGCCAACTGAGCACTCAGAGAACTAGGTTTTTCCTAGATAGCATTATATTCCCTCCAGGAGTTCATAAAACTAAGGAAAATGCCTGGGGACAAATCCTGCCTCAAAGCAGGCACAGTTCTTGCCGAAACCAGTGGGGACTGCTCCCTACCCAGCAAATGTTTAACCAAATCCTTCAGTTCTGAGGATGGGAAGAGTCTCATTTAAATTAAGCACACCCAGAACAAGGGCTGAGAGTCTCCTCTAGGAGCTGCAAATGGCACAAAGTGTATTTTTTTTCCTTAAAATCAGATTATTTTGTCCAACAAGCATTTGGACAGTTATCCATGCTGCTGTGGGACTTCCACAGGGCTGCTGGAAGGCCACTGCCTCCTGAGCAGACAGCAGGTCTCCTTTCATTTCAGTTCTTTTTATCCCCCATTATTACCATCAAAATTCTCAGTGGAAACACTCAATTCAAAGAAAACCCCCAAATTCTGCTTTTAGCAGGGTCAGGCATGCACCTGAGGCATGGGGGTGACCTGGCAGCTCTCTTTTTCCTCTTTTCTCTTTTTTTTTTGCCAGTTTGAGCCTGGCAAAAGGATCCTCTCATCCTTGCCACCCTCACTTCCACTGCAGGCAGCAAGGGATCCCACAACAGCATGATCCCAAATTATGAGGAATATTATACCCTGTCATTAGAACCCTAAATATTTCCATCAGCCTCCTAATAAAATGGATCCCCATTCCATAGCCACGTGTGGATTTACTGTTCATGGATGGCATTTCACCTCCTGCATGGTTCAGCACCTGCAGGAATGCTCAGGGATCCCAATGGTGCTACCATAGGAGTTTTGAACCAGGTGATGTTTAGACACCTGCAGCAAACCTGACTGGGTTTCAGGCTCTCTCAAAATCTTCCCTCGTATCTCAGGAAAAGAGTCTTCCTTGTTGCACTCCCCCTGCCAAAGCCCATAGAACCAATGTTTCAAAAATCTCTGTAACATAAAGGCTGCACTTTTCACTCAGTAACTCTGCACAGATCTGTGAAATCCCTACTCTGAGATATTTGAAATTTTGGGCAATCTGACAATTTGGTATTAGCTTAGCAGCCTTGGGAGAGACATTGCCTAATAAAAAGAGATTGGACAACCTCCAGTTAATTTTTAATCCTGAAAGTTGTCCAAAATCTTGCTTTTAATATTGCTGGCGAGGTATCCCAAGGAGCAGACACATAAATCAAGGCATCAGCTCTCCCTGTGCTGCTGAAATACCGTTTGCTACATTTCACCCTGCCTGGGTGGAGAGAGCAGGGGAGATTTTTGGGAATGCAGCGAGCTGAACTCTATCAACAAGCCCGTGCTGATGGGAACATCCTCCTCTCAGCTTGCTGGGAAAGGAGCCACCAGGAGGGATTGTCTCCCCTTCTTCCTCAAAATGTATGAAAATTCAAAAAAGGAAGAAAACCCCCAAGGATATTGAATCTTTTCCCATTCAAATCCTTTTGTTATTTTCTAGCATTTGAGGTCATCAGAGGGATTCCTTCAGTTTTCTTCTCTTTCACTATTTCTCCCTAAAACCTGTGTTTTCCCATTATGATCCCTTATTATTTGGCATCAATGGAGCAATGTCCAGCATGCTCCCTTGGACAAAGTCCTTCCAATTTAAAAGGAGGAATAATCAGGGCAAGCCACAGAATTTAAGCTCCCACAGCCCCCTGCTACACCTTGAGCCCTCTCCCTGCCGGTGCTGCCCAGGGAGGCTCCTGAGGGAAAAAACAGCACCTAGGGAGGTTCTTTGGGGAATCACCTCCCTCAGTCAGGGGCATGGTGGAAATAGGGGGGGATTGTAAGGTTTGGATCTGACTGGATGGCAGGCTCACAACTGGAGGCTCCTCTCTTGGGCTGGGATTGGAACATGTGGGAACAGAGCTGTTGCTGAGGCCAAGTGACGGGAAATCCAAGGATGTCCCTTTGGGCACCTCTCCAGTTCAAGTTCCCTATTTCTCCCTAAAACCTGTATTTTGCTATTATGATCCCTTATTATTTGGCATCAATGGCCAGTTGTCCAGCATACACCCTTGGACAAAAACCTTTCAATTTAAAAGGAGGAATAATCAGGGCAAGCCACAGAATTCAAGCTCCCACAGCCCCCTGCTACACCTTGAGCCTGTTCCCTGCAGGTGCTCCTGAGGGAAAAAACAGCACCCAGGAATTCTTTGGGGGAATCACCTCCCTCAGTCAGGGGCATGGTGGAAGTAGGGGGATTNGTAGGGGGATTGCAAGGTTTGGATCTGACTGGATGGCAGGCTCACAACTGGAGGCTCCTCTCTTGGGCTGGGATTGGAACATGTGGGAACAGACCTGTTGCCAAGGCCAAGTGACGGAAAATGTCTCTCCACCCTCTCCTCACCAGTTCAAGAGCTGTGAAGGCTTTGAGGAGGGAAGGAACCCCAAGGGAGCAGGAAAAGGGAGAGCCAGCCCCGTGCCCAGCCCCGTGCCCAGCCCTGAGCTGTGACCTGATGAGCTCCCGCAGGATGTCGGCGCGTCCCACCCGTGCCGCGTGGTACACTGGGGTGCTGCGGTGGTGCCGGCTGCCGTTGGGGTCAGCGCCGGCCTCCAGCAGGATCTTGGCACACTCCAGGTGCCCGTTGACCACGGCCACGTAGAGGGCAGTCTGCCCCTTGACGTCCACCAGGTCGATCTCGGCCCCCTTGCGCAGCAGGAAGTCGACGCAGGGGCCGTGGCCGGCGGTGGCCGCGATGCGCAGCGGGGTGCAGGGCAGCCACCCGCAGCACCACACCGACTTCTCGTTGATCCGGCTGCAGGGAGGGAAACACGGAGTTAGGGCAGCCCTCATTCCCTCCAGGAGGGTGCCCTCTGGAAGTGTGGGCACTGCCCAGGCTCCCCAGGGAATGGGCACGGCCCCAAGGCTGCCGCAGCCCGAACAACATTTGGACACCACTCCCAGGAATGCACAGGGTGGGGTTGTTGGGGTGTCTGTGCAGGGCCAGGGGTTGGACTGAATGATTCTTGTGGGTCCCTTCCACTCAGGATATGATTCTCTGATTTCTGGCACTTTTAGCAGCCCCAAAAAGCTCCTGTCAATAACCTCTGGTGATAGCCAGAGATTGTGGCATGAAGCAGAGCAGCGCATCCACACAGCTTTAAACGAACTTCAGTTGTGCCAGGGGCTGCACACCTGCACAAACCCCGCCTCAAAAATCACATTAAAAAAAAAAACAACCTCTCCCTTTTATACCATTTTACAGGGAGATGTCCCAAACTGGTAGCCCAGAGAAGCTGTGGCTGCCCCTGGATCCCTGGCAGTGCCCAAGGCCAGGTTGGATGGGGCTTGGAGCACCCTGGGATAGTGGAAGGTGTCCCTGCCCATAGCAGGGGTGGAATGGGATGAGCTTTGAGGTCCATATCTACCTCCAAATTCAAAGTTATCACTTCTCTGCTCATTCCATCACCTGTGGAATTAGGCTGTGGGCCCCACCCTCCTCTTCCTGTCAAACTCTGCTTTTTCCTACAAAAAAATCTCAGCCCAAGGGTCCCAAGAGGCCCAGCTGCCCAGGTAGCAGAAAGAAGGTCTGGCTCATTCTCATTTTTTGCTGAAATAACACCTTTTTTTTGAGGCTGGGAGACATTTAGCACTCTAAGCAGATTTCTCCACGGTGCAGGAAAATTAATTAACTATCCCCACAGTCACAGGGTTAGCACTGGGCAGATTCTGTAACATGGGGTGTTTCAGATTTATAGTTGATTGTAATCCCTTTTGTACGTTTTTCCCATTATCCCTAGGCTCCCGTTTTCCTGGTATCACATTCCTATCGTGATCTGAAAAGAGCTCATGCACAGCTGCCACAGCCTCACGAGCTGGTGTGAGATTTGCCTCCTGGGAAACCAGGGGAATGATCTGGGGGAAAGGGGAGCATCCTCCCACCCTGACACCTCTCCCATAAAAACCCCCATCCCTGCAAGTGTCCAAAGCCAGGTAGGACGGGGCTCAGACCAGCCTGGGACAGTGGAAGGTGTCCCTGCCCATGGCAGGGGGTGGGATAAAATGAGCTTTAAGCTCCCTCCAACCCAAACCATGCTATGAAAAAACGGGGTGAGATGGGGGTCACCATAAGGAGCAGGCTGTGAGGACAGTGAGAACATCCTAGGAGACACCTCTCCCAAAAAACTGGGGTGAGATGGGGGTCACCAAAAGGAGCAGGCTGTAGGGACAGCAAGAACATCCTAGGACACACCTCTCCCGAAAAAACGGGGTGAGATGGGAGTCCCCAAAAGGCGCAGGCTGTGGGGACAGCGAGCAGAGCACCGTGACGCCTCTCACAAGAAAAAGGGTGAGATGGGAGTCCCCAAAAGGCGCAGGCTGCTGTGGGGACAGCGGGCAGAGCACCCTGACACCTCTCACAAGAAAAAGGGTGAGACAGGAGTCCCTAGAAGGTGCAGGCTGTGGGGACAGCGAGCAGAGCACCCTGACACCTCTCACAAGAAAATGGGTGAGAAGGGAGTCCCCAAAAGGCGCAGCTGTGAGGATGACGAGTGAAGCACCCTCCCTGACACCTCTCCCATAAAAGCCCCCATCCCTGGCAGTGTCCAAGGCCAGTTCGGACGGGGCTGTAGCACCCTGGCACAATGGCAGGTGTCCCTGCCCGTGGCAGCGGTGGGGCTGGATGGGATTTAAGGTCCGTGGGACGCGGGGCAGCCCGGGGGGAGCCGGCAGGCGGCGGGGCCGTGTCCCCAGGGCTGCATGCCCACCTCTGGAAGCTCTCGTCCTGCAGCAGGCTGCTCAGGGTGGGCAGGTCCCCCACGAAGGCCGCGTCGTGCAGCCGGGTGTCCTCGCAGTGCTCCAGGGGGTGGTCGCAGAACTGCTCCCGCAGCCATTCCTTCAGGTTGCG
>VWZT01004702.1:0-30986 GCA_013397055.1 Pachycephala philippinensis
TCGCCCCCTCAGACTCGGGGCCTGGCCGTGCCCCGGACCCCGCGCTGCCCCGGCGGCGTTCGGAGCGTCAGGCGGGCCGGCGTTAATTATTCACGGAGATAAATATTTTATAGGGAACAGATGGAAAACAAACCTCAACGCGCGGCAGTGATGAAACACCTCAGTGAGGGGTTGGGTGGGAAAATGATACCGTGCGGGGACACGGAGAGGTGAAGAAGGGGGTGGGAGCGTAGGGAGGCTGAGCCCGTCCGCTGCGTGGGGAGCGGATTTGCCGGCGACAGGGCCCCAAATACGGTGTTTTTACCGGTTATTCTGGAAAAACAGGTCGTGGGGCGATAGCGATCTGTGTCTGGCAGGGAGGGTGCGGGTGCAAGGCGGGTGCGGGGAGCTGTGGGTCACCGGCGGTGGCATCTGCGGGGGCTGCCGGCTGCTGCCACCTCCCTCCCCGCTGCCACGCTCCAGTAGTGCCCGGAGCCCGTCCTGAGAGATGCCCGGACCCCCTTCTCGGGATGCTTGAAGTCCCTCCCGCGGTGCCAGGAGCCAATTCCGTGGTGCCCGCGGTGCCCTGAACCCACCCTAGGGTGCTCGGAGCCCGTCCTGGGATGTCCAGAGCTCACTTCGGGATGCCCGGAGCCCGTTCCGGGATGTCCCTCCATGGTGCCCACCCTGTACCGGGATGCCCTGAGCCCTTCTCGGGATGCCCCGCAGCCCCTCCGGCGGTGCCCGGCCTATCCCGGGTCACGGAGCGGCCGGTCCGGTTGGGTTCGCTGCGGGCAGCGCCGCGCTGGTGCCCTGCCAAGGCGGGCAGAAACAGAAACCTTTAACCCCTGAAATATTTACAGCGCCATAAACCCCGCGGTGCTGCGCGCTCCCAGCCGGCACAGCGGCACCGCTCCCGGCTCGGGCCGCATCCGCGCGTCCTGCGAGCGCTCGGGGCGCGGCGGTACCGCCGGGCCGGGTCGGAACGAACCGATCCCTTTTCGCCGCTCCATCTCCCGGTCCCTCCCTCTCTCCCCGCCTCCCTCCGTCGGTCCCCGCCTCCCTCCGTGCTCGCGGAGCCGTCTCGCCGTGTCCCTCGGCGGGAGCCGTCGCGGCCGGGCGCGCCGCGATGTCGCTGTGGCTGCGGTGGGGCCGCGGCCCGGAGCGCAGGGCGGCCGAGCGGCGGGAGCTGGAGGCGCGCAGCCGGCAGCAGTGGGNGGCTGGAGCGGCTGCTGGGCGAGGAGCAGGAGGCGCTGGCGGCGGAGCTGCGGGAGCGGCAGCGGGGCGGGATGCGGAGCCAGGAGCTGCGGGACGGCCCCGGAGAGTTCAGGAGGAAGGTGAGGGAGCGGCCCGGCCGTGCTCGTCCCGCATCCCGGGGCTCGTCCGGTGAAGGGCCGCTCCCGTGGTTCAGCTGTGCCAGCGGGATTTGCTGGGGACTCCCCAGGAGTTGCCAGCACTTGGTTCCCTGAACCCCTGTCAGACTTCGCCGGGTATGGGATACCGAGCACTCTTGTATCCTGACTTGACCCAGCTCTGTGTTCCCAGTTTGCTGAGCCGCTGCTGCACGAGCACTGGAACGAAAACAACGCGGAGCTCCGAAAGGTGATGTTGCTTTCTCTTGAGTCCCTGCTGCCTTGTATTTATTAAACCGGTTTTTATCTTGAAAGTCATCATATCTCTACTGTTGTCACTCATCTTGCATCATAGCAACAGCCCCAAGTTCTGATAAACAAAAGGCAAAGAAGTGAAAGGGTTTAAGTTTAAAGTTTTAAGAAGCCTCCTCAAAGCTATATTTTTAAACGTCAGAAATCTGATCAGACTCTGAGCAAATTTTCAGTGCTCACAATGTAAATATCTCAGGTGCATAAAATATAAATAATATAAAAAGTATAAATCTTAATATCTCAGCTGTACCTGCTGTGCTGTGGTGCTTCCTCATTCTTTATTCCACCCATGTGCTGCTCCAGTGCTGCAGCCTGTGTCACTGCCACTGTGGTGTTTCCCATGTGATAATGACCCTCAGCTCAGGACCTGGTGGGCACCTCGGACACTCAGACGAGCCCACCTCTGCAGAGGCAGATCCTGCTGGGATTTCAGGGCCAGGTGATGCTCCGGAGAGTCCAGAAGATCCAGGGGGACAGAACCTCTGGCACTGATGGCCCTGCTGCATCTGTTGTGTCTCCAGGTGGAGTCAGAGCTGCACAGGAAGCATGTGAAAGAGGCTTGGGGCGATCAGCTAACGCCAAAAAATACGGTATGAGGGGTGTTCTGGTCTCTGGGAGGACTCTGAAACGCATGTGCAGGTGGAGATGTGACACTTGTGCCCCAGGAGCTGCTGCCAGGAAGGGCTCCCTTAACAAAGCCATCCAGCTTGCAGGAGTCTGCTCTGTGGATTTTCTGAGCCAGAAGCTGTTTCTTTGTGTCAGGCTAACCTGAAGTGCTGTTTTCTTTTGCCTGGGAAAGGAAGAGGTGACCGAACTCGAAGAGAAGAAACGTTATGAAAATGAGAACGAAACGGCGCGAGGGGAAGCGCCGGAGAGAACGAGACAAGAGGAAGAGAAGCATCAGCTGGAGGAGAAGCAGCAAGCAGAGACGTTGCTTCAGCAGATAGAAGAACTGAAATTACAGGAGACAAAGGTAATCTTGACTTTCTCCTCATTTGAGAAGCATTCCTTGCTTCACTTGGAAATATAGCAAGGCTGACCTGACCTCTTCTCTCCGTGTTTGCACTGCAGGGAGGGTTTTTCCTGCCTGCAGAGGAGCAGAACAGGGTACAAACTCCGGTCAATCGTGCTCTCTGGGATGTTGTAGCTCTCTGATGTATTCTGTCTGGGTGCTTGTTTTTTCCTTTTTAGGCAACAAAGCTGAAAAAGGAACAAGAGAATTTATTAAAGCAGCAGTGGGAGCTGGAGATCTTGGAAGAAGAAAGGAAACAAATGGAAGAGCACCGGAGGAAGAAAGAGCTCGGGTAGGACACCAAGTGGAGCTTGTTTTGGATAGACTCTGTTCCTGTGTCCACAGCAGTACTGGGGGCACAAGGAGATATTCCAGGTAGCAGTGGTAGGATCTAAATATTTGGGTTTTTGTGGACTCGCCCACAGCAGCCAAGGAGCAGAGGCACTGGTGCCCTTACTTTTTGTTGTTCCTGGTAGCAGGTTCCTCATTGTCACAGATGTACCTCCCTGAGTGCTGCTGTACGATGACGTGGTGCTTTAGAGTCAGCGTGATATTGGCTTTTGTTAAATTTTGCTTTTTTTCCCCTCCTTCAGTCGCTTTTTGAGGCATCAGTGTGACGTCCAGTTAAGGAGACGAGCGCAGCAGATACAGGAGGAGCTGGTAAGAGATTCATTTATACTTTATAGATGCTGTGTGGTGAAAAAACTTGTTCTGTGTGTTTTGCACAGATTTCCTACAGATCAGGAGGCCCCTTCCAGCTTGTGCACAGGAGCACAAAGGTCACAGGGAAGCAGCAGATGGAGCATCTTGCTGAGCACACCCTTGATACTGTCAACCAGAAACACCCAGAGGGGCCCTGCACACAGGCTGGAAGGCTGGAAGTTGTTAATCTCGTGGCTTTTCTCCAGGAGACAGACAGGCAAATCTTATCAGCCCTCCTGGAGAAAGAAGATGAGGATCAGCGCCGGCAGATCGCGCGGCGGGAACGGGCGGTGGCAGACGTGGCCTGGATGAAGAGGGTCATTGAGGAACAGCTCCAGCTGGAAAAGGAGAGGGAAGCAGAGCTCGAGACTATCTTTAGGTGAGTCTGCCCACCTCTGAACCTCACTTGGAGAGTCCATGTGTGCTGAATGTTCCAGGTCAGAGGGTCACTGAGAGGCACAGGTGGGATGGACACATCAACTGCCAGGGAACAAACCTGAAGAGAAACTTGAGTGCTCCTCTAAAGCACAGGATAGCTCATCTGTGCCTGGGCTTTTAACCCCAGAGATAATTCTTCCTCTTTGCTCTAGGGAAGAAGCTAAAAAAATATGGGAGAAGAGGGAAGAAGAATGGGAAAGAGAGAAGGCAGCCAGAGATCGCCTGATGAATGAGGTGATGATGGCCTCTGTTGATGATGTGCCACCCTTGGCTCAATGAAACCATCATTCCACTTGTAACCCAGCACCCTCTGGAGAGTCAGAGCCTTCCGTACCAGGGTGGAATTTTGCTGCTTGTCTGGGAACTAATTAACCATCTTCTCCCTCCATCCCCTCCCTTCACACAGGTCCTTGCAGGCAGACAGCGGCAGATCCAAGAGAAGATGGAGTTAAACAGACGGGCCCAAGAGGAGTCCATAAAATATCGAGAGCAGCTGATCAAAGAACTCGAGGAGGTGAAGGAAGGGACTCGTCGGGAGAAGGAGCAGGAGGAGGAGCTGCAGAGAGCCCGCAGGAGGGAGCTGCAGGCACAGGTAGGCTGAGCTCCCCAATACACACCTGGCTGGTGAGGCTGCCCCATCTCACCTGATTTCCTGTGCACAGGGGACAGAGCGCAGCGTGAGAGAGGAGGAGGAAGAGCAGGAGGGATGGGCTCAGCAGCACTGTGAGGAGCTGAAGCAGCAGGAGGGAGAGCAGGGCTGGCACAACAGGGTAAGGTCACCCTGGCACAGGGGTCACTCTGACACAGGGGTCATCCTGGCACAGAGGTCACCTCAACACACCAGCCCATCACAGAGGGTGACAGCATCATTGTCTCTGATCGGCACTTTACTTGTCATAGTGCCAGGGCACAACACTGGGCTGTTCCTTCCCCTCCCAGAGCGCTGCAGTTCTCTCTTTTCTCTTTTGCTGATATTGATATATTAGGCCCTATTTTTTAAAGAATTTTTGAGGCAGACGTGTTGCTAATGCCTCAGATGTTGCTCAGTGCTGAAAGGGATTTATTGGCTCCATTAATGCAGTTGGTAGAGTGCAGCTCCTATGCTCAGTGTCTTTGTTGTCTGTCCTGCTTTGCCTGGCTCTAATTTTACCTAAAGCCCCTGCCCAGCTCATCACCTCCTGTTGATGCTGAACAGCATGTGTGGATTAATTCCAGAGCCCATAAACCAGTGCTGGTCTTTGTTTTGACCCCATTAGTTCTACAGTTACCCAAGAGCAGCTTGGACCTGAGGAATGAGCATGAGATGCAGCTCTGGACTACAGAAAGAAAATGCTGAAGACACAAGGAACTCCTGATATAATGGTGCCTCTGGAATATCCTACAGTGAGACCAAGACTTGACTCAGTAGATTTCTGAAAACATTTAGCTGTGGCCCAGCTGAAGAGGAGCAAATTTCTACTATCTTCAAGAATGTGGAGGTGTGAGCACCTTCAGAGAAGTGAACTGCTTCACTTTGCATTCTGGAGTTGTGCTCAGGCATTTTAGTACGTGAGAGGCTGCAGCAACCCAGGAAATAAAAGGCCCCTGTGGACCTGAGCCATGAGAGAATCTGTGCCTCCCCAGGAACAGGAGCTGTGAAACACCACGAGCTGTGTCAGACTCCCACCTTGGAGAATCAGGCTGTGCCTTGGTGCCCACTGGACTTTGAGGAGTTAATTCATAATGCACACTGCAAATCAGTCAGATCATGTGTGCTGTGGCAGCAGTGCTCGTCCAGCTCCTCACCAGAAGGTGCTGGAGACTTCATTAAATGTTGTTTTTCACTGGTTTCATAAATAATGAATAATTGAAACCTGAACAAGGATTTGTTTTTTTTATGTGAGCAGACTACTGCAACAGGAGGAGAGGAGATGGAGTTGATTATTGCACTTCATTCCTTGCTGTTACCATCAACTACAGCAGCTTGACATCAGTCCTGTCACAGTGCACCAGGAGCTGTAAGAGGGCTGTGACAAAGACTGGAGCCACCTCAGCACTTTACTCAAGTATAAAAACCTTTCCAAAGATCTTTAGAGGACCAGCAGTCAAATAACCCCACATTATTTCACACACTGAAAGGGTTTTAGCATTTTATAGTAATACTGTAAACAAAAGATTAAAAGTCAAAATATTGTACAGACAGAATGACACTGATAAATACAAGGTTTGGAAAAAGGCAAAAAAGCTTTTCCTTTCCTCTGCAGCATTTTGTAAAGGAAGAGCAAGTTTGTTTACAGGGGAGCAAGAGGAGATCTAGTCCTAAAAGAAAAACACACCTTTGTTATTTGAGGTGCTACAAACTCTATGATTGCAGTGCTGTGAGTGGAGGGTTCATGAACTTGCTGCTGGGGGTTCCTGTGGGGTGTGAACCACTCTGATTTCAGCGTAGCTGGAGCAGGGGCTGGCAGTTCCTAAAGTGTCCCTTGGTTTCGGATCAAAGGCAGGTTTAAATAAGTGATAAATTACCCCATAGCTCAGTGTCACCCTGCTTTGGAAAGCAGGTAAGATATGTTAAAAAACAGCACACAGAGGTGTCCTGAGAGACTGAAAAATACCATCTGCTGCCTTTCAGCCACGCCAATTTAAGGAAAAGTTCCTACAAGATTTCAATGTATTTAATGAATTGCCAGTTGCATGATTTTGAAGTAGGTTTCACGAAGGTCATTTGCACTTTTAATCCCAGCCTGCCTGCGTTGTCAGGCGAGAGCTGCTTCTGGGGTTCAGAAGGACAGAGAGGAAATAAAACCCCACAATGAAGAACATTAATTTACTGGGTTGTCATCTCCTCTCTCCATTCCTTCCCTCTCTCAGACTCTGGGAGCCAGACACAGCACCAGGAATCCAGCAGTGCTATGGATATGTCCACACAAACACACCATGGCTGGCTCCTGGGCACTGACAGCACACTTCCAAATGGGACACAGGCAGAGGCAAAAATCAGTGATTTCCTGCACCACCCGAAATTCAGACTCCCAAAAAAATTCTCATTTTTGAAATTATGGACAGACACACTTTTGTGAACTGTTAAGGATGGAGAAACCTGGAGTACACATGGCCACTGGGGCCAGGCAGCCTGGCAGGGGTTACTCAGCAAGTTGTCAAATTTTGAAAGATTTGCATAAAAAACAGGAGATATAAGAAATGTTTTCACATTTGGATATGTTGAGGTACAGAGGTTATGTGCTGTGGCAGACACAGCTGCTTTTGCACTGGCACTCTTCTAACTTCCTTTTTTTGTTAATGAGCACAGAAATCTCTAGTGAAATTGTATCTGGAGTTACTGAGAAATGCTGCTGCAAACAAGACGGTGCCTCAAAGATGACAGGAAAATTCTGCAGGAAACTTAACAATGAATTACTAACTCAGAAACAAAGGATAGTATTTTAACCACTAATGCCCTAAAATAACATCAAACATATATATTAATGGCATAGTGACAACTAAAAGAAATAACTATTAAGTTTCAAATTCCTTCCAAAAACAGATAAAGTGACAAAGACCTTGTAGAGTTACACGTAACAAGCTTGGATGCCCACAACTACTACTGGTTTAGCAGACTAAAAAACATATTGCACAACAGTTGATATGGGAACAGAGAACGTTGGGCTTGTACCCCGTTACCAGGACAAACCTTCTTCCTGCTGGGAACGATCCCGGAGCCTGGGGAGCCTCAGCCAGCGGGATCCCAGCAGGGGAGGCTCCAGAGGGATGGAGATGCTGCCCTCCCATCCGTGCAGTGGTGTCAGAGCAGTTCCACCAGCAGGATCTGAAAGCAGAACGTGGCCCCAAGGAAACATCTACAAGAGCTCGGTACAGCGCTGGGACACGAGAGTGGCTCGACAGCTACTTGCAACATGCTATTATCCATAACTACACTGGCAACACAGGCACAAAATAAGGCAGTGGGTTAAATTAATCATAAAATTGTTAGAAAACATGCAAAAATAATACTGAGTTAAAAAAAAAACCAAAAAAAAGTTTCTTGCCCCATTAAGTTTTTTTCCTCGTAAAAATGCGCATAGTTCCACACCTATACGTTGAAATCCAACCTTTAAAAAAAACCCCAGAGAGTAAAAAGCCCCGAGTGCCTCAGTTGTTGTTCTCTTTGGTTGTGATGGTGACCAGCTGCTTGGCAGCCTTGGCGATGTCGTAGGCGCACTGGATGACCTGCTGTGTCACCAGCTGGATGTCGGGCGCGGGGCTGGGCTCGGCGGGCAGCGCTTTCCTGCACTCCGACTGCAGTCTGTAGGCACTGGATGTCAGCAGGCGCAGGGAAGTCCTCACCAGCTCCGACTTGGGCTTCTGGGAAGGGAAAAACAGAAGCTGAAGCGGGCAGAACAACGCAACCTTTTAATTAGCCGGGAGCGCTCACAAGGGTTCTTTGATGCGGGGTGGCTGCGGCCGGGCTCTGCCTTCCCCTCGCGGCAGCAGGCGGAATTTCGCCTCTCGGGGAGATTCCAGACGGCTGCCAGGCAGCAGGCAGGGAATATTGCTGCATGCCCTCCCTTAGGAAGTTACTCATGCACATTTCTGGTGCCTGTTTACTGTCCCAGCCCGCGTCCTGGCTGGCAGGAGGGGACAGCGTGTCCAGAACGATGGATGCAGGCAGGATAACAGCCTTGGCTCTTTCCTCGCTGTTTTGGAGAAGTGGGTGAGACTTTACAAGAACTCAGCCCTGGGGATTTCACTCCCTAAATTTGCTGTGAGCAAACAAATCAGTTTGGTGGGTGGTAACAGATCTAAACATAGCTGCAGGAAAGAAATCCAGGCAATGGCACTCAGATGGAAAAGGGGGTGAGTCTGGTGAAATCCCATATAACCACACAACTCTTCATGCCAGTACCTCCAGTTTTGTGCAATTCTTAAGAGTTTTAGGTTCAAGAGTACAATTAGAGGCCTGCACTCACACTTTAGCCCTTCCCAGTTGCCATGCTAATAAATACTAATGCTAATAATAATAAATAAAGGTGCATCATAACCCCATCATTTCTCCCTAACATCTTCATTTAATGAAAATAATTTTTGATTTTCATTCTGAAGGGAAATTACACAAGAGGAGCAGGGCCAAAACCATTCTGATGGTGGCAGGTACTTACTTTTGGGAACAAGGCTGCCATTTCTGTCACTGCCACATGTATTCTCTCGGAGCACGGTATATAGCTGCAAAAAGATGCCCTGGGTTATTTATTGTGTAGAGACTCCTTTCCCTCTTCCAGTTCACTGCTCAGTGATTGTTATTCTGAAAACAGCCACGTGGCTTCAGAAAAAGCAAGAACTTAACCAACAGTGCAAAATTATTTTTTAGATTTTGCAGAGTTTGTTTCAGAGTTGGTTTGAAGGAATAACCGTCCCCACTTTTTATATAAAACATTCTCAGGAAAGTCTCCATTTATGTGCAAATTCAGAACACCAAGGTGCCTTCTTGGATTAATTAATACCCAGTAAACAGACATGGCAGAGTTCTCACACACATGCACCCCCAAACTACCAACTACATTCACAGTCTGTGAGTTCTAGGCTAAATATTCACTAATTCTGATGAGTTAGTTAATAACACAAAGGCAGATTCCACGAATCCTCATAGATTTCACTTCTGATTTATATACCAAACGAAAATTGGTCTGTTCAAAATAGATCTTATCATAAACTGCTGTGAACAGTGAAGTGTTAGTGTGCTCTCTCACAAATCTCATTTCAAAAGACTCGTTTTTATGCTTCAAAGACTCAACTTAAGCATAAGTTAGTTCACATGATTCAGTCTTAACGAAGAGAATCTCAAAAATCACAAAGCATTCAAGAAAACTATTCAGCATGTGTGGGTTATGGTAGGTCAGTGCCCTTTCAAGCAAAAAGAGCCCCCAAACCCACCCCCCCCAAATCGTTATTTATTTGATCTTCTTGCAACACCAAAGGTGCAAAAAAATCAGTCACTTGCAAATGCACTGAGAGAGAAGCAACACACTGGGGTCATTTTGGCAATGCAGGAAAATTGCTTGAAAAGGAGTATTTCCATGTGTCTCAAGTCACATGAGTTCTTCCAAATAAACTAAAAGTGGAGAGAGGTTTCCCAAGTTCACCACAATTCTTCTGCTGTTGAGTTACTGATTAATCTGCTCCCTGCAGCCACACTGACCAGCACCCTACTCGTTAAAAAGTCAATTTACTGATTAAACCCTTCACTAATAAGCCAGAGAAAGCCCTGAGAATAACCTGAATGAGCCACCCAGGTGAACAACAGGTGTTTCACTGTATGTTCTCTAGGTCAGCTGCAAAGTTTCCAGTGTGGCCTGGAGGAATGGCTTTAGTTTAATGTCTAAATACTCACTTGTGAAATGCTCTGACACTGTGTTGGGTTTACACACATTCCAGTGAGACATCAGGAAGGTATTCAAGTAGTGACAGCTTGGAAAAGGAATCCCTCATTAGCAGTAAATTGTGTTAATCTCTTCCTCCAATCCTGACATTTGTTGGCCGGGGTTTGAACCTGGGCAGTTCTGTTTTGAAGAGCCTCTCACTTAAGTTTCACTTCTATTTTAGGCATTAATAAACAGTATTTTGGTCAGGTTGGAAGATACCATATAAACACACATCTTTTTTCATGGATTTGGGATACAAATGATCTCATTTGACCCCCAGTTGTATAAACACTTGAGGGGCCTCAGCTGTCAGGTGAGAATGTTCCACCTTGGGAATGTGAAACTCCTGCTACTTTTGCAATGGTGCAAAGAAGCAGCAACCACATGTTTTGTTCATAAAAATCACAGAATGCTTTGGGTTGGAAGGGACCTTCAAACCTCAAAGATTTCTTCCTAAAGGAAGAAATTCTTCCCTGTGAGGGTGGTGAGGTGCTGGCACAGGTTGTCCAGAGAAGCTGTGGCTGCCCCATCCCTGTCAGAGTCCAAGGCCAGGCTGGATGGGGCTTGGAGCAATTGAGGATAGTGGAAGGTGTCCCTGCCCATGGAGGGGGTGGAACAAGATGGGCTCTAAGGTCCCTTCTAACTCCAGCTATTCTGTGATTCCATGCTCCAACCAAAGTTGTTGTAATTTAATTTATCCTGACAGACAATAAACGAAACAGAGACAGAAGAATCCTTTACACCAGAGCCAGCTGCAGCTCCAGGCTGTGGTTCTGTTCCCCACTGATCACTACTGGGAGCTGAAGGTGCTGTGCCACACCCCTGGGGCAGCCTGGAGGGGCTGCCTGCAGTTCCCTCATCCCTTGGAGCATTTCATGCATCGCCTTCCACGACCCCCGTGTGGCCGGAGTGGGAGGGAAAGAGGCAGCAGAGAGAAGGAGAAAGGACACTGTGCCTGGGAGGCAGGGACAGAGGCCAGAGTACCAGGAGGCAGGGCTGGGCTGCTGGCTGGTCAGAGGCTGCAGCGGGGCTCGCTCAGCCCCGGGGACCCGCGTGCCGAGGCTGTGTCTGAGCTGGGATGTGCCCCCACGCTCCAAGGGCCTGCTCAGCCCCATGGAGCACAGGGAAAGGGATGGGAGAGAGTCAGAAACAAAAGGAAGAAGGGGTTTCATTAATAGATGATATTGTTGCATCACTTTACTCTCCAGTTATCTAGGCAGCACGTGATTTTTCTCTACAGCATTCCCAGCACGAGCTTGGAGGGTGTGTTATTACATCCTCAAGTATCTCGTTTTGATAAGGAAGCATTCCCCTGTGTTAAGGAAGCCAGGGAAGAGGAAAACAAAGAACAGCAGCTTCCTAGTTCAGTGTTTTGCAAGATAACACTCATCTAAGCATAGGCAAACACCCCACTCCATGTGTGGTACAGAAACTAAAAATGCAGCATAACAGGTTTTTTAAAAACCTGATCAATTCAACAGTGAAAGCCAGGTATGCTGCATTGTTTCCTTCAATGATTTAGAAAAAATTCACATACTGTGTAGTGTGATACACATAAAAACTAAACTCGTTTAAAGCTTCTCTGTGAGAAACAAGCAACAAGAGGTTGCACTGGAAAAGGTTACACCAAGGGCAATGAGCTCAGCACAAACACGGCAGAAATCGTCACTCGGCTGAGAAGGAGAGGCCACGGCGGCCCTACTAAAAATAGCAAAGTACAAGAAGGAAAAAACACAGAACAAAAGTAGCCCCATTGTTGTGCACTCCTCTGAGCGAGGCAGGAAGTGAGGGCTCAACACAAACCGCTGCTGCTTCTCCCAGGCACAGAGGGCACCGAGCTGGGGCCACAGCAGGGCCAGACCCAACCAGTCTGCAGGGCCAGGTTCGCTGGAGCCCAGAGTGTTCCAGCCCCAAAATGTGCTCACACCTGGGAATATGTAACTCTGATTTACAGCCTTCTAAAAGAGCTGTGTGGGGAGCACCACCTGATGATCAGCAAGGGCAGTGTCACCATTAGTCAGCCACAGCTATTCTGGAAATTGTTCAGGTGGGCCAGAACTTCCCTGAGGGAGCTGAAGCTGCTGCAGCCTGATGTGCTCAGTGTGCTGCTTACTCAGCTGGGTCTGTGTCTAAACCCAATGGTTCAAAATACTTTTGCTGGTACATATCCTGTACTGATACCTCAGTAAGAAAGCCAAATTCTCCCCCTTTCACAATTTTCTCCTGAAGTAAGGCTTGGTGTTACTATCACATTCTGTGGGGTGTGATCACCTATGGACACAGAGGGGTGAAGACCCAAGAAAAACTTGCAGTGAGTTCTCTACAACACATTTGACTTGTGTATTATTCAACACTCATTTTGCAGCAGGACTCACAAGCTAAGGGCAGGGCAGGGCAGAATCCACTCACAAGGGGCTGGTCACTCATCCCCAACTTGCCCTGTGGCACTAAGGACACCAGGGAACACCACAGACCTACACATTTTACAGGTGTGAAATAGTGGGGCTATATTTTACTTTCATCTGTACTACAGGTGAAAACACCTGAAGAATTTTGTTTTCTCACCAACTGCAGAGCTTTTCCAGTGCTCCCTCCTTACCTGTCATGTTTGTTCTCCTGTGCTGCTCGCAGCAGCTCCTGGATGTTCTTGGTGATCTGCTCAGTTTTCCGAATCACATCTTCTGTACTGGGCAAACTGGAGCTGGGGGCTGAGTCTGTGTCTTCAGGGATGGACCCCTCCCCCTGCCAAATGACACTGCGCTGCCGGCCCTTCCTGCCTGACCTGCAGGGGAGCAAAGCAGGGCTTGGAACGGGGACAGAATGATCTCCTGTCACCCCCAAGCTGTGTCAGCTCTGTCACAGCACCTACCCTGACTCCTCCAGCTCCACGGGGGTGGTGGGGTTGTCATAATCACTCTCGGACACGCTGCTCTGCTTCTCCAGCTTCGAGGCCTGCAAGGAACAGATTTACTTCAGGAAAAGAGCAGGAAAGAGCAGCCCTGGGCTGTGCCAGAGCCATGTCCTGTGCACGTGGATTTGCTCTGTGCACAACAGCTCCTGCAGCAGCTGCTACCCTGGAGCTGCTGTGCCTCTCTCCCCATGCCAGGCTCCTGCTCAGATTCTACCCGAGGCCCTGGGCACTGCCAGCACAGCACAGCCCCACAGCACCCAGCATGGCAGGACAGACAGACAGACACAGCACAGCATCCTTCCCTGCCACTGAAACTGCCCCAGGGGCACACACTGAGAAGCCCACCAGGAGCAGAGGCCAAACGGAGAAGCAGCACCATGAAACAGGAGCTTGAAGAGTGAGCAAGAACCCCCGGAGAGGGGGAGAACCCCAGAGAAAAAGAGGCCAGACCAAGACAGCAGAACAGAGGCCAGAGACCATCGGGGAGAGGCTGAATGCAGAGTGGAAACCAACTGGTGGGAGGCTGGCCCTAGGAAGACCACTGCAAAATGGGAGCCCAAAACAAGGGCTGAAGACTGTGGCAATGGGAAGGCCAAAATAAAGACAGGAGACAGAGAGTGGGGGAGTCCAAACTGCAGGTGGAAGAATGAGGACAGGTACAGAGCCAATGAGACTTGGAGCTCATTACAATTTGGGGGCCAACACAAGAGTGGTTAAAGCCCATTGCAAAGTGAAGCCCAAAATGGGTGGAAGGCCAAAGTGTGAGGAATTGAGGCCCGTTGAATCCTTAATACTGGAACAGAGCTGGAAGACCAAAGTGAGAGTTGTGCCCCAGAGCACAGGATGCAAGAAGGGCAGGAGGCCCAACCATCAGAGTAGAGGGCCATGGAAGAATTGTGCCAAAAGGAGAGCAGGGGCCAATTCCAAAGTGGAAGCTGAAATGAGAGCAGGAGGAATGCAGGGAAGCAGAGGCTGGATTGAGCTCTGTAGGCCCATTGCAAAGTGGGAGGCTGATCCCAGAGCAAAGGCTGAATGAAGAAAGGGATACCAAAATGAGCTTGGAAGCCAAATCCTCAGCCAGGCCCCAGGATCGACACATATCTGCCTTCTCAAGTCTTCTAAAAACTGCAAAGCTTCTCCCAGGTGCCCAGCATAGTGTCTCTGGTGTCAAATACACCACATTGGTGTCACTCTGATCACAGAGCAGCAGCTCAGGGTCCTTCACAGCCCCAACAACCAGCTCTGGAGCTCTTACAGAAACCCTGAAGTCACTATGAGGGTACCTCAAGGGTTAAACTGTAAGGGACACCTCCAATGTGCATCCCTGACCCAAACATTTAGGAATCTGCTTACCAAATAATACTTCTACCTCGAGGACAGACCAAAAATGTGACCAAGAACTGGTTTTCACTGGCTGAGATTCAGTACATTTGTTAAGCACTCATGTGATGTTAAACCCATCAATTCTTAAGTGATGCACCTGGAGTTAGGAACCCTTTTCAATTTTAAAGTTACTCTGCACAGAAGGAAAAATCAGCATTTTTTTAAACACTCCTCTCTCAGGACAGCTGGTATAGGTCAGCTGTGAAAGTGACATGTATTTTGAAGGTAAGAAATTATGATATGTAGAGTCTGACCTTTCCCCTCTCCCAGGTGTACAGACACAACACCAATAGTGGCAAGGCTCTACCATCTTTCAGAAATACAAAGAGCAGTGATGAATTACAAGAAGAGGATACTATGGATCTCTAATACAGAATCAGTGTAGAATAAAAACAACCAACCAAACCCTCTGCAAGTTTCCAGTACCAGACAGCACTGCAGCCAAACCCAGATTTCCATTTGGCCAAGCAGAATATTCCCTTAAAAGTTTTATCATCTATCCCTAGTTGCAAATCTAGTATTTTCTGGACTGGTATGTCCAAACACTGTACAGTCAAAACAAAATGGGGACAGAAGGAATTAAAAAGCAGGTTCTGTGTCCTGGCAGGGAGAGGCCAGAGCAAACATTTAAAACCCCAAATTTGTTATCTGTAAGGCAAACAGTCAATCAGGACCACCTGGACTGGTGCAAGCCAGCGGCCCCCAAGGAAAGCAGCTTTGAAGCTGGGCCTCATGCAGTGCTTGTAGTCAGCAGGAGAGTTGTACATTGTCTTAGGAATATCAGTGAGAGCCTGGAAAATCACTGTCCAAACAGCAGCCAGCTCATCTCGGGGCTGTTGTGCAGCTGAACAAGTGACCTGGAGAACTGTGCGTGGTGTTAAAGGCTGAAGATGTGGAGTTAGAGAGAGGCAAGTGCCCAGAGCTGGTGGCAGCAGGAATGGAAGGGAGGAAGTTCTGCTCCATGCAGGCTGGAAGGCCAGGCAGTGAGAGGGGGAAGAGAGAGGATGTGGTTCTGGGGAGATCGGCAGCTCCTCCAGGGAAAAGACCGATGGGGAAGGTACTTAACCCTTCGTGTGCTCTCATCCCTCGACCAGGAAAGCGTGGAGGGGAAGGAAGGTAGAGATGAAGAGGAGGTCACAAACGCACTCCTCCCGATCTAAAAATGGGAAAGAGAAAAACACTCGGGAAAAACCAAAACCAAAACACAAACAAACGCTTAACTGAAATTAAAGGAACATTCTTAAAACCATGGAGGTGACATAAAGGAAGAACGATTTTGAGAATCTGGCTTAGGCTGAGTGGACTTCATTCTTTCAAAATACAAATTGGATTCATGCTCATTCTAATACTGAGATTCCAGAAATGCCAAATTCCACGGAGGATAAAAAAAATTCACCACATGCCAAATTAACTAACTCCACATAATGAATCAATGCTTCAGAACAGCTACTCCTTTCGAAATCTCCACCCAAATGACCAAAGGACCTGTACAAAGCACTGTCACATTTTGCAAATAGTCACACACAAATGAATACTGACATTTTCTGCTGCCGGAACTGCCTTCATATGAACATGACAATATAATTAAAAATTATCCAGATTTCATAGCTTAAATTAATTTAATTGAAGGTGGGGACCGATTCCCTTGGTGCATTCAACTGTCTTCTGTGGAATGTGCATGGAACATTTGCCCTCCCTCATGCCCAAGGTAACTTCAAAATACATTTTAAAGGTCTTAATGATCTAACTGGAAGGAAATACAAGACAGTGCTACTAACAGGGAAAGATATTGCCAGAAATCCACACATTTTATATGTGTCAAAAAACCACTGTGCTGTATTCCTGCCCACAGGGCAATCTAAGAAGGTGAAACAAAAAATTAACTGTATTAGTTAATTAAATGCACTTGTTAATTAAATGCACTAGTGTGTGTTGGGTCACTTCTGTAAAGTGGGAACATCTCGGTGCAAAATCCCTCTGGCTAACAGAGAGCTCCCTCTCCACATCACACAGGAAAATACTAAACCAGAAGAATCTGCTTGACTGGCAGATCTAAACCATCTCCAGCCTCCAGTTTCAAACTCAGAATAAGAAACTGGTGGTCTGGGGAAAATTTTTCAATTTAATTTTATTTTTGCAAGGTTACCATGAAGTTCCACAAACCGGTACCTGTCTGTAGATCTCCAGAAATACATGCACTTTACCTACCTCCTTGAAATACTATTTTCCCCTGTTCTGATTTTTAGACAATCACATACTGATATTTGAGATATAGATGTATATATATACATAGTGTGGTTAAAAAACCAGCTGAGCAGAAGCCAAAAGCTCCAATTTACATATCCCAGAACTGCTACAGCTTCTGCTTTTCAAACCATCAGGCTCCTGCAGACATGTTAATACAGCAAACATGAACAATTCTCACAGTTCTTATTCCCCGTTTCTTTTTTCCCCTCTGAGGCAGAAGCTGAGTGAACGAGCAGCGTTAGAAGAGACAGAAAAGCTGAACACGAGAGGCAATGCAGAAGCAGCAGCAGTTTTACTCACGTGTGGAGGGAAGGGCTGCAGCCTGGTGATGTTTTCCTCTGGGTAGGTGACCTCCCCCATGGGCAGGTAGGGCTTCTGCCCCGAGCCAGTCTCGTACATGGACATGGGCCTGCTGCCCCGGGCCGACGGGCGCCGCTTTAGGGAGGAATTGCTGCTGGGGTCTGGGTACTCAGAACCACTTTGCACCTGATAGATATTGGTTGTGGCCTGTCTTCTGAGGTTGGTATTTTCACTCTGTAGCGTTTGGAGCTGAAAGAAATGTTTAGCAGTGCGATTTGGTTTCCTAAGAGCAAGTGTCAAAAGCAAAGTGACCAAGCGACACTCGCTCGGCAGCTGTGCTAGAAAATCCAGCTACTGCTAGCTGGGGGTTAATTTCTTTTTAAAATCTGCTTGACTTGCTTGGTATAAGCATAAAAACACCTTTGTTCCAGATGTGGGAATATTTAGGTGCTGATTTCCAGCAGCTGCTGGGCTGTAAACTAAGTTAGATGTTAAAATTGGCTGTTGTAGTCCTAAACACACGACCCCTTTCCTTCCAGCCTGCTCTACTGGCACAGGAATCCTGGGATGGAATGAGGCTGTGGGGGAAGGACTGCCAACACAACAGTTTTCCAAGCAAAGGGATCCATTTCAGCAGCCAATACAAGGACTTAGAAGACTTTAACATAAGGCCCATGAAATCTGACAATGCCAGAACTGCAGCATAGACACCAGAGGCAGCACAAAGGAACTCGAGCTTGCTCTGCAAAGCAAGGAGAGAGTTTAGCTTATGAAAATTAGGCATCAGCTACTGCTATCTAAGAAGCCAACAAGAAAGCATTTTAAAGCTTTTTATTATTATGTATTTATTTGATAGGAAAAATGCACCAATTCTGATTATTTTGTGGACTTGGATAAGTTTGCTATATTAACACATCGGAAAGAAAAGATGCAGTGAAGAAAAACTGCAGCACAGCAATGATCTCCCTTCTGCTACACCACATCAATATCCTAAAGCCTCATTAATTCATAGGCCCCAAAGGTTTTTTTACCCTAAATAGACCATATCTGTTTAAAGAAACTCAATGTAAGTGAAAAATTAATTCAATTGATGCAAGAGAAATGCTCAACCAGTACAAGCTGAAAGACCAAGGAAACACCCCGAGATCTCCCAGTGTTCACTATTCCAACAGAATAGAAGAGAATGTTGGCACTTACCAGACCAGGATATTCCAATATGCTGAATTAGCTCAGCCTCAGTGCAAACAGTCTCACCACTCTCCAAAAGCCCTGCTCTGCCCCAAAACAGCAGGTCCACCCTACAGCCTGAACAACTTTCTCTGCACGTCACTCTTGCAGGATTGTAATTATTTGGAAAACAGGATTTTAAACACTAGTTAAAGGGATTAATCTGAGGGTAGGCAGCCAGCCCTTTCTAGCAAGACAGACAGGATAGTGAACTCAGATAGAACTTGTCCTTTACTCCACAAAAATACAGATAAGTGCACACACATAAGATGTGTGCTGGCACTTGCTTCCTCGTTGTTTAAAGCTGCTTATATTGAAGCAAGACAGCAAAAACACACAAGACTTGCAACAACTGCCTTGCCACCTGTAAAACTTATGTCAAAGTTTTGCCATAAGTCAAATCAGCCTCATGATTTACTAGGCTGGATCACCACCAGCACCACGAAAAAACAACATTCAAAGCATGTGTTGCACATAAATATTTATAGTCTCATATCTGATCCCAAAGCAGCTCCACTCTAAAATGAGTTTTCTCACTATCCAAATACTGGATTATTTCATCCTCAATTCCAGCAGTTTTATTCTGACAACTTCAGACACCCCAAGAGCTGGAGGGGTTCCCTCTGCTGTGGCTGTTACCTTTTTCTGCATAATCCTCAGCTCATCGCTCAGGTTGATGTTCACTTTCATTAACTGCTGAATCTTCACCTCAGAAGCCACCAAGGCATTTTTAACCTGCATATATTCCTGGGCTGTCACTGGTCCATCTGACAAGTCTGAATCCAAGCTCTAGGAAGAGGAAGAGAAAAATATTTACACCGTTAAGAAGAAGAAAACAAGACCATGAGATTTCAACAGCTTTTCATGTACTTACTTTAAAGACATCACAGTTCAAATAGAGTTTAAATTAATAAGATCCATTAACCAGAATCATTTGAAGTCCTCTATAAAAGCAATCTGATGTCAATTAGCTCTTAGCTCCTCTAAAAACATTTGCATCAGCATTTCAGTGACAAAATACTGTTTTATAAGGATTTTAAAAAAATATGCAATAAAGAACTGCAAAGTTATAAAAGACAGACTGCTAAATATCCAGTGTGCATATCCCAGGGAAGATTAAAGTAGAACCACCAGGTTTTACTGCCCTTTGATATCATTCTGCTTTACTCCAGGAATGGTTTAACCCACTTGGGCACCACTGCTCTGCTGTGAGTATTTCTTCAGTAGGAAGCAGTAAATGTTTGTGAAATACCATGGAATCACTGATTCAGAGCTTTTTGGCAGAACCAGTTATTTCATCTATGCAATTAAATCTGTATCTTGTCTCCAGACACACACATTACTTTTCTAGAGAGGTATTTTTTAAGCAACAACACTTAATTTTAGAAAGTTCATAGACTGAGGCATGATTATGAAATCAAGATATTAATTTTCTGATAATTAATGCAGATTACCTTTATGAATAACACTTGGGGTTGTATCACTGGTATCACTGTTTCAAGCCTACCTTCTGCCTGTTTGATTTAGCTGCATTTGTTTCCAGATCTATATCTTCATCTGAAGCAACACTGTCGTAATCAGGCTGGTCATTGTCCTGACTTTCACTGCTGTGCTGATTGCTGATTGATTTGAGTATCAGCTCCACATTTTCTGCACATCAACACATTAAACACATACTAGTAAGTCTGGAGAAGAAATAGAAGTTCATACTTTGAAAAAAAAATAATTTAGATCCACCTAAGAGGTATGAATGATTATTGTCCCAAACGTCGAAGTGTTATGGTTCTGTCTTTTCATTTCTTCTAAGTGTTTGGGCGAGTTAAAATAAGTGGTGAGAATTGTTTAGCAGCTTAGTAAAATTCATACAAATTAAAAAATCCCAATAGGCTACATTGGACAAATGGGTAGCAGCATTTAAATCAAAAATACAGGGAAAAATTAAAAGTTAGAAAAGATTCTGTTGTATTTTCTCTCCAGAAAAAAAAACAATATATAAAAACAATAGATTTCTCTCTTAATTCAGCACTGCTGAGGGGCTCTGGGAGTGATTAAACTACTGAAGAAGTGCCTGCAAAGGAGCTGACAACAAAAGCTCACTCACCTTTGGAACCAGTGAGAGAATTCCCCTGTTGTCTTCGTTTGGCATCACTTAAAATATCTATAACCAGTGTAGCAAACTCGTGGGCATTAAATCGAGCTAGTTTCTGCCTTCCCTAAATACAGAATAATGCAGGGGGAAAAAAAGTACATCCTGTATCAAATGAACAGCAGAGTTCCCAGGAAAAACTAAGACTATACACTTGGAGTTGACTGTTCAACTACATTTATTGCAAAAAGTGTGATTTAAAGGGGAAATGTGAAATTATTTTAACCTCTTTCCAAGTTGATGAAACTCTTCTACAATAATGAAATGCAGTAAAGCAATATTGCTTAGGCCTATTGAATTACCTGGTCTATTAAATTATTTTTACAGTATTAAGAAGATTTCATACCTGATTCCTGGTTGAGGAATATTCAGGATTTACAGGAAGAAAAGGGACCACTGTGGTCTCTGTCACGAGTGTGCTGTGGTTCTGAGTAGCAAGCCAAACTGCTCCAGAGAAAAAAAACAAAAAGAGGGAATAACCTTCCTGTACTGCTTGACAGTGTTTCTTTGTCAAATAAAAGACTGCAATTTCAAACACAAACACAATCAATTCAGAGGAAAGCTCTTCTCCAGAGGGTTCTCCATCTTGTGAAAAACACAAGATTTTTTCAATTAACATCCCCTTCAGGCAATGCAAGACAAAGCAACTCCCCTCAGCAGTAACTGCTGAATACAGCAGCACTTAAACAGAACATGCGCTTGGATTGGCATCTTCTATGTAAAGCAACAATCCAGATTTGTTTTATTTCATTCCAGAAAGCCTCACTCGCCTGCATCTGTTTCCCTTCTGTCGACTTCATCATACACATCCATGGCAAGTTCTTCAAATAAGTGGTTGCTTAGCTAAAGGTAGAAGAGAATAATTACAGTTTGAAAAGAAATGAAACCCAGTAAGATCTCTGATAACAGAGAGTAACAGAGAAAACGTAAGAGCACAGCTCTGCTCTTTTCTTCAGCCTCTCTAATTCACAGAAATGCTCCTTGCTCAGGCTGCACAGGAAGCAGACACGTATGACCACCCTATTTCTAGGTACAGAGACAACCATTCTGTTCCACACTTCTCCTTTCCTGGTTAATGGATTTTTTTTCTCTGCCATCTGACCACAAAAAGACCTTTTGTGTTTGGGGTGAGGCAGAGGCACTGTGGGAATGAGGTACCAAATGCCACTGGAGATGAGGATTTCAATGAACAGTGAAGGCTCACAAAATATTTGTGTGTTTCAAGCTGTTCCTACAGCAGTTGGGTCAAGAGATACTTGTGTGAGGAAGCCTGAAAGATGAAGTGTGGAGTTTGCCACACCTAGAAAAGGAGTTTTACTTACAGACTGAAGCTTCTTCTTGGCTGCTTTTGCCAGTTCTGATACATCCAGACTGCTATGAAAACAAGAAGTGATCATTACATCTACAGCATTTCATGGCTTCTACAATCAAAATTCTACATTTCGATAACTCAGTGATTAAAATGTCACTTTTATCTTAACCCCCTAATATTTTAGTATTTTGAGCATTATTTTTAACACACTGATGTTACTAATATTGCTACTATATTATACTATATTGCTACTATAATATCACAATTAGCACATTCTTATGCTCTCTCACACAACAATTTTTACACTTAGAACAAAATAATACCAAAAATTCTTTAGAATACGAACACCCACAGTTTTTTACTCACACAATTTTTATGTTATTACAGTTTTTCACAGCAATTTTGCAAGCAGGAGGTTGGACAGTGGTTTACTTACAGCCGTCTTATTTCCAATTGCACAGCAATAAAAGAGGAACAGGGACTTAAAATTAGTACTTGATGCTTCTTACACAAATATGATTTCATTGATCACAACCAAAAGTTAAAAGCACAACAAAAATCAGGAAAATACTCAATTGGTCCTTAAGTTATTTATACAATCTGCTTCCTAGGAATTCCCCACATGCGTTCCCTTCATAGAAATGTCTCACCTTCTCCCTGTATTTTAACAAATACAGTCAACTTCTGTAATTTTCTGATTTATTGATATCCCAATATTTTTTCTAGGAAAAATAAGCTTTCAAGACTAATAAAGGCACACATAAAAAAGACAGAATGGCAACAAGCTTAAAAGGGGTTTCAGAAAGGAAAGAAAACTTAATTATTGGGGTTTTTTACTCTGATGTTTTCAGACATGTGATGGAATCAGCAACTTACCTGTCTGCCATCTGAGGTATAACAAAGTGCTGCCCATTTTTGTGCTCTAGAGTTGAAAACAAATTGCACTTTAATAGGTTGCTACTGGTCTAGAGTTTTCAATAATATAAGCATCAGGCAACATGAAATAATTTATCTTGCATGTAATTACTCAATTTCCAATTACAGGCAACTAACAAGTTATAAAAGAAGGCTTCTGCCATGATTTCCAGGTGTTATCAAAGATTCCAATTAAGGCTTATTAGTTGAATTGAAATTCCATTAACAAAACAGAAAATTAAGTTCTAACACAGATACCTTTATGGTTAAAAATCTGTAAGTGTCTTTGTGTTCAAAAGGCACCCACTTAATAGAACACTCCCCTGCTGTTACATTTCAATTAGAACAAATTACTTGGAAGAGTTTTCATAGTATATAAAAAACATTTATTTGTGGAAAATCAGGAAGGAAATTCGTTTTTAATTTATACCTATTTAAAACCTTGCAATTTTATCCGGATTTTAAAAGCATCATCCCCAATCTTGCATCTTATACCTTCTTCGGTTCTGTCTGTGTAATTTATATAACAACAGAATATTTGGAAGAGATACAAGAAGTGCAGTGCCAGTGACACAAACATCACACAGCACAGCCTGAACTGTGCTGTAGGTGCCAGTGACAGGTCTGAGAGTGCAGGGGTTGTGCTCACCTGGTTTCCTGCCACAGAGGTAGAAAGCCAACCTGTCTGTGAGCTCGTACTGGATCTCCACCAGCCGCTCTGCCAGCTCGTGGTGCCCCCCTTGCCTGCTCACAGGGGACAGGGATCAGCCAGTGACACACAGAAAAGGGCAGAGAAACAGATTTAGTACAAGCCAACACTGCACGTGTTTGAGTGCATCAACCCATCACAGTCACAGCCTGGTTCCACCCTGTGGGCCCCAACCCAGCCCTTTCCTACAGCAATTCCTGAGTTAAACCCCACAGCAATTCCTGAGTTAACCCCACTCCTGGAGCCTGAACTTGCAGATACTCTTCTCTGATTAATTTCCTGTGAGCTGCTAGTGATGCCTTATGTTTTAGCTTTTATATTTTTCCAATCCTGCATTCCCAGTGTGTAACTCTGCAGTGTCCTGCAGCCTGGGAGCTGCTGCTCTCTCATGCTGAGACAGACAGAACAAAGCCTCTCCAGGCTGCTCTCCAAGGACACCCAGCCCGGCCTAGGCCCAAAATGTGTAACCCAGCATCTTGAGAAGGGGGGCAAGCTGAGGGGAAATTCCATCATTAGCTAAAGTTTAATTGGTGAAATTGGGCTGAGATGCAAATGGAGCAAAGCTATAAAAGTGTGAAGAACTCGTGACTCGGGGTCCATCTTGGGTGCAGCCTTTGGCCTGCCCAGGGTGTGCCTCTGAAGGCCTTTCAAATAAATATCCACTTTTATTCCCTTACTCCTGTCTAGTCTCTGTTTCTAGGTTGGCCTCTTTAGGCAACACTAGATTGGCACAGCTTGTGTCACTGGGATCACAGCTGATGTCTCAGGCACCCACAACACAGGCTGTGATCTGATGAAAATACTTATTCATCATTTTTATTCATTCACTCTTTCTGGAAGAAATATTATTAGCATTTAACAGACAAATTATTTCAGGACAGAAATGTATCTCAGCAGGTCCATTGTGTGATTTATGGACATCAGAGACTCCTACCTTGCATAGTCAACTGGAGTTTTCCCATTGGAATCTTGTGTGCCAGGATCAGCTCCGTAAACTGCCAATAGCTCTGCTTGCAAAGTCTGTCCTGCCTTAGCAGCAACGTGGAGTGGGGTGTTTCCTTTCTCCTGCAAGAGATGAAGAAAAATATCTACTTAACCAACAGGTGCGAGTAGGAGATTGAAATATAACGTGAATCAGTTGAAATCAGTATAAATAATATAAACTGTAATTGATTGTATATCAAAATAATGAAAAAAAGGTGTTCCTACGGGATGAAAGAAGTTGGCCTGAGCTCCTAAGGAGAGCAGTCGCAAACAGGTCTCCAGATTCCCTGTCCTCACACTGGAATGGAGTTGCTGAAAAAGAAGCAGAATTATATTTAATACAGCAGCAACAACTGTGATTCTGCAGTCATTTTTCAGCCATGCTTTGCGAAACAAGAGTATGCAGAGTTCTCACTACAGCTCTTTTGTGTAAAGGGTTTTCTCCAAGTTCACCTCAATTAACGCCTCTTAACCATCACCTCCAGCATCCACATAGATAACCACAAAAAAGGGGCTTCAAGTTGAAGTCAAGAGTTATTTATTTAGGTAATAGTGCAGAAAACAGAAACAGTTAAGCCAAAAGCAACTAAGGGAAGTCAGTGAGGTTTGCCTGTGCTGTCCCAGGAGCCACTGACCTTGCTGAGATCCTTGGCAGTGACACTGTCGTCCTCCCGGCACGGCAGCCGATGCACAAACGCTAACATTTGATATTTAGCTCTGATGAACTCAGCTTTGTTGGGACTGCAAAGAGAAATTCAGGCAACAAGAAGGGAAAGGAAAGAAATATCAGTGCTTCCATAGTAATACAGACACTCCAGAAAAAAGGAAAATTTGCAAGTGAAGATTGAATCAGAGCTCTGAATCAGAGTTTTGCTGGTGGCAAAGTTAGGCATGGAAAAGATATTTTCATTAAAAAACAACCCAGTGCAGATTGTCTGACCACACAGAGAAAACGTCTGCTACAACCATCAAATATCTGCAGACTGTAGCATGTGGTGTCTGTTTCTTAAAAGAAATACAGACTTTAAAACTGTGCCAACTTAAAATCTAGACTTACTCTACACAGTTATTTACATTTTAAAATGAAGCACCATAGTCAGGTACAAAAATCTCTGAAGTTTTATTTAATCCCTAAATCAAACTCCATTTTGCTGGCAGCATTCAGTTAACTGAAGCACATGACAAAGAAAAGTCCTTTGACTAAAGTGCAAGCAAAGGTTCCTCGCTATTCAAGAGGAATCAATAATTCAGAGAATTCGAGCACTGTATTCCCATTTTTCCAATAAATTAAAAAAAAAATAATACTTGGAAATAAAAGAACAAAATAACTAGACTTTTTGTCTTCCAGCAACCCAACGCACACAGGTTCCTATGGATTCTTTGCTGCCCTGTCACTGCTGAATAAAATAATCCCACTTCTCTAACATAACAATTCTGCATTTCCCACTTACTGCACTTTATCCTGCGGGCTGGCCTTGCGCCGCCCGCTCATCACGGAGGCAGGGTCCAGCAGGGAGTGTTCCCAGATGGAATTAGCACCATTGTTGTACAACGTTTCCACCATCTGAAAGTCAGAATACACAGATATTTTGCTGCTGGCTGCACTAATCAAATATCTGTAATTATTTTCAAGCAGGTATCAAGCCAACAGATTCCCACTCTGTGTGTCAGCATCCCCAACCTACTGGGATATCAGAACTGGGCACGTGCTTAGGAGGTTATGATGTGGAATGCCACACATCAAATTCTCTGCTGTTCCCTTAAACTCTCTGCTATTCCCAACAGCAGTTCCAGTGAAAAGAAAATCTTGCATTACACTGAAAATTCAGGCTGAAGCAGATGCACTGCAGAATTGTGAAAGAAAACTTGAGGTGACCTTCCAAAGCAAAGGCGTCAAATTCAAAAGGCAAAGAATATTCTTATTTCAGTTGTCCAGCCCAGCAAAACAAGAGAAACAAAACAAGAATAACTTAGAAAAGCAAAGCTTGAAAGGACCAGACCCTCTCAAACAAAAGTTTAGCGATTTAAATTACATTTTAAAAAATCACTATATCTGTTTCTAATGGAGGAGAACAGTTTTCCTCTCTACCTGCAGCAGTGTTGGAGGCCACGGGGTGTGTTTGAGATGCCTCACTTGGGAGATGTGACGGCCCAGGCTCCTGTGCACACTGCAGCACTCGTCACAGATCAGGATCCCCCTGTTTATGGATGCCCAGCAAGGATCTGCAAAAGAAGCCATTCATTATAACACAGGAAGCAACACGACCTTGGATTGCAAAAGCAGAGTCTAAAAGGAGCAGCTCTGCCTTTTAACCTTCCCTGCTCAGCCACTGCGTGAGCTTGTAAATGTTACAGCCTAGATGGGGCTCTGGATGCTGGAAAAATGGGGAACACCAGTCCTTGAACTCATGGGGGCTGTGGGATTCCAAGGACAGTGAGGAGATCTGCAGTGGAAACTTGGGAAAAAGCCCCACTGCTTGCAGTTCTTCCTGTGAAAATACTTTCCTTTCTAAACACAGCAGGACACTGAATTTATCACCACCTTGGAACTGCTTTACTTGTTATTTTGTGGACTCCCACAAAGTATTCCTAACAACACTGCCTACCTGCTCTTTGGAAAAACTCTGTGGTTTTTTCTTTTGTTTTTTTATTTTTTGGGTTTTTTTTAAACTTGTCAAAAAATCTTTTTAAAAAACAAATCTATACACATGAAGTTGCCACAGCACTCAGGCTTTTTCACCTACTGCTCAGTTTTCAGTTTTATATATAACAATGTCCTTTGAATTTCCACTTTAAATAATAAAAACACTCAAGAGTGTCATAATAAAAAAGGATACTTAAGTATCAAGTCAAAGGCTCAATAAAATCCAAAATTGTCAAGCAAAATAACTTCATCTCTCACCAGATCTGAGCTGAATCACCTTATAAGCAGCCTACAAAGAAAACCGATGGGAAGTGAAGTAGTAAATGATACATATGAGCTATTATGTAGCTTCAGACATCAAAAGGCATAAAATCAAGTAGGAATGGCACATTAGGTTGAAACAATAAATGCCCACAGGACACCAAACAGGTCCCTCGGCTGCTCAGAGCTCAGTCTCCAGAAGAAACTCCAATTTCTGTCAGTGACACGTGAAACTCAATGTGCCAGAACCCGGCAGGAACAGGCAACTGAGCAGCCAAACAGAGCTTCAGACCCAGCACATCCCAGGAGAACAGAAAAAGGAAATCAAGATCTCTTTTATTTTGGAAAAATCTTAATTTCTAATGCAGAGATGAGTCTGAGGCCAAATAAGCGAGTACAAGGCGAGCCTGGTATCTGATGAGAGAACTTCTGAGCCCTGTCAGAACACATCTGAGCAGTGGTGCATCATGGAAAGGTCTCCTCTGACCCATGCAACAAACGGACTGAATCCTTGCAAATGAGATGTGATCACAGCTGTGGTTTCTGAGCAGAGTTGATGATCTGGGTGTGCTGCAGGCAATTGCAGGCAAACCTGTCCGAGCCACAGGAGCATCTCCTGGAACCAGTCCAGCCCAGAGCCAAATTAAAACAGGTGTTTTAGAGAAAAAAACCTAATTAATGTGTTAAAAAACACATTACAACAAGCACAAAAACTCCTTTTAAAATCATTCCATTATTTAACAAGTTTCACTTCCAAGAAGAAAAAGAATAGCAATGGATTGAGATGCGTTCATGGCAACCTAATGACCCAAACTGAGGCAGCCTTCCAGATTAATGAGCCTGGTCCCTTCTTGTTAGAGACAACCTCATCACACATGGATGGGATCCTTAGGGATCCTTCCCCTTGCCCGTTCCCAGGCTGTTTGTGAGCATTGCTCTGCATTATCAACAGTCAGCACGGCGGGTTTTCTTTACCTCCACCTCAACACCCAATGCCCCCGGACAGTTCAGGTTTAAATTTAATGCAATGAAGTGTCTGTCCTGGAATTTGAGTCATTTTAAAGAGAGACTTAATTATGGACTCAACCAGAATATGTCTAAGCCAGTACCAAAATACACAGAATCCCAGAATCACTGAGGTTGGAAAAGACCTCCAGGATCATCGAGTCCAACCTGTGGCCAATCCCCACCTTGTCACCAGCCCAGAGCACTGAGTGCCACATCCAGTCCTTCCTTGGACACCTTGGGATGGGGACTCCAAACCTCCCTGGGCAGCCCCTTCCAAGGTCTGACCACCCTTTCCATGAGGAAATTCCTGCTGATGTCCAACCTGACCCACCCCTGGCACAGTTTGATGCTGTTTCCTCTCATCCTGTCCCTGTTCCCTGGGAGCAGAGCCCGACCCCCCCGGCTGCCCCCTCCTCTCAGGGAGTTGTGCAGAGCCACAAGGTCCCCCCTGAGCCTCCTTTGCTCCAGGCTGAGCCCCTTTCCCAGCTCCCTCAGCTGCTCCTGCTGCTTCAGACCCTTCCTGTTCCCTGGACACACTCCAGCCCCTCAATGTCTGTCCTGGAGAGAGATCCCAGAGCTGGACAGAGCACTCAAGGGGCTTCAGTGCCCAGCACAGGGGTGGTCACTGCCTGGCCCTGCTGCCCACGCCGGTTTTGATACAAAGGACAAGCAGGGAGAAGCTGCAGGGGCAGGCAGGCGCTTTCAGGAACCTGCAGCGTGGTTCAAAACAGGAAGCGTGAGATGAAGACAAACCCGGCCGTGGGTTTGAGAAGTGAGCTCCTGCCTCAGGATAGGAAGTGCAGCACAAGAGCTCCTGTAAGATCACCTCGTGTCAAAGAAAACCCTCCGTGCTCTGCCACAGAGACAAAGGGGGCATTGATGAGGTTCCAGGGGAAGCACTAATCAATGCAGGTGCCAGGCATGCCCGCTGTGATGCAAAAGCTGCAGCCCCCAGGTCTCCTGACACAGCCCCCCTGCACCCACTGACAAACCCTCTGGTTTAGGTAAAGGAAGGGGTTGATTCATTTTATTTACAAAAGGATTAAATTAAGATTTCTTTATATCCGTGGATAAGCCAGTGGATTTCTAGTAAATAAGTAAAGACCTGGCAGAGCTCTAATGTCACGATAAAAGGCCGGGTTACAGGATTACCCCGACAGTGATTCCGATACCCCGAGGAGCTTAAGGAACACAAACATTCACACAGCTTTATCTCAGCCTCAGAACACCCCTGATGTGTGAAAGCACAGATAGGCTTCCTTGTGTGATAGGGACAACTGCCTGCCTGAGAGATGCCAGCTCCGTTTATTGTAAAACCAAAGTTCTACAAAGATACAAGTAGAATCACAGAATCCCAGACTGGTTTGGGTTGGAGGGAGCTTAAAGCTCACCCAGTTCCACTCCCTGCCATGGGCAGGGACACTTTGCACTAGCCCAGGTTGCTCCAAGCCCCATCCAATCTGGCCTTGGGCACTGCCAGGGATTGGGCAACCTTCTCTGGACAATCTGTGCCAGGGCCTCATCACCCTCATGGGGAAGAATTCCTTCTGTAAAAAGAAGAAAGTAACTTCCTGGAAGTTAAATTGGAATTTTTATAGTTTTTTTAAACATAACTCAGCTTTAATAAAAGTTGTTCTCCCCTCTCCCACATCCTATCTTCTGCCAATTCAAGTGTTATCTACATTAGAGTGCTTTAATTCATTTCAGTATGTGCATAATTAATCAATTAATTATATGGGAAGAACCTTCCGAGAACACAAACAGCAAAAACTAGAGAGACAGAAAAGATACAGACAGAACAAACACACAGAGCTGATGAAATAAAGCAGGACAGTTTTAGACACACGAGCAGCAGAACTACAGATGGTCAGGAGATACAACAGCCTTTCTAAGGACATGATCTGTTTCCATAAGCTCCCAAACGGATCTGCAGTGGGAGACGTGTCAGCGCAGAGCAGACGCTGCTCCCTGAGCGTGTCCGCGTCTCCAGACACCTCAGCACAACTTTCCTTGGAAGTCTGGGACACCTACACCCAACCCCTGGATAAGTCCCAGTTTAACTCCCCCCTCACCCTGGGAGTAGGGGAATGGATGCACGGCTCCGAACCCAGCCCCGCTCTCGCCCTCACAGCTCCCCCAAAACAACCACCGTCCCTTCCAGTGCCACATTCCCAACCTACGCCCTCCTCCCACCTTTCAGCCCCGTGACTGGACGGTGGATTTCTGTCAGCTTTCCTCCTTCCTAAATCGGGGAGCTCCACATTTCCTTTCATGCCGTTGGGTGTCTACAGGATGTTCCGCGGAGCTCTGCCCCCCTCAGCCTCCCCCGGGCTCGGGAGGGGCGCCGGTGCCAGCGGGACCCGGACACTCGGACACCGAGTTAAATCCCAGCTCTGGAAGTGTCCCAGGCCAGGCTGGACGGGGCTTGGAGCAACCTGGGCGCCTGGAAGGTGTCCTGCCCATGGCAGGGGGCGGACGGGATAAGCTTTAAGCTCCCTTCCCACCCAAACCATCGCGGGCCCTTCACAGGTGCAGCGGGGGCCGCTCCGGGGCGGTGACACCCCCGGGCCAGCGGCGTCCCCGCGGCCCCCGGCCCGAGAGGGGTCCGCGGGACGAGCCCGCGCGGTGCCGGTGGCGGTGCCGTGCCTACCCTGAGCGCTGCAGTCGGCGCAGACCTCGCTGCTCCTCAGACGCTTCGCCATCGCGGGACCGGCGGCAGCGGCGGCAGCGGGGCCGGTAACGGGCCCCG
>VWZT01004705.1:3689-46182 GCA_013397055.1 Pachycephala philippinensis
AAAAAAACCCAACAAAAAAAATCAAGGAAAAATCAAAGGAAGAAAGACCCTCCTGGCAGACGGACATGCCCACAACACCTGCAGGGCTCCTGGGCAATCAACTGAACCAATCCCCTGCTCCAAAGAAACGACAGGTCATTCCCGAGGGGACTGAGGCAGGAATATATATATATATATTTTTCCTGGGGGAGGAGGGGTGTTGCCAGCAGTTCACAGCAGTTTTTGGCTCTCTCGGCACACGGGACTAGAACTGCATTGCTGAAGACACTCAACACACAGCAGGGCTAACTAGGAGAATACAACTCGAGGCTAGCAAAGAGGAGAGGGGACACGGGAGAAGTGGGAGCACCCCACGGGGCTGGAGTCCTCTGTGCAGAATTTACACGGCTCCGGAGCCCTCCCGGAGCCATTAGTCGCGGGCCTTCCCGGCTGGACAAAAAACTTCCTTAATTTTTTTGTTTTGTGTGGGTTTTTTAAAAAGAACCGCGGCCAAAATGAAGACAGGAACTGCAAAATCCCAAAGCGGCCGCTTTTTTTTCTCTCCACTATTTATAAAAACATCAACAGTCACTACGGGGCACGGCCCACTATACTTTTCCCGGGATTTTGGCCCGTTTGCGGGCGATGGCGTCTTCCACCGCCTTGAGCTGCTTGAGGAGCTCCTCCCGCCGGGACAGGGTGCTGGATTTGCTTCCCTTGGCGCCCGCGGGGCCCGGCTCCGAGCCCTTCCCCGGGACACTCGTGACTTTGCTGGAGCTCTTGGACTGAGGGGACAGCTGGCGTTTCCTGCAGGCAGAGAGGGGGATGGGAGTGAGAGGAGCTGGGAACGTCCCAACGGCAGCGGCTCTGCGGGAATCTGGGATCAAGTGCGACCGAGCCCCGCTGTCCACACTAAATCATACTGGGATCGCTGAATTTGGGTTGGAAAGGACCTTAAAAATCATCTCTTTCCGTGGGCAGAGACGCCTCCCACTATCCCAGGCTGCTCCAGCCTGGCCTTGGACACTTCCAGGGATCCAGGGGCAGCCACAGCTTCTCTGAGGCCTCCCCCTCACCCAGGGAGGAATTTCTCCCTCATTTCTGAGCTAAATGAAGTTATCAGGAAGTGCCACATCTAACACAGCGCTCCAGGAGCAGGTGGGAGAAAAGAGGTTGGAGATAGGAGGCCTTGGGTTGAAAACTGCCTGAAATGGTAAAAAACCAGCTATTCCACGGAGATTCCCAGATTCCCAGGATTAAACTCAGTGCCAGCTCGTGGCTGCAGTGAGCATACAGAGGGGAGAGCAGGCCTGGAGCATCCCCCCAATCCCAAACCCTTCAGCCCCTTCCCTGTGGTGTTTGCTCCCAGAGATCCTTGGGGAGGTGGCACTGGGGAAAGGACACAGCCAGTCCTGCACGGGGACATTCCCAGCGCTGCAGTGGGCACAGCCAGGGCTGTCACTGCTCTGTCCCATGCAGGGGACACACCAGAACATGGCACAGCAGCAAGGGGAGCAGCTGGGGGTGTGCCAGGCTGGGAAAAGGGGAATCAGGCACTCGTGTCCAAAAGGAGCTGGGCAGGGGGAAGGGCTGTAGCCTGTTGCTCATTAACACTGCACTAACGAGCTCCAGGGGCACTGGCTGAGCTCACTCCTGACCCGCTTGGCTCCTGGTGCTCCTGGCTCTTCTCCCAGCAGGAATGGCCCAGCTGGAGGCTCTGCACGAAGCCCTGGCACCCCTGGCACCTGCCCAGGCAGCTCCGCGTCCTTCCTCGTGCTGTGCTCCATGGCAACTGGAACTGCCGGCCTGGGAGAGCCTGGGAGAGCCTGGGAGCAGGGCTGGAGCCCCTGGAGAGCCTGGGAGCGGGGCTCGAGCCCCTGGAGGAGCTGGGAGCAGGGCTGGAGCCCCTGGAGAGCCTGGGAGCGGGGCTCGAGCCCCTGGAGGAGCTGGGAGCAGGGCTGGAGCCCCTGGAGAGCCTGGGAGCGGGGCTCGAGCCCCTGGAGGAGCTGGGAGCAGGGCTGGAGCCCCTGGAGAGCCTGGGAGCGGGGCTCGAGCCCCTGGAGGAGCTGGGAGCAGGGCTGGAGCCCCTGGAGAGCCTGGGAGCGGGGCTCGAGCCCCTGGAGGAGCTGGGAGCAGGGCTGGAGCCCCTGGAGAGCCTGGGAGCGGGGCTCGAGCCCCTGGAGGAGCTGGGAGCAGGGCTGGAGCCCCTGGAGAGCCTGGGAGCGGGGCTCGAGCCCCTGGAGGAGCTGGGAGCAGGGCTGGAGCCCCTGGAGAGCCTGGGAGCGGGGCTCGAGCCCCTGGAGGAGCTGGGAGCAGGGCTGGAGCCCCTGGAGAGCCTGGGAGCGGGGCTCGAGCCCCTGGAGGAGCTGGGAGCAGGGCTGGAGCCCCTGGAGAGCCTGGGAGCGGGGCTCGAGCCCCTGGAGGAGCTGGGAGCAGGGCTGGAGCCCCTGGAGAGCCTGGGAGCGGGGCTCGAGCCCCTGGAGGAGCTGGGAGCAGGGCTGGAGCCCCTGGTGGGCTGTGTGGCCCAGGAGAAGCAGCAGCACTCACCTGTCTGCCTGTGCAGGGGAAGGTTTCGGGTTCTGGCCCCGCTGCCGTTCCTGTTTGGGGGACGAGAGTCTCCCAGTTGCCTTCCTATCGCGAGAGCCTGGAGGGAGAGGAAAAGGACATTCCTTCATTTTCCTGCTCGTCACACCAAGGCACAGGTCACCCCCTGCCCGCAGTGATTGACCAGATCCTGCCAAAAAAAAGCCAAGTCCAGCAGCAGCTGGAAAAACCTCACTGCTGTGCCCCCCACACCTCAGGGGGAGCAGAGGAGCCGGTCAGGGCTGTGCCCCACGGTCACCTGTACCCACCACCTCCCACTGCCCTTCCTCACCTCCCAGCTGCTGGAATAAGGCTCTTCCTTGGCATTTCGTGCCTGCAGAGCTGCTGGCCCTGCCCTGGCGGGTCGCAGGGTGTACTGGCTGCAGGAGGGACAGGCGAGGGCAGCTCTGCCGCTTTCGGAGCCAGCGGGGCCTCCCCCGAGGCAGCAGCACCCCCGTGTTTGTGCAGCACGGCTCAGCTGCCAGGCCCTGCCCCAGCAGAGCTGCCCTGGGCGCTCGGGGATGCTGGGGAGCAGCTGGGTTATCCCAGGAACAGAGGGAATTCTCCCTGGAGGGCAGCCCTGCACTGACCTCAGCTGGAGCAGCACTGTGGGCAGCAAAGGTGCCCAGCCCCTCGTGGCAGCAGCAGTGTCCATCCTCTGCTGCTGAGGGTGGACACTGGACAGCCCCAGCCCACAGGCCCAGGGTACACGACAGGTGACACACTCGGGCCACCACCACCGCCCAGTTTGGTGCTGGGATGCCGAGGAGCTCAGTCCCAACACAGCCAAGGGAATGTTTGCCACTGGATTTGGGGCTCTGCGGCTTGGGCTCCCCATCCCTGGAAGTGTTCAAGGCCAGGCTGGATGGGGCTTGGAGCAACCTGGGATAGTGAAAGGCGTCCCTGGTCTTTGGTCCCTTCCAGCCCATGCCAATCTGTGCTTCCATGATTTGCTACAGCTTAGAAATGGATAACACAGAGACAACAAAAAGCAGAGAACGCCATGGATGTCTCTCTAGAAACCGTGCTGGCCTGGCCCAGTCACTTGTGTGTGAACCAGACCCCGGTGAACTTCAACCTCAGGCAGTCCCTCGCAGGCTGCCCTTGCAGGAGGTGAATGTTGCAGGTTATTAGCACAGAGCTGCTGCTGGCTGGCACCCAGAGTCAACAGGATCCACCTACAGCTGAGCCACCAGGGAAAACAACATCACGTGGCAGCTCCAGCGTCACCGGCAGCCACCTCTGCTCTGCCAGCTGCCCCCCGCCCGCTCTGCTCCTTGGCAGCCACGGCCACGGCTGCAGGGTGGCACCGAGCTCCCTCTCTGTGGCTGCAAGCTCGGTTTTCCCAGCTGTTCCTGCTGCTGGGGAGGACTGAGGCGCAGGAGAACACTTGGAAAGCCCAGCTCTTTCTAAACATGCAGGGCAGAGCGGGTTGTGTCAGCCGAGGTGGGGCAATCAGCTCATTTCCCAGGCTGTGATGCAGGCAGGGATTGCATCCCTCTGTCCCTCCTTGGCAGCCCGGGCTCCCTTTCGAAGCACCACCAGGAGTCTGTTGGGAACAGCCCCCGGGATGCGCCGGGGTACGGGGCCGGGAAAACTCCGGGATGCAGCAAAGGAAACTCCCGTGACTGGGAATCATGGGATGGGGGAGGTTTGGAAGGGATCTGTAAGGTCATCCAATCCAACCCTCAGCCCAGCATCACCACGGTCACCACTAACCCTGTCCCAGGTGCCACATCCACACATCTCAAACACTTCCAGGGATGGGGACTGCCCCCCTGCCCTGACAGTCTGTTCTAACCCTTTCTGGGAAAAAATATTTCCTAATATCCAACCCAAACCTGATTTCCACAGCCACATCCCAGGCCAGCAGCAGCAAGCAGGAGGCCGTGGGGTGCATGTGGAGGGGAGAACTCCGTGTCTTCAGAGCCAAGGGGTTAATTTTTTTGGAGAGGATGTCCAGTGGAGCCACACTGGGCACTGGCAGGGCTGGGATGGGCCTGCCCAGGGCCTCTCCTCCGCTGTGTTTCTGCAGCAGGATGGGCAATACCTCCCCTCCATCTGGTGGCAATGCCACTGTGAGGTTTTGGAAGGATTGCAATGGGTTTTCCAGCTGTTGGAAAGCAGGAGGCCGGGCTGGTGCTGCCTCACCTCTGTCAGGTGACAGGTTGGCCCGTTTGGCTGGAGGAGAGCTCGGCCTCTCTTTGTCTGCTGGCTCGTATCTCTTCCTGCTTCCTTTGTCAGCTGCCTGCAATGGAATGGAAACAACGGAGCTGAGCAGCCACTTCCCTCAGGAGAGGGAAACAGGCCCAGCCATTCCCTGGGATGTGCTGCCTGGCTCCTGCTCACACCTTTCCCAATAAACTCTGCACACACCAGTCCCAGCCATCCCTGAATCCACCTAATCCCAACCACCACAAGCCAACAGCAACAGCCCCCTGCACTGGGGTTAACACTGTACTAATTTCAGGATAGGAACAGGAAAACAGCAGCTTTTTGGGATTTTTTTTTCCAGCAGCACCAAGGATAGCAGGTGTGAAGGAGGCATGTGGAGCCGTGCCTTTTTCCAGGCTGTCATGTGTCACTGCACACTCCTCCCTCCGGAGCAGCTTCCTGGCTCTGATAAAGCCTCCTCACGTCAGAGCACAGGGAAGTGGAGAGATCTGCAGCCTCAGACCGTGCCGGGGAATTTGGGCTGGCAGAGCAAAATATCAAAACCAGGAACCTGCCCACGTGATGGGGCCAACACCCTGCCCCGGCACCAAACCCCACGAGGCCCAACTCCCCCACAAGCTGCGGGCTGGCATCAGCGCCGAAGGCTCCCAACCGGGGCAGCGGCATCGGTGCCAAGGGGAAGGGCCAGGTGGGCACCCCGGGCAGCTGAGGCACTCGCCACTCCTCCCTCTGGACTCGGTGCCCAGCTGCTCCCAGCCCGCTCTGGCGTGGCACAGGAGCATCTCCCAGCAGGAAAGGCCCCGGCACACGCGGGATGGGACCTTCGAGCAAGCGGGGAAGAGCCTGGAAGCTGCATGGAATGTGCCCCAGGGAAGCCGCCAACACGGGCCCCAAGTGAAGCCACCACAGGGTGTGTGCTGCCAGACTGGTTCTGTGTGCCAGTCCCAGACCTTCCCGGCTGAGCTCATCCCAACAGCGCCGAGCTCGGAGCTCCCCTCCTGCCAGGATCCATCCCCCCTGCTGCTGGGGCCCCTGGGAATGGCAGGCACCAGGGAATGTCACCTTGTTCAGGAGCGTCAGTTTGATCTCCTTGTGCCCGCTGAAGCCGCCCTGCTGTGCCTGGGGGGCTGAGGGCTGCTGGCCCTGGGGCAGCTGCTGGGATTTGCTTCCTGGGGTGGGCTTGGCTGATTTCAGGAGCTGAGCGGGCACATCCCGTTTCCTCTTCTCCTCTTTAGCACTGTCTTCTTTTTTTGACTTTCCTGTTGGAAGCACAGAGCACAAGTGGTGACTTGGGAATGATTCCTGTTACCTGCTTTCCCTTTGGGCAAGAGGATGATGCTGCACGGATGGGAAAAGCCCATAGCAGTAACTCAGCACGTGGCCCTGAGGTTAAGGGATTCAGGAAACCAGAATTTCCACAGAGAGGAACAGAAAATACGAAAAACAAAAGGCTTTTGCCACCAACTCTGCTACGGTCTGGAACGAGCAGAGGAAGAGCAACGTGATACTGGAGTTGTCCAGATTTATGCCACCTTCCAAGGGTGAAGGAGAACGGGGCGAGGGAGAGGCAGAACTGCCAGGCAGGAAAAGGGACGAGACAACCAGAGGCACAGGGATGGAAGGACGTGGATGTAAATTTGCTCCACGGCCTCCCTTCTCCACAGCCTCACAGAATTTCTGGGCTCCCGCGTCACCCCTGCTCAGCGATTTTCCTGGAGCCCACAGCATTCCCAGGGAAGGATCTCTGCTCCTCCCTTCTTTTCCAAAGACTCCCCAGAGGAATAAAACCCCAGAAAGCAGGTAGCTGTACCTTTTTTCTGCTGGGCAGGGGTGGGGGAGCGGGAGCTGGCCGAGGACACGGGGCTGGCCAGGTCCGCGTACATGTCCTCGGAGTCGGCGCTGCGCACGGAGCTGCTGCTGGACGAGGCACTGGACACGGAGGAGACGCTGCTCACGCTCAGGGACCTGCAAACACCAACAGCTCGTCACAGGCAGGAAGGCAACGGGGCCTTTTTCCATTCCCAGGCATGGCTGGATGTTGGGAAGCTCCAAGGCAACGATCGGGAAGACACGCAAAGGATGTGTGTCCTGGGGTGCTGCTGCTGGTAGGAAAAATCCCAAAGCTGTCGGATGCAGCCCTAGAAAGTAACGTTTATTTATAGCCTGGATTAGGGCAGTGTGTAAACAGGGCCCTGTTTGCCCAGGAAAACCAGGAGTGAAAGCAGGGAGTGCACGGGCACATCCAGGTCAGTGTTACAGCTCAGGGCAAGGCTTCCCTGGCAGGGTTTCTGCTGTTGGCACACAGCCACTGTCACGACTGGCAACGACAGGCAGATGCCTCCCAGATGGATATTTCCTACCAGGGCCTATCCCGGGAAGTGTTCAAGCCAGGCTGGACAGGGTTGGAGCAACCTGGGATAGTGGAAGGTGGCAGAGAGTTGGACTGGATGAGCTTTAAGCTCCCTTCCAAGCCAAACCATCCCACTCCATGAATATTCAGGAGCCTCTCCAGCCTGTTCCACGGGCCATCCCTGCTCTGCCAGCAAGGCCCCGGCTCCCTGGCTGGAAGCTGCATTGGGATGGCTGAAGGGGCTGTGGCAGCTTCAGCACAGACCAGCCCTCTGCAGCCTCTACCCCCTGGCACCACGATGGAGCTGAGTTCTGAGAGGTCTCACGGATTGTTCCAACGGTGCCACGATGAGCCAGAAGCTCCTTCTCCAGGCTGGCAGGATGGCCCAGCAAACCTGGTGTGGGCACACGGTGCATTTCCCCATTTCCCCCTTCCCACAGGAGCAGCACAGCAGCCCCACGTGCTCACACTCCCCATCCATGCCCTGCTGCTCTCTGAAGCTCTTGCATCACCCCTGGCTGAGCTGATGAATGTGACAAGCACGGAGTAAACAAGCCGGGATTTCCGTAAAATAACGCGGATGTTGGACCTCGGAGCTCCACAGAGTTCACAGACGGGAATCTGCAGCTGCTCAGAGCCAAATCCTGCTCCATCCCCTGCTTTTACACCACAGGGCTACTCTGACATCCGTGTGCCAGGGAAGTGTTGGGTTTCAAGGCTCTGCCTCTGAGGATTCAGGGAATCCTCTGCGTGAAGAGACCTGAAGGAATGACCTCAGAGTGGTTTGTTTCTCTTTGCTGGAAGGAGTTTGCTCTTTACACATCCCACAGACCAAGAGACTTGGAACTATTCACTTGGGGCTAAACACAGAGGAACTGGCCCTGCAACTTTGCCAGCAAAGGAAAAATATCATTAGCTGGGCCTTTTAGGGATTTTCTGACCTCCCTCTCCCGAGAGGCCAAGCATCTCCCCTAAGGACACGCAGCAACCAGGGCTAGGAGAGGCTCAGGAGAGCCAAGCTCCATAGCCTGGAACTGTTCATTCGTAAATTAATTAGGATGTGGGATCACCCTGGCCCGGAGGAGTTGTTCTGGTCACCACTTAGGTTAAATGGGTGCTTGGACACACATGACAGGATTATTTCCTTGAATAAACCACAAGGGAAATATCAGAGAATCACGGAATGGTTTAGGCTGGAGGGGACCTTAAAGATCACCCGGTTCCAACCCTGACACCTTCCACTATCCCAGAGTGCTCCAAGCCCTGTGCAGCCTGGCCTTGGACACTTCCAGGGATCCAGGGGCAGCCACAGCTGTGCCAGGGCCTCCCCACTCTCACAGGGAAGCATTCTTCCCAAATATCCCATCTAAACATCCCCCTCCTTCAGTTGATTACATCTTATTCTATCACTCCATGCCCTCTCCAACGCTGCATTCCCATCACAGTTCAGGACTTGGGATCTGAAACCCAAACCCAGCCTTGTCCCACCTCCCAGGCACCTGCAGCTCCAGAGAGTTTCCAGTGCAAGAAACCAAACCAGAGAACAACAGCCACAGTCTCTGCTGCTAAACCAAGGTCAGGAAGGCTCAGGGCTGTACCTGGATTTCCTGGACCCAGAGGGAGAGTGGGACACTGAGGCAGAGGATGATCTGGAATGAGACCTGGAGAGAGACCGGGACAAGGACCTGGATCGGGAGCTGGACCCGCTGTAGCTGCTGGCACTGCCACTGATGCTGCCACTGATGGTCCTCCTGCAAGACAGCAAACACCCCTCACAGAACGGGAACTGGAATGGGAGAGGGAGAGGGGGGAAAACCCCAAGAGAAACCAGGGATTTGCTCAGCACCCCCTGATTGATGCCCAGCCCTCCCTGAGGGGTGATCAGCCCCTTCCACCACCTCTCCCAGTTTATGTTCTGGGAATGTTCTGTGGTGGGGAATATCCCTGTGGCCAGTGTGGGTCAGCCACTGACCCTCCACACATCAGATCCGTGTGGGACCAAACAGATCCCACACATTCCTTTTTCCTCACTGCGCCACCTCCACAACCAGCAGCTCTCAAAAATGTCTTTTTTCCCCCACTCCCACTCTGATTTTGACACATTTCCTGTATTCCACCTACTCCATGCTCCCCCCAGCCTCCAGAGGCAGAAGCCACTCATGGCAAATCGGGAACATTTCCCCCAGCTCTCTTCCCCTTTTCTCCCTGCCCCAGGAGATGGATTTCTCCTTTAACCTCGCTAGTCGTGACTCTGGGATTTCCTGGATCTTCCAGGAGAAAGAAACCCAGGATTTGCTGGATATTCCAGGAGATCAAGCCTCACTCCACCCCCCAGCTCTCTCACCTCCTGGGTGGAGTCCTTGTCTGTCGTTCCTTCCTCCTTGCTTCCCGATTATCCCCTGGCTTGGCTGGCTCCGGGGCTGCTGCTGTGATTTTCGTGAGTGGCTGAGGGACTGGGAGGGCAGTGAGCTTCTTCACAGATTTTTCCCTGGAAAAATGACAATTTTCAGGTGTGTGATCCCGGGAGGTGGGCACAGACCATGGGACACCCTCAGAAATGATGTGCTTAGGTTTGTTGGGTTTAATATTCTAGAGACTGTGGGATCCTGGAATGGTTTGGCCTGGAAGGGACCCTAAAGCTCATCCCACTCCACTCCATTCCATGGGCAGGGACACCTTCCACTATCCCAGGTTGCTCCAAACCTCATCCAACCTGGCCCTGATGTGATTCCTGAAGCTAGAAACACTTGGCTGTCTCACCAAAACACAAACACCATGGATTTCCCTAAAGGGATTTGTTCCCCATATTCTCAATCAATTCATCTCTTCAGAGAAAAATTGCTATGCAACAGCCAATTTTGGAGGTATTTGATTTGTAAATTAACTCCTGAAGCAGACTGGGTGGGAATGTTGTTTCTCATCCATTTAATTCCATCATTTTTATCCCAAACACTTACACCTGCTTAAAGCCTGCCAGTCAGGCCTCAGAATGAAATGCACTCAGTTAATGCAAAAATTCTCTTTTTAACTCCAGCACACAGATCAGGAGGGTACAAACCAGCCTGGGTGTGCAAGTATCCCTTGGATCTGTCCCTTGGCTTGTGTTCCCTGTGGAGAACTGGATGGGAACACCTCTGGGTTATCCAACACCCACTCCCTGAGATGGGAATGGCTCTGGCTCCTCAGTGCTGCCCAGTTCAGGGCTCGGAGCTCTCCAACCCTGCCCTGACAGCTGGACACTGCTCAACTCATGATCCTGGAATGCTCTGGGTTGGAAACCCCTTGAAGATCTCATCCCACCCCCTGCCATGGCAGGGACCCCTTCCACCATCCCAGGTTGCTCCAAGCCCTGTCCAACCTGGCCTTGGGCACTGCCAGGGATCCAGGGGCAGCCACAGCTTCTCTGGGCACCCTGTGCCAGGGCCTCCCCACCCTCACAGCGAGGAATTCCTTCCCAATATCCCATCTAACCCTGCCCCTGGCAGTGGGAAGCCATTCCCTGTGTCCTGTCCCTCCATCCCTTGTCCACAGCCCCTCTCCAGCTCCCTTCAGGCCCTGGAACATCCCAGCACTGATTTCACACCTATGAACTGGGAAGGAGGTGCTGTCTGCACACACAAACTGTGAATTCCTCCTCCTCCTGTGCTCAGTATCTGCAGTTATCCCCTGCAGAACACAGGATTAAGCCCATGGCACGTTATCCAGTGCCAATAATCCCTGTGCTGGGGCAGGCTGCGGGGTGTCACCAAACCAGCACTGGGAGGGAGCACAGACATCACTGCAGGGAGCTCAGAGGGGGAAAAAACCCCAAAAGGCAGGATAACAAGAGACAAGAAGTGTGGCAAAGGGGACTGTCCTAAATTCTGGAGAATTCAGGGGGATTCCCATGGTGTCATTTCTTTGCAGGTCAGCTTAGAAGAGGTGACATCATTACGCTGTTGTGTCACCCTCCAATGGCCCCGTAATTTGCCACTGCGGGGTTTGTGAAATAGCAATTTCAGGAATTTAAAAGAGCAGCAGGGCTGTCAGAATGAGCCAAACCCAGCTGCAGGGAGCTCCAGTCCTGTTTTTATCTGTCTCCGGTGTGAAAAGTTGATGAGGCTGAACCATTTCTTTATTCTAAGGCTGTGGCCTTAGAATAAAGCCACCAAAGCCACAGCAGAGGAAGGAATTTAAACTTTCTTACAGCTCCTATTAGAAATATTCAGATTATACAAATATATCTGCACACACAGAATGTTTCAGCAGTAAATCGTGTGTTCAAACACTTGGATACAGGTAATATTTAAGGATACTTGCACAGTTTAACTTGAATTTAAAAAGTAAAAGTGTCATTATTTAATTAAATTTGCCAAGCTACAAACTCCTCAGTAATGGATGTACTTTGCATCTTTCATTTCTTTCTTAAACTCTCATCCAGGTTTAGAATCCCAGACTGGTTTGGATGGGAAGGGACCTTAAAGACCCTGTTCCACTCCCTGCCATGGGACCCCTTCCACTGTCCCAGGCTGCTCCAAGCCCCATCCAACCTTGGACACTTCCAGGGATCCAGGGGCAGCCACAGCTTCTCTGGGCACCCTGTGCCAGGGCCTCACCCGCCTCCCAGGAGGAATTCGTTCCCAATATCCCATCTAACCCTGCATTCCTTCAGTTTAAGGTTTTTGGAGGTTAGAAGGGCTTGTCTGGACTCTGTTCTGAGGTATCCAGAGGAAGATGGATCCTTACCCTTTCCCAGGAGGTGGCAACAATTCCCCTTTAGCCTTCGCCAGTGGCTTGTGAGGAGACGGTGTTGGAGAAGGAGAGGGAGAAGATGAGAAGGACCTTGACCTGGAAAGGAAGGAGACATCACTCAGCCCAGGCTCTGGGAGTGCAGGAGCTTTTCCTGGCTCTCAGGGCATTCAGGCACCACTCCCTCCTCCCCAGGAACCAGTCCCGGTTAAAATATATAAAATATATACCAGCTTATCCTGGTTTTATATTTGGACTCTGTGCAAAAAAACTTCTGTCATCAGAGCAGTGGGAAAAGCAGAAAACAAAAGGAAAAAAATGGTATTCCACAGCAACACCTGAGGCTGTGTCCATCCTCTCTGAATTCCCTCCTTAGGGAGAATACACAGGAAAATAAGCAGGATTTTGACTTGTATGTTCATCACTGTAACTCCCAGAGCAGTTCATCCTTTAAACAGCAGCAAAACCCCAAAAAACTTGGGAGAAGGACACAAAAAATACACCTAAACCTAATATTGATGTGTAATTTCTGGAACACAAGGAGAAGCATTAATGGTGCATCCCAAAGGCATCCACCAAGGGCAGGAGCTGTTTCCTGAGCCCCTGGCAGGCACGACACGTGCTGAGCTTGGGGTGATTCACCCCAGTGCCAAGACTGGAAGTGCCTCTGTTGCAGCCCAGTGCCTCAGCAGCCTGACTCCTGCGTGACAGCTCTTCTGGGGAACAGCTGGGCAGAGGGTGTTCCTCACCCTGCACCTCAGGGAGAGGCACCCAAGGGTGTCACCCACACTGCCATCATCCTGCCCAGAGCACAGAATGGATGGAGGAAGCTCATTCTGCTTCCCAGATGGAATCAGCTCCCAGCTGAGCTTTTCCTAGGAGAAAGCAGCCTCCAAAAGCGACAGCGTGTGGTTTTCCATCACCTGTGGGATCTGCTCTGGGTACCTGAGCTCTGAAGAGGCGCCTATCTAAGGAGCCAGTTCTCCCACTCTGGATGTTCCAGACTTGGGAAACTGTCTGCAGGGGCAAGGAAGTTGCAGAGGAATAAAGATTAATCAGCACGGAACACTGGAGTGCTGCTTTGAAGTGTCAGGACGACCACAAGACACAACTGCTTTAATGAAGAAACGGGATTTGCCTCTTGAAATCGGAATTCCAGCCCCATAGAAAAGAGATGCTGCTGAACTCCTTCCAAGCAGAAAATGCAAATGATGGGAATGTTCATCTACCACAGGCATGGGAAGGAGCCCAGCCACAACAACCCTGCACCCGTGGGTGGGAGCACCGGGGAGAGGAGGGGGTGGCTGACAGATCTCCTTCACCCAGCAACCACAGCCTCCCTCACTCAGGGAAGTGCTTGGAGTGGTTTATTTTAATGGAGCAAAAAGGAGCTGTCAGGAAGTGTTTGGAAAACATTCCACCCTTGGTTCCCAGCCCCAGGAGCCAGTACCTGGATCTGCTGCCTGAGAAAGAGCTGTGCCTGGAGGAGCGACTGGAGTAGGAGCTGTAGGAGGAGGATCTGGAGCGCGAGCGGGAGGAGCCGGACCCAGAGTAGGTGGATGAACGAGAAGAGGACCTGGAAGAGAAATATTAAAATTCAGAGCTTCCTGAAAAGCCCCCAGGGTCTTGTTTCCAAGGATGTTCTTCCCAAGTTCTGCTCCAAACCCCACCTGTCTTCTCCTCGGGGAGCTGCCAGGATTTACAGCCTCTCCTCAGATCCCCTTTTTTCTTTTAGGGAGGATACTGTTGTTGCTACTCTCTTTGCACCCTTAACTAAGCCTCCCTCTCTTTAATTACTGATTTTCCATCCTTTTTGGGAATTGCTTCCACATATTTCATGCCTTTTCACTGGACAAAACCCTGTCAGTTCACCTGACTGGGTGCAGTGATCCTAGCAGGAATATCTGCTTCTGCCTTTCAGATCCCTATCTCCAATTTAACGTGTTCCTCATTCCTCCTGGATACTTCCCCCCCTCGTTCAGGAGCTTCAAGTTCAACCATTTAAAGGAAATCAATCCAGTTGGTGCCTCGAGGCTCCCAGATTCAGGGAGTTTCTTTCTGAAAGGTGCTTTTTATCTTATTTTACACCGTTGGTTTCCAAGCCCCATTCTGGCCCTCCACGGCTCTGTCAAACCTCCACAATCCCAGTTCTCCCAGTAGCATCAACCTCCTCTTACTGGAGTGGGCTCAACCCCTCCCTCCATCCATCCCAGAGTGACCAGGATCCAATTTTTACAGCTCCCAGTTCTTTCTGCTCCCATTAAGGTCAGCTTTCATCGAGGTGAGCTGCTATCATCCCGACTGCATCCAGCTCTAACTCACTGGAAAAGTGGCTTTTCCAAGGATTTGTCTTTCCCTGATCTCCAACAGGTCACAGCACAGCTCCCACAGCTCCCTGCCCCCTTTGGCTTCCACCTCACTGCGTGTCCTGAGCAGCAAGTCTGGGATTGCTTTCCCAAATATAAAACCATGGAATGGTTTGGGCCTCTCTGGGATGGGGAATGCACAGCCTCTCTGGGATGGGGAATGCACAGCCTCTCTGGGATGGGGAATGCACAGCCTCTCTGGGATGGGGAATGCACAGCCTCTCTGGGATGGGGAATGCACAACCTCTCTGGGATGGGGAATGCACAGCCTCTCTGGACATCCAAACACCTCACCACCTCCCCTGGCCACGAAGGAGCCCCATCCCACTCCAGGACACTTTCCTGGGATGTATTTTACTCTTTCCTCTCCTCACCTGGAGGAGCCAGAAGCAGATGCGGACGAGGCCGAGGTTTTCCGGCGCCTCCGAGCCCGGCTGGGGGACACGGACACCCCCAGCTTCTTTTTGGGGGACTTGGATCGGCGCCAGGGGTCCTTCCACTCGTCTGCCCGCTTGGATGGGGCACTGCCCAGCGCCGTGGCATCCTTGTCCTTCTTTGGTGGCTCGGGCTGGCGGCTGCAAAACAAGGAGGAGGTCAGCAGCTGGGATTTTGGGGGGTTTGTAAAGGGAGAGACGCAAGGGACAGGGAAAGGAGCAGAAATGAGAAATGTATTGTGATGAAATGTATAAATAAACACACAGGGCCATGGAAACATCCCAGAATTCGTCCTTTAGATTGATCCCTTACAGCTCTTAACCTCCCCTGTGGGATTCCAGCACCATTTTGGAGTGATAAAGTGTTAGAAGAACTCTCAGTTTGTGAACCAGTGACAAACCAGTGACAAGCCCATGACAAACCAGCGACAAGCCCGTGACAAACCAGCGCTGCTCTGGAAACCAAAAAAGCCACAATTTCGTGAGCTCCTTTGTCCCACCGAGCACTCCGTGGCCTCCTGGCTGATTCCAGCTCCAGCTCCTGGCCTCCAAGGGCTGGACACAAGCAAGAGGGAAGGGATGGGAAACCTGGTGCTCCCCACACCTGTGCCCAGCCCAGGGCTGCAGCAAGCCCAGCCTGGTGCCAAGGAGAGGGGTCCCCACGGAGCCTGGATGGCTCCAATGTTCCCATTCCCAGGATCCCCTGTGGGGCTGTCACAGGCCAAGACACAGTGACCTCCTTTCAACCCCTCCAAAGGGGACAGCTCCCTCCTCACCTGGGCATAAACCAGCCTGGTTCACCCCTGGGTTATTTATAAACACCCCAAACATGCTACTGTCACTGATATCCACGGAGAGGTGCCCAGCCAGGCCCCACTCTCCATCTCCTCCCTCCCCTTTTAAGGCTCCTGCTTTCATTCCCCCTTTTTTGCTTCTCCACGTTTCCCTTTCTCTCTCCAATCCTCTGAAAATAATTCAGGGCCAACTTTTCAGCACCTGCACCAGACACTTCCCTAAATACTCCAGGATGAGTTTCTTGAGGCTGAGACTTTATGACCTCTCTTATCTCTGAGTGATTTAACTTGGAATTTTTCCTTGCCCTCGCTCCAACCTGCACTGACTCCTCAATTCTCTGCTTCTAACCTTCTCTCCCTGGGGTTCCAGGAAGAGTTTGTGAGGGATTGAAGCTTTCTGGAGTCTCTTGCACTCACCAAATTAGCAGGACACTGATGCAGTTATTGCTTTCCTCAAACTAATAAGTTTCCTGGGAATTTGGGGAAGGAAAGGCCCCTTCCCTTCTGGGTCCAGCCAGTACCACCCCATTACTCACACGACTGAAGCAACCACTCCCCACACAACTTCCTCCACCTTTTTGAGATAAAAAAAGCCACCTCCAAGTTTTCTAATAATTCCATGGACACTCCAACAAAGCCCAGGATAATGAAAGCTCTTGGTTAGGAGCCTGTCCTGCCCTTTGAAGGCTTCACACCTCACTGAGAAGCCCCATCCCCTCCTTTCTGGCAGAGTTTCCTCTTCCCCAATCCAGGACTGGGATGTGCTGACCTAAAAATCCAGCATCTGACTCTTTCCTTATCTCTGCTGATGTAAAAGCAATTTTACTCTTTGTCCCACAACTCCCTTGGAATATTCAGAGGAAAACCCCTCCTTTCACATTCACCCCTCCCACAAATCTCACTGCAGCTCCAGGAGAGGAGAACTGGGTGCTTCCATCCAACACAGAAGTGCTGAGTGCCTGGGAAGGGAGTTATGGCTCAGCTTTATCCCCCAGCAGCTCCACTCCACCCTGCCCCTTTCCCAGCACTGCTCCAACACACACAGATTAACTCAGCACAGGGTCTTTGCACTGCATTGGTCAAGTTTTCCAAGTTGTAGCCACGATTCCATGAGTATTCCATCATGGAGGAACACCACGACTCAGAATATGGGGCTGAGACACACTGCACCTATTCTTTATACCCTGATAACATTAAATAGTCCAAGCTGGGCTCAAGGGTTCCTTCCAACAGACGTTTACAAATCCATTTGGAATTGCCAATTTAACCTCTGGAACATCCTCAAATCAACCAAGTGCACAGAAGGAAGAAAAGGAAGACTGGGAGAAGCCTCCCCACCTTGCACAAAGCAGCAGGAGAAAGAGCACGGAAAGGAGGAGAGAAAACCCCGTGAGGATGCTCATGGACAATGCCCAATATCCTGATCCAATGCCCCTTTTCCCATGGGATCACAGTCTGCATGCTTTGGGAGAGGCAGGGGGAATGTTCTGCCAGCACAGGAGGGCAGAGAGGCAGCTCCATCCAGGATAAAACCTCTGGAGAAGCTTCTCCTGCAGTGTCCAAGGTGACAAATGTGGAAGCCAACAGCTGTCAGGGAGGTTTAGGTTGGAGATCAGGGAAAGGTTCTTCCCCCAGAGGGTGCTGGGCACTGCCCAGGCTCCCCAGGGAATGGGCACGGCCCCGAGGCTGCCAGAGCTCCACAACAATGCTCAGGGTGGGATTTTGGGGTGTCCTGGGCTGATGATCCCTGTGTGTCCCTTCCAGCTCAGGACATTCCATGAGTCCATGAACTGAGGAACGCCCTGGCGCCTCTCCAGGCTCAGCTCCCTCCTGAACCAGTCTGCAGAAAGAAAAGCCTCCTACAGGATTTTATTCTCCCTTAAAACCACCTCAGATTCACATCCAACAGCACATCCTGGGAGCTGGAACAACTCCAGCTGAACTCCAGAGCTTGGGCGCCAGCTGGGAGCAGGGATGACTCCGAAAGCAAATCTCATTTACTTGCACCTATTACCTGGTTTGATGCAATGCCCTCTGCATGAAGTCACTTTCTGGAGGAAAGGTTTTTTCCCCAGGAAAACCACAACAGAAAGCCTCATTTTGGGGTGTGCTTGGCTTTTTGACTCAGCAGTAAATGCTGCAGACAAGGAAGATGCTGCTCCTGTCAGGACATTTTCAAAGCCTTTCCTCAGAGCTTCCAATGTGTGGCATCACCGAAGAAACTCGTTCAACATAAAGCTGGGATCTGATGCTGCTGGACTCATCTCCTCCAGTGGAATTCAGGAGGCGAAATGGAAAGTGAGCTGGAGGAGCTGCCAAGATCCTCAGCAGCTCCCAGAGGAACATCCCAATCCCAGCCTGGACAAGTCCCACGGCAGGGAGATGAGGAAGGGAGGATTTCTCCAGTCATTTTGAGCTGGATCTGGTGCTTGGTGGAGCTCCCAGCTCCTTAATTCAATAAATCAAAAAATAAGAATGGTTTGCTGCTGGCTCAGTGAGTCCAACCTGCCCTCGGCAGGGGCTGAGACACGGTGAAGAGGAGGGAAGGAAGGAAGGAAGAATTCCAGGGCTGGTGAGCCATGGGATCAGCTCAGGAGTTCATCCTCATCCTCAACACAGCTGCCCAGGCTGCGGGCAAACCTCACACGCTTCAGCACAGAACGCTCTCGTATTCATCCCACTCTTTTTCACCAAATTCCCATTTTCAGGAAACATTTGAAATATTTCAGAATTAACTCCTAAGTCTATTCCACAATGTTTTAAAAAAATAAATTAGAGGGAAGAAGAGACAACACAGAGTGACCAAAAGCACCTGAATTTCCACCCTGATCCTCAAGGCAGCAGCTTCCGAAGGCAATTTTACCCTTAAAACAACTAAAAGCTTTCTTTTCCAAGGAGGAACATGCTGATGCCCATTTGGCTGGAATGTAATGACAGCAATCAAGAGGAAAAGTGAGGCTTTGGCAGGGAGAGGAGGAGCAGAGGCAGCTCCAGCTGGCAGCACCCTGGCGTGGGTCAGCCAAGCTCCCGACCGCACGCGCCCGGCTCCCAAATAAACCCAGCTCCCAAAAAAACCCAGCTCCCAAAAAAAGCCCGGCCGAACCACGTCACTGAGTCCAACAAAACTTTGGAGGGGGGGAAAAAAATGAGCTGCCCAGCTCAAGTTCTCCTCATGTATTATGCAAATGCTGCCGAACCATTTCTAATCTTGGAGGGCAAAATGAGCTTCCAGGGGAAAGCGCTTCCTGTCCTGCCCCCTCCCGTGGGACACAGCTCCCACAGGGAACCAAACCTTATCACCCCCGGGCAGCAGTGACGTCAGCCTGGCTCCGGGGCTGCTCTTCCAGCTCACTTTTCTCCAGGAGGAAAGTCCAGGGATGATTTAACAGCCTTTGGGTTTCTCGCAGGGAAGCGGGGATTGCGTCAGCAGCGCCGGCGCCGCTTTTCCTTCAGCGGCAGTGGAATTTTCCAGAGGAAGTGGACTCGAGGAATGGCTGGAGCCATGTGCCAAGGCAGTTGTGAAGGGACCTGTAATTGCTGCAAAATAAATTCCAGCAGAGTGCAAGCACACAGGGATTTTTCCTGTCTCGGAATAATGGAGAGGGACAACAGCTCTGGAAAGCCACCTACGTGTGTCCAGGACAGGGAATGCTGGCCCTTGGAGCTGCTGCCCATCGATCCTGGTGAAATATTAGCAGGGAAAATGCTTTTCTCAAGCTGTTTCCATCTGAAGCTGAGTTATCAGTTGCTTAAAAAAATAAAAGGAAAAAAAAAAAGGAAGGATTTCTTCAAAGCCTGATGGGGAGAGGCTTGGAAATTAAAGAGTGGAGATACAATCTGAACCTCCAGGATGAAATCATCCCAGCAGGGAGATAAAGCTATCTGAGATGGCATCTCCCCTAAGGGCTGAGCATTTGACGCCTGGAGAGCCTCCTCTCCATGAGCAGGAGGCAGCCATCCTGCCCGGAATGTGCCAGTGATCCCTCCCTGGAATTGCCTTGTTCCACTAAAATCCAGGCTGGGGGATCTCCCAGTAACTCCATCTCCGAAATGCCGAAGAAAATCACATTCCTTGAGATCCACACCTGAGTCACTCAATGCCCTTCATCTCCATTCAGGGTTGCGAAACCCTTCTGCTGCTGCTGGGGAAGTGGAGGCAGCAGCTCAAGAACTTTAAGGACCAGCAGAAATTCCAGCCAGCAGGAATGATGTGTGGAGATCTTGGAAAGCTTGGTTTGATTCACGGATTTTATTATCCTGGAATCACGGAATGGTTCAGGTGGGAAGGGACAATAAAGCTCATCCAGTCTCTGTGCAGGGACACCTTCCACCATCCCAGGGTGCTCCAAGCCCCATCCAGCCTGGCCTTGGACACTTCCAGGGATCCAGGGGCAGCCACAGCTTCTCTGGACAACCTCCATCCTCAAAGGGAAGAATTCCTTCCCAATATCCCATCTAATCTGGCAGTGGGAAGCCATTCCCTGTGTCCTGTCCCTCCATCCCTTGTCCCCAGTCCCTCTCCAGCTCTCCTGGAGCCCCTTTAGGCCCTGGAAGGGGCTCTGAGCTCTCCCTGGAGCCTTCTCTGCTCCAAGCTGAACACTCCCAGCTCTCCCAGCCTGGCTCCAGAGCAGAGCTGTTCTTATCACCAACTTCCCAAAAGAGCTGGGAGCAGAAATGAAAGCAAAGCTGTCTGAGCAGGTTCCATTGCTCCGGCACCACAAAAAACCAGGGATGTAAACAAGTTGTTATCGTGTTTATCACAGCACAGCTTCCATGCTGGGCACTGCATCAGGATTCCAGAGAACCTCGGAGCAGCCCAGGATGAGTTCTGTATGTGAAAAGAAGGGAATTCCTTCTCTGAGCAGTCCTGGAACACCTGGAGTGTGCAGGAGCAAACCCATGCCCCTGGATGGAGGCTGGTTCTCCTCCCTTCACTAAATTTTCACAGATACAGGACTAAATCAGGGCATTCCAGGGTTTTACCAATGCCCAACTCCAAAGCAGGAAGAGCACACAGCTGTCTGCCCTGCCTGCTCTTCCTCCTGTGGCAGGATAAATGGGAATGGGAATTGTCCTGTCTGCCCTTCCTCCTGTGGCAGGACAAATGGGAACAAATTAAGGATTTCTTCTAGGAAATAACTGAGATTTCCACAGGGAAAACTAAGAGGAACCCAAATCCACCATCCTCCCACTGCATCTTTGCACAGCAGGATGAGATGCCACCACTAAGCCCCCCAAAACTGACTGACAGCTTTCATTCAGAGCCTCTACACCCAAAAAACAGGGAACAAATCCAGCTGGCAGCACTGGGAGACCACCAGAAGCTCTCGGGAAAGACAACAACGACCCAGGAACACTTAAAATTAAGAGATTCTTCCAAAAAAACGAGTTCAGTCGCTTTGTGGCACACACACCACCATGAATCACTGCATTTGCATTCCCTTCTTTTTGCCACTCCTTCATCTAATCAAGCTCATTCCAACGCTTTCTGACTTGCAGGCCCTGGATAACCTGCACCCATTGATTCCAGAGCCTGGGTTATCCTGCTCAGAGATTAACAAAGTCAACTTGAGCCGGCCTGAGAAAACAACACGAGGGTGAGCACGGCCATGGGATCACGTAACCTTTCATCCCGGGATCTGCAGCACCTCACACTCCAGGGGACACCTCGGGAGCAGCTGGGAAGAAGCTCAGCAGTCCTTGTTGGAAGGGTTTTATGAGGATTTATGGTTTGCCCTTTCTGACTTTGCTGTCAGCTGTCTGAGTCCCCGCTCACGGGGTTATTTTGGTTTTTAATGGCCGCCTAAGTGCTCTCCACTTATAGGTTTTAGTCCTGATGGAGGGAAGTTCCTCCCCAAAAAAGCGTGGTGAGTGCGATAATCACAGGATGGTTCTCAGGACACTGCTCCTTCCTGGCACCTTCAGAGCTGCTGTCACCTCCTGGGGACATCTCTGAGGACAACAGCCCCCTCCTTTCTCCTCATCCTACCTGGCACTGCTGTTCCATGGAATTTGGGGTCCATATCAGAGAATCCCAGCATCACTGAGGTTGGAAAAGAGCTCCAAGATCGAGTCCAACCTGTGACTGATCCCCACCTTGTGCCGTGTCCAGTCCTTCCTCGGACACCTCCAGGGATGGGGACTCCACCACCTCCCTGGGCAGCCCATTCCAATGCCTAATCACTTTTTCCATGAAGAAATTCCTCCTGGTGTCCAACCCGAGCCTCCCCAGGCACAGCTTGAAGCTTGTCTGGTCTGTGTGGGAAGAGCTTTTAGGTCAGACACCAGGACAAATTCCAAGAACTGGAGATGACAACATCTCACTCCAAGGTTCATTTTGCCATGCTGCTCCTCACCAGAACCCCCAGCATTCCCTGGAGAGGAAATCCAGATGGGAAAGAAACCGATGCCCGTCTCATGGACCTTCTTCCTCACTTGGGCAACAACACCCAGCGCCACCCCAGCTGAGGGGCAGCAAAACTGAGGTTCCTTCTCTCTCTGGTGGGTCCAGCTCATGAAATCATGGAATAGCCTGAGCTGGAAGGACTCACAGGGATCATCCAGTCCAACTCCTGGTCCTGCACAGACACCCCAACAATCCCACACTCCTGGAGCTCTGGCAGCTTTGGGGCTGTACCCATTCCCTGGGGAGCCTGGGCAGTGCCCAGCACCCTCTGGGGGAAGAACCTTTCCCTGATATCCAACCTAAACCTCCCTGGCCCAGCTCCAGCCATTCCCTGGGTCCTGTCCCTGCTCTGGGACATCAGTGCCAGCGCTGCCCCTCGGGAATGAACTCCCGAATCTCCCTCAGTGCTTTGGGAATACAACCACCAACAGGCCCCACAACGCTGGGTTGCTTCATGAGCTCCTGGAACAACCAGATTCCCTCAGCTGCCACTGGGATCAAGGCCTATGGCAACAACAGAAAGGATTAAAGCAAATTATTTCAGCGTGTAGAGCCCTTGCTCCCAGCTAAGGGTCAGAACATCTTGCACTGCTCAAAGTTTCTTCAGAGGACATATTTCATGTCACTTCTTTATCCCTGAAAGGCTTTGCACAACAGGGAGCTCCAGCGGCAAGAGGGAGAGAAAAAGGAGGAATTTTGCACTCAGCAAAAATCAGGGCCAGCCTGGGGCATCAGAACTCGTTCTGGAGATGGGAGCAGGAGGACAGACAGCCAAGTTATCCCTCTAATTGATCATAAAGTGTCCTGGCTTGTTTGAGTGTTCGATGCCTGGGGAGGAAGGAGGAGGAGGAGGGGGAGGAACACTTCTACCAGCAGTGCAATCTCAGATTTTAAACTTCTTGGAGTGCTCATCTTAAGCTTGGGAAAAAAAACCCAAACCAAAGCATAAAGCAGCAACTGAACATTCATAGACTCATGGAATGGTTTGGGTTGGAATGGATCTTAAAGCTCATCTCATCCCACCCCTGACACAGGCAGGGACACCTTCCACTACCCCAGGCTGCTCCAGCCTGGCCTTGAACAGTTCCAGGGATGGGGCAGCCACAGCTTCTCTGGGAAACCTGTGCCAGGGCCTCCCCACCCTCACAGGGAACAATTCCTTCCCACAATCCAATCTAAACCTCCTCTCTGTCAGCTTGAATCCATCTCCCCTTGTCCTGTCACTCCATGCTCCTGGTAGAAGTCCCTCTCTCTCCTTCTTGTTGGCTCCCTTCAAGTACTGGAAGATAATTTTCTGAATTCCTTTAAAAAAGGCCAATCCATACGTGACAATCCCATTGGAACCCAAACACTGCAGCCTTTTCTTTCCAAAGCTTCAAGGAGAAACACTTGTCCCTGAGAGCATCAGGGTTTAAATCCTTGTTAAATTCTAATCCTCAACTCCATCACCCAGCGATGCCGGGAACTCCTCTGGCTTCTCCACGTTTTTAGCCTTGAAATCCTCTGTTGTTTAGAGATCAGGTTAAACCTTTCTGATTCCAGCAGAATGGAAAGGGAATTGTTCCCCTGTTCCTGGCTATTTGCTGTTTGGGTTCTCTCATCCCTTGGTTCTGCAGGTCCTGGTTTGTTCCTCCCTCCAGCTCCTGCAGGAGCTCCTGGGCCGACGGAGCGACTGGCATCGACCTGGAATTACCGACATCCTCCGCTCTGCCTTTGGCAAAGCTCGCTGCTGCTTGCACAACCTCTGAGGAGGAGTTTTCCAGGCTCTGAGGAGCAGTGTTCCAAGCTCTGTAGAGCAGTTCTCCAAGCTCATTAGCCAGCAGGGCCGCGTGGGCCCTGGAAGGGCAGGAATGTTAACGGGCAGCTGTGGTGTGAGCCAGCCCCCAGCGCCGCCCGGAGAGGCTGGACCTGCCAAAAGCTGGGATCCAGCAATTAGGGAAAGCCCGGAGTCTATAAATAGAGCCACAGGTGAGTGCTGTGACCCTGCTGTGCATCCTGCTTCCCAGGAAGTGCAGAGCAATCCCAGGTGTCTGACACGTCAAACCAACTCGGGAGCCGGTTGATCCCAGGATGCCAAAGCTGCCCCTCTGGAGCTGGCACGGAGCTCTCTGGAGAAAAGGTGAGACGGCTCGAGCCACTGCACTGCCATGAGGAAGTTGGGAGCTGGTCACAAAGTGACGTGGGACACAGTCCAGAGCCACAGCACGAGCGTGACGGGGACTCCTGGGGAAACGCCAAGTGACGGATGAGGGACGTGCTCTGCAAGGGAGAACCTGGAACTACGCTTTCGCTTGTTAAAAAGCTTTTTCCAAACTTGTTTCTGCAGGTTTGTTTTCTCCACAGACATCCAGACACCCTCAGTGCTGTGGGAAGGGGTCCTGTTGACATGATGTCCACAGAGGAACTGAAGTCCCGAGGCAGGGGATGGGATGGGAAGGGATGGGATGGGCTTTAGGGTCCCTTCCAATGTGGGCACCCTCTGCCAGGGCCTCACCACCCTCACAGGCAGGAATTCCTTCTCAATATCCCATCTAACCCTGCATTCCCTTCAGCTTATCTCCCTCTTGTCCTGTCATTTCATTCCTTTTAAAAATCCCTCTCCACAGCAGACTTAGAAACAGTGAAGAGGTGCACCAGAAACTACCTTTGAATGACCAAGCCTCATCTCAAAGAGTTTTGGAGACACAAGAGGCATCTCAAGCTCCCTTGTGCCAGAGGGAAGCAGGGAACGTGTACTCCCTGAATGCTGCCAATCCCATCTCTGGGCTCTCATGTGGTTTCATGGAATGAGACAGATCCAAGACTGGTGAGCACGGCCACAGCTCCTACCCAGCACCCTTTGGGCAGCACTGGCAGCCCAAACTCTGCCAACAGAGCCCTGCCCCAGGACTCCAGGAGTGCCAAGGGAAGGAGCAGGCAGCAGGCTCAGCCTTGGGTCACGGTGACTGTCAGTGAGTCACGACCTTGAGCTGCCAAGCAGGTGACATCACTTTCATTGACATCATCTCCATCACATGGGTCTGGACGAGACCTGTCCCATCACCAAGCCAAGGAGAGCACAAACCACCGGGCAATGTGGTAATTAAGGTGCACAAATCGTGGTTATTAAGTGAAGAGTGTAATTAAACGGAACATGTAATTATGGTATTCCTATAACTGCTCTGGAGCTGCTGCTGCTCCTCCAGACCGTTCCGAAACTGTCACTTCCTCTTGGGAAAGAGGGGCAAAACTCAGCTTTCCTTTCAGTAATGCAGGCAAAACTAAGCCCTGCTCCCACCTGAAACCACCCGATTCCATGTGGAGCCTCATTCCTGGCATTCTTAGCCCTGCTCTTCATTGATCCAACTCTTCCTCATGCCCATCGTGTTTCACACCCTCCTCCAGTGCAGAGGAACAACACAGACACCAGGAAAAGCTCCAGTAAATCCTGAAAACAGCTTCCCTGCACCTCTCTTTGCCCCACACACGCCCGTGTGTCCCCATGGTTCTCCACACGCTGTGGGAGTCTCCATCTGCCACTCTTCCCAAGAAACTGTAAAGCAGTTTTCCTGGAGATCACGGAATCGTGGAATGGGTTGGGTTGGGAAGAACACTGAAGTTCATCTCATTCCACCCCCCTGCCATGGGCAAGGACCTTCCACTAGACCAGCCTGCTCCAAGATGTCCCTCAGCAAAAAATGGGATACTTTTCCATGATTCTGAACCAAACGAGGCTGTGATATCACAACTTCCATTCAGCTGGGGTATTCATCCAGAGCTTTACAAACACACCTCAGACAGAGGAGGCTGAGAGGGCAGGGTACATAAATCACTGACAGAGGAACAAAACAGGAATCACGTCCCTGGACTTTCCGTCTGTCTGGTTCCATTTTCTCTTTCACAGCAGGATTTTCACAAACAATGGGTGGGCAGAGACAACAAACCTGACCCCACGCTGCAATTCCACTGAGCAGAGACTATTCCCAGGACAACTCCTTTACCTTTTCCTTTTGGGGTATCTTCAGATACTTTTGCTATGCACAAACTCCCAGAGCAGCCCTGGTTCTTGTGACAGAGATCTGTCAAGGCCTCAAAGGGAGTCACCACAGGACTCCCAAGGAACCAACCTGCACGAGTCCCTCCTCCTCCCAAAACCGCTCCAGCCTGAAGGGAAGAGGGATGAACAGAACATCTCCGTACCAAAGGACGCTCCTGCTTTCAGGGTCGGGTTATGCACGCTCACTGTCACCAATGTTTTAGCTCCACTTAGTGGCCACAAGGCTCATTAACTCCCACTTTACTCAGCAGTTACACACACTAGGATCTCCGCTCCCATCAGCTACACCACCACCAAATCCGAACCCCAGCAAACACTTACCTCGGGAGCAGCGGGGACCGGGGCTTTGGCTTGTCCTTGTCGCGCTCCCTGTCCCTGTCCCGGTCCCTGTCCCGGTCCCTGTGCTGCCTGTCCTTCTCATCCCTCTTCACTCGTTCCCGCTCCCGTTCCCACTCTTCTTTCCGCCGCTGCCGCTCCTTGTCGCGCTCCCGTTCCCGCTCCCGTTCGCGCTCCCGCTGGCGCCGCTCCCGTTCCCGCTCTCGTTCCCGCTCCCGTTCCCGCTCCCGTTGTCTGTTCTCTCTTTCCCTTTCCCGTTCTCGCTCTCTTTCCTTGAAAAAAGAACAGAGAAACCACCGTGATGCTGTGGGAACGGCTCCCGGCAAGCCTGGGACGGTCAGGAATCACATCCGCCCTCCCTCACCGAAGGATTGACATCAATAATCAGCAAATCAATAACCTAGAGATCAATAATCTGGATCCTGCTGAGCAGAACCTGGCTGCAAACACAGCATCAGACCCCACATGACTGTTGTTTTCAAAAGCAACGCTCAGATTAATTTGGTTTATTAAGCTTATTAAATAAACGTATTGGTGTTTACAAGTCGTTCCCCTCGTTGCTAATCATTTCTATAACCAGCTAATTAACTTTGCAAATGAGCACCGGGAAAATAATTGGTCACGTGCGGCCGCAGTGAGGCCCAGGCTCCTGTCTGGGCACTGCTTCTGCAGAAAACAAGGATTTAGAGCAAAGGAAAAGCTACTTTTGAAAGGATTTGATGGAAAGCACTGAGAAGCTCCCCGCTGAGCAGGGCTGGTTGGTTTGGTCACTGCTCCAGAGGCACAAAGTTTCCATGAGGGGAAAAGGAAGAGCAGGGAAAGGGTTCAGAGCCTTGTTTTCATCCAGATCTGTTCCTGGTGTAACATCACCCAGCTCCTGGGATTTCAGCACCTGCCTGCTGCTTTCCTGTGCCTCAATCCCCACGTGCAGCTCCACCAGCACTGGACAGTCAGGCTGGAGCCTCTGCTGGCACACAGAGCACAGCTGCCCAAACCTAATCCTCTCCTTCCCAGGAATGAACAAGGAACCCTCTCCTCAGCCAGGCTGTTTCCCTCCCTCTCCAAGATGTCCAAGAAAGGCAGCAGATGTGGCTGCAAGCGCTGCTCAGCTGCTGCACCGAGGAGCAGCCAAGGAGCAGGAGCAGGAACCACCTTCCCAGCTCACACATGGAATTACTGAGGGTGGAAAAGACCTTCAGATCACAAATGCAACCTTCAGCCCAGCACCACCACCGTGGTCACCACTGACCACGTCACCAAGTGCCACATTCACAGGTTTTTTGAACCCTTCCAGGGATGGGGACTCCACCGCTGCCCTGTGCAGTCTGTGCCAATGCTTTACAGCCTTCCCATGGAAGAATTTTCCAAATATCCAATCTAATCCTCCCCTGGTGCCACTTGAGGCTGTTCCCTCTCCTCCTGTCCCTGTTCCCTGGGAGCAGAGCCCGACCCCCCTGGCTGCCCCCTCCTGTCAGGGAGTTGTGCAGAGCCACAAGGTCCCCCCTGAGCCTCCTTTGCTCCAGGCTGAGCCCCTTTCCCAGCTCCCTCAGAAGTTCTCCAGCCCCTTCTCAGCTCCGTTCCCTTCCCTGGACACGCTCCAGCCCCTCAGTGCCTGTCTTGGAGGGGCCGAAATCTGACCCAAAATTCCAGGTGTGGCCTCAGCAGTGCCCAGCACAGGGGGCAATTCCCACTCTGGGGCTGCGGCCACACCAGGGCTGGTGCCAGCCAGGTGCCAGCAGCCTTCTGAGCCACTGTCAAGCAGCACTCCAGGTCCTTTTCCATCAGGCAGCTTCCCAACCTCATTCCCAAGCCTGGAGCGCTCCTTTTGTCCTCACGATGCTGCAACAGAACCTCCTCCCATCCCTTCACCTCCAGTGTGCTCTGTGCTGTCATTAAGCCAAGATTAACTATTTGGAAAGTCCTGTTTTAATCACTGCACTGGAACTGTGCCAAGGCCCAGAAGAACCTGGAAGAAAGTTGGGAAGGGAAAGCGGGGAAGGGGGAATTTCCTTACTTACTCTGTAGTTACGGTAGGGATCGGGGTCTGTGTACTGAACCCTGAAATTCTCATACTGCCCACCACGCCAGAACCGTTCTATTTCATAGTCATAATAGGGATCTGCATAGGGATCAAGCCTACAATGAAAAACAGGGAATGTTAGAGAGGGAAATGGCACCTGGGCACCACAAAAACTACGTGTTCTAGGTCAGCTCAGCCACCGTGACAAGAAAACCACGTTCAGTGCAGCAGGGTTGTGCAGAGAGGTTGATCTCCTACACAGCCCAACCAAAGAGTCTTTTTTAAGTGAGGCTTATCAGAGAAAAGCCCAGACCTTTCTTGATAAACACCAAATAAAGAGCCACCAAAAATTCAGCCTTCAAATCAACGTGGTGCAAACACAGGAGCTGCTCCTGAGAGCCCCTTCCAACGCCTGCACAGGGAGCAGGATGTGTTCTGCCTCATTGATTGAGAGCTGGGATTTCTCTCCGTGCACCCACAGCTCATCCCAAACACCCTCAGGAGAGCAAGGGATGGAGATCTCCCAATTCCCTGCCCCTGGAGTGCATCCCAGTGCCACCAGTACAGGACAGGAGCTGGTGCTGAGCTTTCCGCTGGGAGAAGTGGAGCTGCAGGGGCAGGTCAGCAACACCCTGCCCCTGCACCTGGAATTTCCATGGAATGAAGGCTGATATTTATATATATTTCCACTTCTCCAGCTGATATTCTCCAGTGGGAGTCAGGTGCTGGCCCACCCACGGGCTGGTGAGCACGTGGCACACACACACAGCTGCAAAACTAAGGATTTTTGGGGAGGAAAAGGACCAAAACCCCACCCTCCTTAAATCTTTTCCTCTGTTTCCTGATTTATATTTTCACTGTTTGATGTTTTCAATTCCCCAACTCAACAACACCCAACCAGCTGGAGTGCAAATATCAGACCCACTGTGAAGATGGGGAGGTGGGTACAGGGAATAAGAAACTTCCAGGGCCACAGAGGAGTTGGTGGCAGAGCTAAGATTATAAAGCAAGTGCTCCCAAATTCCAGATTATCCACAGTGAGACTCTGATTTACAAAAAAAAAAAAAAAGGAAAAAAGGGCCACTTTTTGCATTTTAGAAGTGCCAAATAGCCTAAACCAGGCTAAAGGGTAGGTGCTGCCCTGGGAGTGAAGTAGTACCTGTATTTCCTTCTGTGCTTTTAAATAATTTAAGATTTCTCTTTTGGACTGAAGCAATAAGCCAGGGGAAAGAGAACCAGGGAATTTTGATTAGGGATGCTTCAGTCAGCACCGAACTCCTGATGCCAACCCAAACCCAGCCTGGATTTGGTGCCATCAGGTGTTCAAAGAGACACAAAAACATCTAAAGCCACGTCAGAAAGGAAACTGCTTTTTCACCCAGCCTCAAGCCCAAATTTCCCCTTCCTATAATATTGGTGGAGGTTTTTTATTTCAAAAAGGAACACTGCTGTGTGTTTAGGTAATTCAGGGCTTAAATCATTCAAAAATCATCAATTTCACCCCAAAAATAACCCAATATATCCACTGAGTCAGCTGCTGGGGGGACACTGGTCAGTCTGTGGCCTCGGAAGTTTGAGGAAGTGCAATGGAAAAAAAAAGGAAAAGGAATATTTTCTTACAGTTGCAACAGTACTGGAATCAAAGACCTGCTTACCCATAGTTAATGTTTTCTTTGATGTCCACCTCCCTATAGTCATTCAAAAAAGAAAAAGGGATTCATGAACTATTGAGACAACTCCATACGTCACAAGACAGTGCTGAAAGCATTTTCCACATCCCAGCTGCACTTCCAGGGCTCAGTTGGCTGCAAGGTGTCCAACTGGGCAATAAATTGTGTGTGGGGCAGAAAAATCAGCATTTTCCAAAATTTACAGCAGCAGAGTCATAACTTTTCCCTGCACACACAATGGGGATATTTTAATGCCACAGTCTGCTCACACATCCTTGAATTTTCAGGAATTTCAGTTGTTGGATGACTTTGGTTCAACACTGGCTACATGCAACACTTTTTTTTTCTGGGCTATATGAAAACCAGGCCTGTTCTTAACAATTCCTACATCAGAGAGGCCCAAAATGCTGCTGGTGGATTTTATATAAAATAATGTATGAACAGCCCCCAGAACATCGGGGATAAACCCTAGGTGCCTCTCAGAGGAACACAAGGCCAAAACCCAGAGCTAATTAAACTCTGGAAAATATTAATATTTTAGAATAGAAAATTCTTTTCTTTCAGGCTGCAGAACCGAGGACAGGATTTTTTTTTTTTAATTAGGGAAAGGAATTGCACTCCAGAGAAAATCAAAGAATATGGAACAAAAGCTTCATCTGCTCCTTTTCAGAGGTTATTTTGTAATTCATCCACTCTAAAATAAACAGGACTAAGCCTTGCAAACCCTCTGGGAGTGGAAATATCTCCATAATCTGTCCGTGTAGGAAGAACAGAGGATGCACGAGCAAGGAGACACAAATCCACCTGCATTCCTGCAGAACACAAGCCTCTTCCCCAAAAATTCTCTCCCCATTCCTTTCCTTGGCTTTGAGAACTACCAAACAACTTCCCAGAGCTGGGTCTGAGGTCTCCCAACACTTAAAATTTTACCTTAAAACCCCAAACACCTGAACACTTAAATTCAGGGTGTTTGTTGTGGCCGGGTACCAGCTTTGCTTCTGCGCAGTGCCCAGTTTAACTGGGACCAGTTAAGGGGTTTGCTAAAACCAGTTGCTGCACCAGTGGGGCCGAGCACACTGAACACGCTCCAGCTTCGCAGCCTCAGCCTGAATATTTTTAAATTCTCATGGTTGGGATAAGGAAAAAAGAGGGAAAAAAAGCTGGAAGGATGCCCTGGTGTGAGGGAGGCAATGCAGAGCTGGAGAGAGCCCACGAGGGAGCAGAATTCCAAGGAGAATGAAGGCAGGAAGGGTTAAAGGAGACTGGGAAGGGAGGTGGGGTTGAACTGGAGCGAGCGGAGGCAGCTCAAGTTTTTAACTTTCCGCTTACAGGGAGGGTTGGGGTTTTGTTGGGGGTGACATTCCCTGAGTCTGGGGGGACAGGGGAGCCCCAGGCAGCCTCATTCCCTGCATCCCCACCCAGCCACCCCTGCAGCAAACCCAGGAGTGCCCCTTACGCTGGGTCCCGGACGTCTCTGGTGATGCGGTAATTCCAGTCGCGGAAAAACTCGTTCTCCTTGTCGAACTCCCGCTCGTCCTCGCCGATGGTCACAGTGAATCTCTTCTCCTCAAAGTCAGGCTCCTGCTCTTTCCTCATAGTTGCTTTTTTTAACACCTGTCAGAGCACAAAAGCAGCATGAGGAGAGAGCGTTCCTGGGGCAGGGAGGAATTGCAATATGAAAAATCCCGCCCTCGGGAGAATCCCTGCAGATAAAGCACCTTCTTCCCTCAGAACGGGCAGGATGCTGGCCTTTTCCTGATTAATTCCCTATTCCACCAGCTCAGAACAGCAGGAAACAGAAGTTTCCCCCCTGCAGCGATCACATGAACTGGAGAAACTGGTTCTGAAGTAGGGAAATTGGATCAGCTTAAAGCTTTGCTTTGTGGAGGGCTGGACTTGAGGGCCACAAATTCCTGCTATTTTTTAAATATAAAACCCCCCAAACCTGGATTTGAGCTCCTCTTGGCTGTCTAACAATTGTGGTGGACAACAAAACATAATTAATAGGTCTAAAGGTAAAAGGAGAAGAGAAAGAGCAAGGCACTTGTGCTCCCAAAGGAGCTTTTCCAGTGGATTTTGGAGCCAGCCTGCAGCTCCCTGAGGAAGGAGTTTACCTCTTTAGCGTGCCGGAGTCCCCTCTCCCAGGCACTTTCTGTTGGAGGGTCTGGAGGAGGTGGAGGTAATATTTCATCAACCACTGGCCCTCCCTGTTGGAAAGGAGAGAAGGAGAAGACACTGGAGTTAGTTTTAAACAGCAAAGCCACGCTTTGTAAAGCTACCTCAGAGAATGTCCAGAGGTGCCTCAGCAGGATGGAAGCTGGGAAACCATGGAAAATTACCCCCCTCTACTGGCAACTCCAAGATCACCACTTAAAAAATCACACATCCAATTGTGGATTGAAGTTTGCTGAGGTATTAGCTCAAAAAAAAAAAAAGGAGAAAAAACACAGAATGGCGGAATGGTTTGGGTTGGAAGGAACCTTGAAGCTCATCTTGTTCCCGTGGAAGGGACACTTCCCATTAGAGCAGGTTCTCCAAGCCCTGTCCAACCCCACTTTGAACACTTCCAGGGATGGGGAGGGTGGTGCAGAAGGCCTAAAGGCACACAAGAGATTCCATACCCAGGGGTTGGCTGGCATCAGCGGGTGAGGGCCGATGGGAGGGGCACCGTTGGGGGAGAAGGGCTCAGGTTTGGAGATCAGGGAGTAATTTCCTTTGTCGTTCACTCCGGGGTGGATAAAGCGACAGTTCATGCCCCAGGTGCAGTGCCCTGTGGGAACACACAGCTGTTAGATCCCTGTTTTCCAGCAGCAAGCAGCACTTCAGCCCCACAACCACGACAAACCCCATCAAGCATTTAAAATCTTTTAAGGAGTAATGTTGTTTGAGGTGTTTGACTTTTCTCCTCTCCAGCTTGGGTGGGATTTACCTGTTCCACACACATGGAGAGACTCCCGTCACCCTCCACCTGCCAGAGGGGACAAACACATCCAGACACAGATGGATCAATGCACAAGAACCTTGTTCCAGTGGGGAGAAGGGAGGGAGGGAGGGATGGACACACACTGTTAATTAAATGCAGGAATAAGCCTGTGAGCTCCCCATTTTTAAATTATTTTTCCAATTAGGAGCTTTGCCTTTCACAGGAAACCTGAGAGCACAGCAAGCCCCACAGTGCATCCCAAATAAACAGTGGTGAGGCAGGGAGCACAATCATGGAATGCTTTGGGCTGGAAGGGCCTTAAAGCTCATCCAGTTCCAACCCTGACACCTTCCACCATCCCAGACTGCTCCAAGCCCTGTCCAACCTGGCCTTGGACACTTCCAGGGATCCAGGGGCAGCCACAACCTCTCTGTTTTATCCCAAAACCCCTGCAAGTTTCCCTTTATTTGCCTCCTCCAGGCTCACCAGGCTGAGGGCAAAGCCCTTTTTGTGTAGTGGCTCCATGAAAATTCAGCTTTGGCCACCAAGAAACGGGAAGGTGACACTGAGGACGCCTGGGGCAGAATTTATCAGGTAACAGCAGCTTAATGGGGGGAAAAAAACCCCAAACAAGGCCAATTCCATCACCTCTGGCTCCTCCCACACCCCAGAGTGTGGTTACCTTTCATGAAGAAGCGGCAGGTGGGCCGAGGCCTCACTTTCCTGTCGTTGGGGTCTTTAACTTCCCCTTCTTCCAAGTCATCATCCTGGAACACACAGACAGAGCTGACATTTCACGTGGGGCATTCCCTGCAAGGACCTGACATTTCCCAATCTGCTCAAACATCAGTCACTGAGACGCAGCCTGGGGCAAAACCACGGGAGGAAAACAGGGTCAGGTTACAAGGAATACCCCAGAGCTGCTCCCAGCAGGGAGATGGAAGATTCCAGGTGGCTGTAAAAGCACCTTTCACCATCCCAGGTTGCTCCAAGTCCCATCCAGCCTGGCCTTGGGCACTGCCAGGGATCCAGGGGCAGCCACAGCTTCTCTGGGCACCCTGTGCCAGGGCCTCCCCACCCTCACAGGGAGGAATTGCTTCCCAGTATCTCACCTAACCCTGCCAGTTCCACCTTGTTCTATCACTCCATACCCTTGTCCAAAATCCCTCTCCAGCGACAATCTCCCAAATGAACTTTTCAGGGTAAGTCCAGCATATCTCTTTCAGTTTTCTCCACCAAATCTCTTCCCTTCTACTCCTCAGCTCCACACAGCAGCTGGGAACCAGCTCCAACAAAACTCTGCCTCATCCCCAGGGACTGCAGCCCCAGGAATAAATTCTGGGAGCTGGAGGTTGCTCCAAGATGAAGAAATAACAGACAGGAAACACCTCCAGAAGAGAAGTTATTGGAACTTTTGAGTACCAGCATTTGCTTTTGTTCTCTAGGGAAAAACAAAACCTTCCCTGGCTTTGTTAGGCTGCACCTGGAAAGGAGCTGAGAGGAGCTGGGGATGCAAAAGGCAAAAGTACAAATGACCAGAGAGCTGTCACAGGTATCTGGCCAGAAAATCAGGATTTTATCCTAAAAACCATCCTGGTTTTCCCTCTCTCTGCCTCCATCTCCCTATCTCCAGCACGTGAAACACGTGAAGAGGGAGCATCTGGATGGGCCTTCCCTCTGCCTGGCAACAGCAGGGTGGAAAAGATGAGGGAAATTCTCTCCTTTGATCCCTTTAGCAGCTGGGAAGAAGGAAAAAGCCATCACTGGGCTGCAGACAAACAAAGGAGCAACAGAGAGGTGGGTTAAGAGCCTCTCCTGCTGCATTCCTGAGCCAGACAGGGAGAGCTCTCCTCAACAGCAGCAGATTTAAAAGCCTACACTTATATTCCAATTAAAATTTGCATTAATATTCCCCTCCCTCCACACCAGGAGCCTGAAAGCAGAAGGAAATGCAGAGATTGAAGTTTTCCCCAAAGCTGGGGCTGGCTTTCAGCGCTGCCTGAATGGAAGAAGCAGCTCCACTCTGCTGCTTTCAAAAGAACTGTGTGAAGTCTGGAACAAAAGGGGAAGTATTTATTTCTGTGAGGTCTCCTTGGAATCAGGCAGCTGGGAATGCTGTTATGAGTTAATGTATGAAAACCAGGGTACAGATTCATCTCCTGCTTTGTAAGGAGAGCTCCCAAGAATGCCTCAGGCTCCAAAGGAGAGCATTCATATTTTAATCAAGGAGCAGGCACGGAGTCAGGGCTCCAGGAATTTTTTTCGCCCCATAAAAAGGTGCTGGAATTCCTTCTAACTGATTCAGGAATACACAAAACCTTTGGAAAACACGTGTTGAACAGAATCACCTGCCAGGATGGGCACTAGGAAGAAAAATGATGTCATTTTTTTAAAGCAATTAAACTTGTCAACGAACTGTGAAGAGTTAAAAAAAGCACAAAATATGATTATTTAATAAAAGGGGAGGAGGGTCTGTCCAGTGAGGCTCCAGGAGCTTCCCAGGGTCCTGTGGCCAGGTCAGATCCATAGGAATGGGGCCTGGGAAGGACACAGCAGCTCCCCTCCTCAGCTGAGGAGCCCCAGCAGTGACCCCAGTGCTTCCCTGCACATTCCCAGGACATTCCCAGAAACCTGTGCAGGTGAAATTGGGGAATTGGGAACCAGCCCAGGTGCTCTGCACCAGCAACTCCTCCTTGCAGTGCTTTACACTCCCACTGCTGGGATGCAATTCCACACCAGGAGCCCACGGGAGGGTTTTTACTGGGATTACTTTGCCCTGTTTTCTCCACGAAAAAGGAGGGAAATTGCTGCTGAGCTGCACGAAACAGCTGCTGCTCTGCAGAGCTCCCTGCTGCACACAAACAGGGATAAAGGTGGTATTTTCCCTAATCCCCACTGCAACTAAACCCCACTTTTGATTTTTCTGAGTATCTTCATTTGTTCAGGGCTGGGAAACACTGCACACCCCTGACCCCACCCCCAAACCATGCCACGGGTATTTTCCAAAAATCCCAGCACATTCCATTCCCCTTCCACGCATCCAGATGCTGCCCAGGATCAGGGTTTCCTACCTGAAGAACACCACAAGCACCCTCCAGCACCAGCCCCTCAATCTGAGCAGCTCCTGGACTCCCAGTCCATGGGATTTGCTGTCAGTGTCATTCCCAATCCCTCCAGGAGCAGTAAAGCACTGGAACAAAGCTCATTTGGGATGGCTCTGGCACAAAGCTTTGGTTCAGCACGTGGCACCAACCCCTGAGATCAGAGCCTGCCCCATGCTGTGGCCTTACCTCCAGGGAAAAGGGTGTTCCTTGCACACTGGGGACAGGATATTCCCATCAGGAGGAGGAAGGAACTGCAATGGGAGAGGCAACCAGCTCTGAACCCCCACAGGGCTCTGCCCACCTCCTACTTACATCGATTTCTCCATCATCAATTTCTCCATCATCCTCTTCTTTCTTCTTCTCCTTGAGAGGATCCTGTCCATCCTTCTCATCATCACTTTTGCTGCTGGATTTTTTCTCATCTTCAGGGGCATCATCTCCTTTCTCCTCTTCCTCGTCATCCTCCCCAGCAGCTTTCTCCCCATCCTCCTCTGCAGCAGGAGCACTGGGTTCCTCGGGAACCTCCTCATCATAGTCCAGCTCGTGCTCATCCAGCTCCCTGGTGACAGAGGACACTTCCAGGTCATTTGTCCTGTCTTCCTCCTCTCCCTTGCGGGGCCGAGGGCTCTTCAGCTCCACGCTCTGCTCGTTGGTGTCGGATTCCTGCGACTTGGCCTCGCTCAGCCGATCCTCCTCATCCGAGTGGTTCTCCTCTTCCCCCCGGCTCAGGGCCCTGGGTGCATCCTCCTCCTCGCCCAGGAGGCTCCCCTGGACACCCTCTCCATCGAGTTCCCGGTCTGAGCCGCTCTCCTTCAGGACCTCCTCATCGGAAAGCTGCTGGTCCTCTTCCTCAGGAGAGCAGGGGTTTCGCTCCGGGCTGTCGGAAACGTCCATCAGTCCCCGAGAGTCTGAGGGGAGAGAGCTCTGGTTATGGGGGGAAAACTGGGAAAGCAGGGAAACCTCACCCTCAATGACTTGTTCTCCTGGGCTTTGCCTCCTAAAGAAAGGCTGTTGGAATTCCTGAAAGGCTGTCTGAATTCCTGGGAAGCCAAGGTTCCTGAGGAACTCAATCCAATGAGTGGCATCCCTGCCCATGGCAGAGGTTTGGAAGGAGAGGAGCTTTAAGGTCCCCTCCAATCCAAACCAATCTGGGATTCCACGAGTTCAGGAATATGGTTTCTCACTGATCCTTCAAGAGGGAAACAGAGAGTCTGAACTGCACAAAGAAGTGATTTCAGTATTGTCCCAGACTGGCTGGGACTGTGCCACCCTTCACAGACAATCACAGAGCTTGAGGATGGAATTTCACAGAATCCCAGAATGGTTGGGGTTAAAAATCATCCCCTGCCATGGGCAGGGACACCTTCCCTATCCCAGGGTGCTTCAAGCCCTGCCCAGCCTGGCCTTGGACACTGCCAGGGATCCAGGGGCAGCCACAGCTTCTCTGGGCACCCTGTGCCAGGGCCTCCCCACCCTCATGGGGCAATTCCTTCCCAATATCCCACCTAACCCTGCATTCCAGAATTTGCTGTGAACTCTCAAGATCCAAGTCCCCCTCCAGAAAATGCTGCTCCTTATACTGGAGCAGAGGAGTTAAAACCAGGAAATAAACCCAAACCACTCCCAGAAGCACCTTAAACTGTATTTTAGGACTGACTATGCTCTGCTGATATCAGCTAATTGATAAACACGAGATGATTTCAATATCAGTAGGGCCCAGAGCAGCAGAAAATCCACATTTTGAGCTTTCTCCCTGCTCCTCTTCACATCTGAAGTTGGTTCTTGCTCACCAGCAAAGTTCTGATTTCCCTGACAAGGTCAAACCCAAAACGAAAAGGCAGAAGTGGCCTCCTGGTGCCAAGGGCTCCCAGCAGCTCCCCAGGATGGATCAGAAACAAATTATCTCCTTATTGAGCACATCAAGCCTGGTGCTGAGCTCATAAATTCCTGCACAAATTGTTATTGGCTTTGAGAGCCACCTCAGAGCGGGGATTTTAATTGCCCAAGTGCCTGAGAAGTGACTTTGTGTGAACACAAAGGTCAGCCCAGAGAGGCCACCAGAAATATAAAAGCTGCCAGGGGCACGTGGACTCAGGAAATTTGTTTTCTGATTTCTTGCAAATAAGCAGCATCAGGAAAAAAAAAAATTAACGTATTTAAGTGAAGCAAAAGGCTTTTTGTGTTTGACATGGAGACCTTTAGAGGGATGGGAGGAAACAAATATGTTCTGATGGTGAGGAATATAAAACACTGACCTCCGCAGCAGCTATTAAAGCTCTTGTAAAATCCAGAGCACCCAGCAGTTGTAATAATTTCCTATTAATTTCCATCAGCAGAAATGATAAGAAACACAATAAACGATGGCCCAAGTGAGAAGGGTTCACAAAATCCAGGCAGAGTGGCTTTTTTGGGATGTATTTCCTTGGATTTGGGGGTTGGGCTGTTGCTCCAAGATCCCCCAAAACCAAAAAAGCATTAAGATTTTAAGATTTAAGATTTTGGCAGCAATCTTACCCTGCGTGGGAATGCCCCAAAACAAAGCCCAGATGTCCAAAGGTAAAATCAGCAGCAGGAAAAAAAAACAGGAGGTGGAAATTAAAAGGAAAACTGCCTAAGGATGGAACAGCACAGAAAGTTTAATTCCAGTTTTAAGTGTTGTCTTAAAATAATCTGCAAATCAATTTATTCCAAATATATTCCAAATATTTGGAATTCTGCAAGTTTGGGGGGGGGGGGTTTGAGATGGTTTTTAATCTGCAAATCACAATTTATCCCAAACCTCTGGAATTGTGAGAGGTTCTTCTGAGGAGGTTTTTTAATCTGCAAATCACAATTTATCCCAAATCTCTGAAATCCTGAAAAGTTTTCGTTTTGGGGGTTTTTTTGAGTTGTTTTTTAGGGGTTGTTTGGGGGTTTTTGTATATTTGGGACTTTTAAAATTGCTTTCTGCTGTCCTTTAGTGAAACATAAAGCCAAATATCACAAAAATGACTACATGGAAGTATTTTAAATCAAGCAACGCTGACATAAGTGGCAGAGCAGAAACCCCCAGGTTTCATCCCTCCCTCACCATAAACTTGGCCTTTTTTTGTGCCTTAAAACTTAACCAGCTTCTTCCTGATTCACAACCAGTTACAAAAGCAAAAAATTAACTCCTAAGCCCCAGATAAGCTTGTTTGACTTGCAGCTCAGGCAAGAAGCAGGGATGTATTAATGCTTCTCACCGAGCAGCCTTTTATCTTTAAAAAAATCTTGAAAATTCAGGCAAAGCTGCCTTTGGTCCCAGCTGCACCACTATTTCTGTTCCACAACTGCCTCTGTTTGCTCAAAGTGTGTCAAATATTCCTTTCCTGCATGTCTGAGGCAGCCTGGAGCAGCACAGGGCACTGGGAATTCCATCCAGCCTCACAAACCTCTCCCGTTTCCAGGCTGAACGAGCTGGGACAGCCTCTCCACGGGGAGATTTGGGAGTAAATGCAATAAATAAGGAGCATTTCCAGGCAAAAAAAAAAAAAGTGTCTTTCCCTGGTTTTGGAATGATTTGGGCACGCCTCAGTGAGCTGAAAGCCTCTTTAAAGCAGGTCACAATTTTCAGGGAAGGAAGTGAGGATCTGGCAGCAGAATTCCTCCCTGGGGGCAGCAGATGGCACCGCTGGCCCCACAGGTGGTGCCAGGCTTTCCCTCCAGCTGTTCCCTCTGGATTCTGTCCCTGCCAGGGCTGCATCCAGCAGGATCAGACATCCTGCTAAAACAGAAAGTGGGGAAAACTCCTCACCAACCTCCAGCTGTTCCCTCTGGATTCTGTCCCTGCCAGGGATCCCACTAAAACAGAAAGTGGGGAAAACTCCTCACCAACCTCCAGTTGTTCCCTCTGGATTCTGTCCCTGCCAGGGATCCAGCTAAAACAGAAAGTGGGGAAAACTCCTCACCAACCTCCAGTTGTTCCCTCTGGATTCTGTCCCTGCCAGNCTCCGCACCAACCTTCTGTCGGTCCCGCTGGATTCCGTCCCGGCCAGGGATCCCACTAAAACAGAATGTAGGGAAAACTCCTCACCAACCTCCAGTTGTTCCCTCTGGATTCTGTCCCTGCCAGGGCTGCATCCAGCAGGATCAGACATCCTGCTAAAATAGAAAGTGGGGAAAACTCCTGACCAACTCCTCACCAACCCAGCTGGGGTTTAATCACGTTTTTGAGTTGGGAAAGAAGAGCTTTCAGTTCCACAACACATCAATGACAAGGAAGTTTCCCAGCCTGGGCTCTGGAAAATTTCAAATTAGGGAATGAAGCAAGAACTGCTCCTGAATTTATCAGTGTTCCAACCTGGCCATCCTCACCTGCACTGCATGCACCAGGAAGCCAATTTCTTCCCACTAAAGCCTCCCTGGAAACATTTAAATTACACATTTCCCCCTTAAAAAGGGGAGGAGAAAGTTGTAGAGATGCTACAGAAATTTAAATCCATCTGCTTCGCTTCCTTTATAACATTTTTTTGTCAAAGCTCAACGATATCCAAGATTTTTTAACTTAAAGCACCAAGACCCAGCAGCCTTGGCACAGCCTAAAGACAGGCAGAGAAAAGCCCTTTGCTACTTAAGCTGCTTTTAAAACTCCTCTTCCATCTCGCCAGGGAATCCCAGGATACATTTTAAATAATACCCTGAACCTCACACTTTTGGCAGTTGATTTGTCCGAGGCCAGGGGAGTCAGAGCAGGAATTCTTACCCAGCAGCTCCCTTTGCAAAATCAGGCCCAACTTCCCCTCTTTTGTTAATTAAACAGCACCAAAAGGTGCAGAGTGAAGAAGGGAGAAATTCCAGCCAGGAACTGAGTACCTGTAAAAACCTGGAGCTTGGCAGAGCCTTAAAATCCTACAAATTTTCATGGGTATGAAGAACAAAGTGCATTCCCAATTTCTGTCCCACTCACAGCCCTGGGGGAGGTCACGGGACAGGTGGGAAGGAGAGAAGGCAGGAAGGAGAGAANGAGAGAGGAAGCAGAGGAGAGAGGAAGCAGAGGAGAGAGGAAGCAGAGGAGAGAGGAAGCAGAGGAGAGAGGAAGCAGAGGAGAGAGGAAGCAGAGGAGAGAGGAAGCAGAGGAGAGAGGAAGCAGAGGAGAGAGGAAGCAGAGGAGAGAGGAAGCAGAGGAGAGAGGAAGCAGAGGAGAGAGGAAGCAGAGGAGAGAGGAAGCAGAGGAGAGAGGAAGCAGAGGAGAGAGGAAGCAGAGGAGAGAGGAAGCAGAGGAGAGAGGAAGCAGAGGAGAGAGGAAGCAGAGGAGAGAGGAAGCAGAGGAGAGAGGAAGCAGAGGAGAGAGGAAGCAGAGGAGAGAGGAAGCAGAGGAGAGAGGAAGCAGAGGAGAGAGGAAGCAGAGGAGAGAGGAAGCAGAGGAGAGAGGAAGCAGAGGAGAGAGGAAGCAGAGGAGAGAGGAAGGAGGGAAGAGAGGAAGGAGGGAAGAGAGGAAGCTCTTTCCTTCAGGCTGAAATCTTTGGGATAAAAGGATAAAATCCACTTCCTAAAGGCCAAACAGCTCCATGCAATGTGAAAATGTTCCTGTGAATCAGCTCTACGAAATCCAGGGGTTAAAGCAGAGCAGAAAAGTTCTGGAGCAGGGTCTAAGTGCAGCCAGGAACAATGAGGGAGCTGAGGAGAGAGAATGGGAATAGTGCTGACAGGACAGGTGAGGGGAGAAAAGCAGCACAGAAAGATTTAGGGAACAAAGAACTGCAAAAACAGAGGCAAAGCAGAAACGAAGGGCAGGAATCAACATGGGGAAAAACATGGAAGGGCAGTGACAGAAGAAAAGGAAATAAAATGCCTCAGGATGCAGGAAGGGGGAAACACAGAACACTGAAAGGATGAACTTGTGTGCAGCCCTGCCCTGATTGGAATTCCAGCCATTAACAGGGTTAATTAACCAAAATCCCCATTTCTGTGCCATCCTTAGGGAGCTCCGAGGTGGAGGATGCCCAGGAAATTCAGCAGCCCTCAGGGAACCCTTTAATGCCCCAAACTCGGCTGCCTGGAGGGGTCAGTTTGTTGGTGAGAGGCATTTCCAGGAGCTGGGGTTGAAGAGGAGCTCGGAGAGCTCCAGTGGGGAATGCTCCCCATGGCTTTGTACTGGAAACCCGAAGGGAAAAGCAGCTGCAGCTTGTTCTCCCAGCACAGCTGATGTTCCTGCTGCTCCTTCCTGCAGCTCTCCCCCAGCAAATGCTGAGTTTGAGCTCTCAGTGCCTCGGGAACAGACAACCAGCAGGGTTACACCTGAATCCTGCAGGATTTGGGGATAATCCCTCACAAAAGACTGATTTCGGATCAGCAGTTTGGCACAGAGTTGTCCTGATAAACCGGGACCCTTTTCCTGAATCCAGGCAAACCTCAGGAAGGAAGAATCCACACCCTGGAGGTGCTGTTCTTGTTACAGCTCTGAGGAGACTCAGCTGAGAACTTACCCTATAGGTGATGGACCCCAAACCCATTCAGAACTGACCCCACAGGTGATGGACCCCAAACCCATCTCAGAACTGACCCTGCAGGGGATGGACCCCAAACCCATTGAGAACTGACCCCAGAGGTGATGGACCCCAAATCCACC
>VWZT01004727.1:0-15194 GCA_013397055.1 Pachycephala philippinensis
CATTATTAAAATACATAAATAAATTAGGGGCTACCTTAGATACTATGCAATGAAAAAGACCAGCAATTGATGTTCAACTGCAGTTGGTTTTCAGAGAGAGTTTTTATTATTACTATGCCAAAAGCTTTCTTACAGAATACAGTGTAACATAGAAAGACTTATTTATAAAAACATAGAAGGTTAAAAATTAAGGTACTATATATATTTTAAATTACAGGTTTTTACTCTATCTGAGTAATTCTAACAAAGAAAGACTCAGTTCAAGAGTTCACCACTTGCTCCTTAGAATCTAATGGAAAACCACATAAAAATCTATACATTCTCTCTTTTTTTCCCCACAAAAGATAACTCACATATTACAAGTATATCAAACAGAAATAGCCACAATAATAGTAGCTTTTTGGAAAAAGCATCTTCTTTAATACCAACTCATCTGTTTTGATGGCCTGTTGTTGGTAGTTCTTTCTCTTTCTCTGAAGAGAATTCAAAAGAGAAGTCTATCAGTGTTTAATTGTCTCTGATATTTACTCTTGTTTGTATTTTACTTTTGCCCCACATGACATAAAAGTGTTTCATTTTCGAAATCAAAGGTGAAAATGAGAAATTCTAGCATCAAAAAAGGAATTGTGTGAGCAACGTGAATACGTGGTTAAGTAGAAGGTATTTACACTGTCATCTATAATGACTGTTTCAAGTTTTATAGATAGGAACACGATGACAATCTTCAAATAATTTTGGAATCTTTGGGGAGTTTTGGATGAAAAATACAGTTAGCTACTCATTTACCCCTGATGGGAGATTGTTGAAACAATTAACTTTTATTTTCCCATTTAAACAAGCATCAAGAAAAGTATTAGTTTTTTAACCACATGTATGAACTACATAAAATAATGACTTTAAAAATGAAATCCTATCAGAAAAGACAAACTGGGGTTATTTGGGTAGGAGATAGCTGAGAAATTGTCGGGGAAAAACTGTCTGAACATTTACAAAGGAAGACAGTACACATATACAAAAAAGGGGGTCTCAGTTAGGAACAACAATATTCACAATGCTCATCTGTGGAAAAGGGCTTTTTTTTGTGAGACATCTATTTAATTTTATCAAAGTATATTTCAAAATCAGCTGAAGCATGTTTTTTGGTTCATATTTCAATTACTGACTGTTCTCTTTAGAAAAATATTTTTTACCTATTTTGTTGACTTCTTTTAGATTAGTGTACTTTACATATACTGCATGAAATAAACCAATTGATTTCTTATTGTGAAAAGGATACTTTAATATTCCAGTGAAGTCACATTATAGAGATAACTGCAAACTAAGCTCTGTGCTTATCTTTACTGATGTGGCTGGTCTGGCTAGTTTCTGTTAATCATAAGATTAAAAGAGAAGAAACTTTCTTTGAAAAATATGACTGTAGAAAAATATCAGATTTTTTGCATGATATAGGCTTAATTCTTATTATTGTACCCCAAGAAAATGGGTAAAACGTTCCCATATAAATCCATTCTGGTTTGAGATGTAGCTGCTGATTTATGAGGTATGGGTCGATCCGGGTGTCCCACACCCAGAGCACAAGCTGCCCACAAAGAGTGTGTTTTTCCATGAACTGCTGGTGGAGCAAGTTTGTTCACCTGACATTATAATATTTGGGCTACAAAGGCCACTCATTTCCTCAGGGACCCTTCAGTCACTATTCACACGATTTTGAAGCCAAAGATGTGTATACTCTTCTATTTTTCTGGGGAATTTTCAATCTGGGTACCATAACAAGGTGCAAAGATGTTCCCTAGATGACTCTTTACTCTGACACCCACATCAATCTATTGTCTTCCAAATTATTCTGACTTGAGAAGTCTAAGTTGTGTTTTTTGGAGTTTTAGCTTCGATGTGTAAATGACATTAAGCTGGATATTATTTGATATTCCTTAATGTACTAAAACAATATCACATGCCATCTGCTGAAATCAGTATGAATCTGCTTACTAAAAAAAAAAAAATAAAATAAGTTTTTCTAACTAACTAACACTGGTTATGTACAGAAGCAATAGAATGGGCTCAAGGCTGCCAGGATGGATAGGTTGGCTTGCCAGCCCTTAGGAGACAGTTTTCTCCTGGCTCAAATGACTCTTCACCTTTGGAATACCACACATTATTTCTCTCAAGTCTTATTAAATCCACCAACAAATAAAAAATACAGTGTAGGTTCAATATCAAGCTAATTTTATACCATCTCAGTCATGACTTTTTCACTGAAACAATAGTGGGGCAAAAAAGCTGTATAAATATAAATCCATAAAAATATAATTCATGCAAGCATCCCTAACCATGTTTTATTGTGATGTCTTTCATTGTTAAAATCACTTAAATTAACTTTAAGAAAGATTAAAAATTTCAAGGAAAACATTCATTAATTATATGTAATTTTTCAGCACTCTACTACGAAATTAAGTACAGCTTCTCCCTTCACAAAATTTTCGAAATATTCTCACTTACCTTACTGCAAACCTTCTCAAGGAAGCATCTTTTATCTCTTCTATATTGTTTTGGGGGCTTATTTTAATACTTATTTAAGTGAAATATTTATTTATGTGCTCTAGACCCAGCTGGAAATTAAATTGTACTTTAGGGTGTACACCTCTTTTCCTGAAAATACACAATCCAGACTAACGATTCTACACATTTGCAAGATTGCAGGCATCAAAAGAACTGTTGAAATTTCTGTGGTACTGCTTCTTTGCATTGAGATCCAAGAAGTCCCGTATTATTTGGAAAAATATTTCCCTTTTTTCCCACACCAGTTACTGCATGGCAGATGTGTGCTGTATACAGCTGGAAAAGCCTTTGTATTACTTCCTAGGAACTCCTAGGAAGTAGGACATTAATGTATGAGAATGCCTTCAGAGTGTGAGACTTTGATCTGGAACAGGTCATTGTTGAGCCAGAGCAACAGGAAGATTTTGATTCCATGCATTTCATCTCCTGGCAGTATAATCACACGTGGTTCTTTAAGGTATTAATATAATTGACAGTTAATAGAAAAGAAGTCCTAAACTTATTAAAGCTTTGGGGAAAAATACATTTAATGCAGAATCCTTTTTAAATGTTGGAGACAATATTTGCGTGATCTGCTGAGCTCTATCTCATCGTGACATTTTCTCAGGTTGTTAGAGTCACATTTCACTATCCTCTCTAATATTTCTTGGCAGAGTACAAGGAATACAACTTGATTTGAGTTGTCACAGTGCAACGTGTCCTCAAGACAATTTTGAAAACAAAAGAACAAAGTGCCATAAAACAGACTGTGGCTTTTCAGTGGGAAATAGAAGGGTTCATGGTGTGTTTAATAAGCAGTGAAAGCATAAATTGAAATAACTTCTCCTCACTGTCTTCCTGACTTGTATATTTTTTCACATTAAATAGCAGCAGATCCCTTCAACTTGAATAAAACAGTAACAGTGTAGTCTAAAGGAGTATATGCAGTTCAAAAATAGTCTTGGGCAATCTCTTGAAATGGAGGGAAAAAAGAAATCTCTGCATGCAAATTTATTGCTGCTTATTGTTGCCTCCTGAGTAGTGAGCACGTGGAGCTTTTGAAAGAGCTTAATGCTGTTGACAGTCAGTTGCATCTGGGTGATGTATTCTCCACATGCCTTTTGAAACTTTAATTTATAATGGTTGTAGAAGCTGTGAAACAGAGAAACCTTGAGGGTGAAGTCTCTCATTGTCTCACAGGAGAGGTCCTGGCTGTCCAAATCTCCCCTTTCTGTCTTTGGTGCTTTGTAACTGACACAAAAATCTTTCTCCACAGGTCAGAGCTTATTTTCTCCATTTGCACTCGAGTCTTCAGGATCTCTGCTAAGATATCTTCCTTTTTTTTTTGGCAACACAAGGATTTGACTGTTCATCTTCAATGATTTGTCCTTTGCAATATTTAGGCAATTAGGTCATGAAATATTTATTCTTTTTGATGGTTTGGGGGAGTTTTTTTGGGAGTTTTTGAGTGTTAATATTATCTGTACATTGTTCTGTACAAGATGGTATGAAATACAGTGAGAAAAAAGAGCCAAACTGACAAATGTTATAAAATCTTCAGTTTCCTTTTCCTATGTTTTTGTAAAAAATCCAGTATTTTTAGGGAAAAAAAGTCCTGAATAATATTTATTATTCCTACTTCCTCATGACATATTCTGAAACTTCCTTTTCAATTTTCTGTTCCTAAAGTAGTTTCATTTTCAACCATAAACAAAAGAAAACCATAATAAAATACAATTTTTGATCTATAGATTTCTATCAGTTTTCAGATCATAGGCTATTGTTGATGACTTTGCCAATGAACGTGTGTTGGATGTCTAAGAAATTTTTCGTGAAGCAAAGATTTCTGAGTATAAATAACTATAAAAAAAAAATTACCTCAAATAAAGGAATACATTGTAGTACCACAGTGAAGGTAAATATCAATTTATATCTGGCCAGAGCCTCAGAATATCAGAACAAATTTCTATAGGAACAAAGTAATAAAAATTGCTTCAGGACTAATATAATCCCAAACATTAGGGTGGGACTAGCTGCATTTTTTTGGTTTTTTTGATAGAATAATACCAGAAAATATCTAGGTAACCTCTGCAGATATATAATGGTATCTGTATCAGCCTAGGAAAATGTATATTTCTTCTTGAAAAAATTCTAGTTTTGGACCACTTCTTACCTGTCCAGCACAAGTAAGGATGTCTTGCAGAAAAATGCCACCTGCAGAGCCATACTCCCACCCCCTGCTCTAACATCTCTGTGGCAGAATCAAGCCTGGAATCTCTGCCTTTCATTTTCTCTTAGGGGACCACTGTGATCCTGCAATCCCAACTTCCCATTTACAGGGAGAAAATGAAAAGAAAAGCCACAACATCCCTATTACACAATGTATTTTCCTTTACTATTTAGATATATGACTTCCTGACCATCTTAAAATCATGTAAGAGTACTCTCAGAGTCCTGTTGAAAATTGACTTGTTCTTCATTGTTATTTACTGTAGCTGTCTTCCAGCTTTAAATAATTTTTTTCCCTGTTATATAATTACTAATATGTGACATATGCTGCCTGCTATAACCACGTTGAGGGGAAAAAACCCAACAACTTCTAAAAGCCTGTTTTCTTTGTTTAAATCTCAGAAACTAATTAGTCTACGGAACAAAGTGTCAAATGCTAGTCAATAGCACTGAAGAAAAGTTTAAAATTAAAATTGGAAAATGGATAAATAAAAGGTCTTTGTACAAAAGGAAGAAGAAAGCAGAGGAAATTTTGTGAGAGGTAAAACAAAAGAAACACTGACAATCTAAAAAGCTTATATGTCAGATGCAGACAATTAAATTTCACTGTTTTTTTAAAGCTTAATATTTGAATTTACCAATTATTGGTGAAGAAAATGCACTGTCTGTCAAGATCAAGGAGGATGGATCATTACATAATTGAGACATTTCCATCACTAGTGGTTCTACTGTGGGTCTGTGAAGGTACTTAAAGTTGTGGACTCACTGTTCTAATACTTTCCACTGAATTTACTATAATTTTTATTTTTAAAAAAATTGGTTTCATAGCTGAAATTTTAGTCACTGTTCAGAATAGAAATTGTATTTTCTACTTTTAAAGATCCTTTTTCCTTCCAAGTGAGACTATTTTTTTTAATTCCCTGTCACATGCCATGCTATATTTTCTTCCTCTTCTTAAATCACTTTGACTCCTAAGGAACCACAATTAGGCTGAGTGTTGGGAAAAAGCCTTTCAGCCCAAAAGAGGACTACATGACTATCAGGTGATTAAAAAATATTAGTATTCTTCGGTCTTTTCTCTGTCAATTATCACATGCTGCACATACCTTAGTTTCTTTAGGTTACTCACTAAATGGTCACTCTCTGATGGTTGATGGTACAAATCTTGGCTGGAGATAATAAGAATAAAATTAATTCAGGGATACTTGTGTTTTATGAAAGAAAGGGGTCACACTCATGAAGGGGAGACTTGTGGTTATTTATTTTCCTATCAGCAAATTGCTTTGAAAATATAAGTTGAAGGGTGTAAAGCTTTAGTTGTGATACATTCATTATGCACAATGGTAAAAAGACTTTAGACAAGAAAACAGGAAATCCCAAAAAAAGCTAAAATTACCCTTTCTTTTTGGTTGGGACTGCTACTAGAAGCTTTTTGTACTGAGAAAATTAAAATTTGATTTCAAGAAGAGAAATGAATACCTTGAGTCATCATCCTGAAATCTTTCCAAAACTGAGCAAATAGTTTCTTTTTAATTATCTGAGCTACAAGGTCTCTATTTCATTCTTATCATGGAAATACAGGCCCTATTATTTCACAGTTTGATTGAGAGTTTCTTCATTGCATTTGGGATGAGATATCAGGAGCAGGCACAGGAGGTGATAAAATAGGGTGGATAAGGAAAACAAATATTTCTTGAAAGAGAAGGAAGTGCCTCCTACATCTGATTTACACAAAACAACAGCAGAAAAAAAAAAATTTGTTAGTTCTTAGAGTTTGTTTTAAAAATCATGTATAACTATATTTTGTTTCCCTTGGAACAAACAAAAACATTGGTCAAAATGTAAAAACATATATTATAAATATGTTAATGTAGGTGTATAAAACATATATTATAAATATGTTAACGTATGTATATAAAAGTATATATACAGAGAGAATCATGAAAACAAGGAAAATTTACAGCCTTTACATTTTAACTAGTAGAAGAAATAAACTTACAGGACTAAAAATGTGACAGGCTCTCTTTGCTCATTTGTCTAAAATAATTTTTTAAACACTCATTTGATATCATAATCCAGTAGAAATCACATGATTTGTCAAAACCATCATCCACGAAACACTGTTCCCTCCACCAATGTTTACTTAATTGAAAAAGAAAAAAAAAATCCTATTTTAACCAATTTTAGCTACTTTTCACCAAATTGAAAAATTTTCGAGAACTAAAGTATTTCAGGAATTTTCTCAGGTTTTGTTCAATAGTCTCTTTTAGGAAAAAAAATAACCTTGGATTTTTTAAAGTTCCTTTACAGAAGAACTGTGGTTTTGGGTTTGGTATTACTGGGTTTTTTGCTTAGTTTTTGGTTCTTTTTGTTGGCATTTGGAAACAATCCCTTGTTTATCTGCTTAAGAATAAAAATTAATTGGCTTATGCACTGTCCATTTCTCCATTAATACATAGTATTTTTATTTATATCCAAATAATGAAGTTAGATTCATGAAGAAAAAAGATATCATTTTATTATGTTCACTTCCTTTAGGCAAATAAACACTGATAGAAATTATTCTGATTAACTTTTCCAAAGATTGGATTGAAAATAAAATATGCAGAGATTGGATAATATAAAATATAAGTGTACTGGGACAGTCCAAAATTCTGTACTGCCACAATTTAGGAAGCAACTGAAATTGAAGTGTTTTTTTATCTCAGATAAAAACATATTTAACATATGTAATGTATTTCTGTTCAAGAATATGTAACACGGTTATTGGAAATTTACAAGTAAATGAGTTAATTTTTGAAATTAATTTTTAGTTGTTCTCAATTGTTGGATTCTTGGACTTGTTGGCAATGGGTAATCCTCATATCAGACAAGATTTTAATCTTGTGAAATTCACTTCTCCTCTCAAATAATAACTCACACTTAGAAAAATTATCAAGTGTAGAAGACAATTTTAAAAATTAGTTATTTCCAACCTCATTGCTCTCTTGTTAAAACTGGCAGCTTTTTCATTCTTTAAAACAGCTATTATCATACTGTGTCTGGAAGAATGAGTAAAGATCTTATTTATTACCAGTACACACTATTAAGAGTGCTTTTACTTTTATTAAAAGCATTCACCAAATGGAATTCAATCTTAGTTAAAATTGACAAGGAAAAGGAAGAAGAAAAAGGTAACCACCAAATGACTGAGCTTGACAACTGTATTTCAGGTATGCATTCTTATTGAGGGAGCAGAGCGAAGCCTTTGTAATTTAAATATTTGCTAAGAGTTGAGCAATTGCCAAAGTGTTTTTCCCTACTAGGGAAGAAAGCCATATCCTGAAAGTTTGATAAAAAGGATATTGCTATCAAGCTGAGTCTTTCCCAGGGTTCAAAAGCTTGTCTCAGCCTACAGTCAGAGCTTTCAAGCTGCTCTCTTAAAGCTTTGCTCCTCAGGTGCCTACACATTACTTTTTAAAATTTAAGGGCCTTAATCCAAAATATTGTAGCTACATTATTGTTTCATGAGCATAGGCTGAAATGATCCACCCCCTTATCCATTCAAAAAATTAGACTCCTAAAGGCATTTGACTTACAGATGAATTGTCCCTTGAAAAAGTCTGTGACTTTTTGTCTATGACAAAAATTGGTAGGCTAAAATTACTTCAGAGACATTTTCCTAGAAAAAACAATTTTGTCTGTTATGTCTAAAATTCTTTGGAGTTTTCATGAGAGACAACCAGTGAATCTGACGTGGATAACCAGGTGAAAACTCTTTTCTCACTTTTTTGTAGGACAGAATTAAAACCGTGAAATGAGGCCCTCCCATTTCCTCATGGATTGTTGAAATTAGAGCTGTTAATTACTAGCCTCATGGCTCTTATCTGTAGTAGTATTATTACTATCATTATCAATAGTAATTATTATAATAATGATTATTTTAATAATAATAATAATAATAATTCAATGGTACCAATTCTAAATTTTCAGAATGTGTTAAGAACATAAAATAATTCAAAAATAGATAAAAGCATCAGTTTCAACTTTACACTACTATTAATTAGAGTATAACTGTGACTTTCATCATTTTTGAGGGAAACAAATTTAGAAAATGATTTTCAGGCTGTGACTCAAGAATGGAAATAGAAGCAGTACCCAGTTTGGAGGTGATTGACACAAAACTAAAAACAATAGGGTTGGAGCAACAGCACAGTTCACCCATATGTAACTTCTGTGGTTTTAAGGTCTGTGGGTGACAATTTTTTTAATTATGGTGAGGAGTAATTAAGGCATGTAAGTGTCAGAGATTAATTTAAACCTCTGTTTAACTTTGATTACAGACTAAACCCAACAATATCACTTTTGTTAAAGTGGTCTGTCGCCATTTTTTTTTTTTTCAGAGTTTATTTGCCTATAGTAGTCACTATACTATAAATAAAAGCTGAATAGTCCTTTTACATCATTCAAAATACTCACATAATTTTTTTGAAATAACTGCGCTGACTTCATTTTGTTTCCATTAATAATATATGAGAGTTTTTCTTTTTTTTTTTTTTTTTCCACCCAGTGAATTTAATGAGAGCCGGTAGTGAACCTTTTTGGGAGTTGCATCTGTTAAATAACAACTCAAGGACATTTTCAAGTAAAATATGTAATCCTTTGAGTAGACCTTCTATACATGTAAACATAACCAAAAATTAAAAATAGTTTCTGCTTTAAAGAAGGAACTTTGACTACTTCAATCATTGCCCCAGGCAACACATTCAGGTAATTTTCTTCTGTGATTTTTTGTGTTTTGTTTCCATTTTTTTCTCTGTGTGTGTATTTCCTAAATCATAAATGATTTAGCAGCTGGTGTCTATTCTGTATTGATTTTCAAAAAGAAGCAATTGAATAGAACCAAGTCCCACTTTTCAAAGAGATTTCACAAATAGCAGCATTTTTCTGAGTCAGACTTTTTCAATAAAAGTAGGGTTTACTACTTAAGCTTTCTCTTGGAATAATCTTATGGTATATCAAATAAGTTGAAAAAAAGACAGTCCTTAAACTGAATATGATTTCACAGGGTTTTATATTATTTTTGAAAAATCTTATTAGAAACTACAAACTCACATTGAAAAATCTCAGGAAGAGTGCTCATACAATATCTTTTTAGAAGTAACATACCATTTGTATGGTTTTGGTTTCCTAGACCCCCAAGACATATAAACTTGAATAAAAGAAGTAATGATTTCACTCAATATAAGTTAGAAATCAATCTTTCTAAGCCTTAAGTAGAAGGTAGCAAATCATTTATAGTTTCACTGCAATTTTGATAATTTATAGTAACTCCATTCCAATTACTGGGAGATTTTTTGAGATTGATTGAGACCTTGATAATTGAGATCTTACTGTCTCTGACCTTTTTCTTTACCTACAAGGCTTGAGAAGCACTGGCAGAGTGCGTAGAACTGTTCACTTTGTTAAGCTGTAGTGTCTGGAAGAGATTTGAAGTGCACTAGGAAGACATGATAACACATTCAAACTTTTCTTCTTTCTCTTGACATTTGAAATATCAAGAGTGCTACATAATAATTTCCGACTCCTTCTCCTAGGGGTTCTTGACATATCTCAAAAGTAGGAAAGGTAACAGTGCATGCAGTTCAAAACTGAAACCAAAACAACCCCATTCCAATCCATGCCAGGTGAGTAAAAGATGGCTGCAGTTTGAACCACAATCTTTTGCAATATCATATTTTAGCTTGTTCAGAACTTTTAGGATTTTGCAGTAAAACAAAGGAGTTGAGAATTTATTTTGCTTGAGTTACAAAAAATGGAAGAATATAGGGGGAATTTCTGTCTGACATGGTACCTGCTGTTACTGAAAAAAATCTACATACCTGCATTGACACAGCTTGCCCAGAGAATGGGCCATCCTTGGAATGCCCCATCCCTGGAAATGTTCAAGGATATGTTGGATGGGGCTCTGAGCAACCTGGTCTAGTGGAAGGCGTCACTGTGCATGGCAAAGCGCTTGGAACTAAATGCTCTTTAAGATCCCTTCCAACCCAACCCATTCTCTGATTCTGTAATTCTGTACGTGCAGGACTAAATATTTAATTGCATGACTTGCATGCTAGAGTTTGTGATTTCAATAATGGGCAGAATCCTGGCTTGCCTGAGCTCTACCTTAACATTTTAATAGAATTCTCAAATGCTATCTTGAAAGAAACCTATGAAAGCAGCAACTATTTTTGAATTCTATTCTGGGTTAGAATAAGTGCACTGGAGCAGTGCTTGCTTTTTCGTTCTCAGCTCTTGAAACTTTCTCAGTCTCTTTGCCTATGTTGGTGATGAAATTCACAAAACTTTTGTGATTGGTACATGGAGGGAAGTGTTCCAGATGGTAACATCAACTCGATTAAAAGAAAACAGAAAACAAAACAAAATTATTTGGAGTGTCTGGAGAAGTTTTGAAGAGTGCTCTGAGTCAATTCCAAAGTGATTTCAGAGTAGAGCGTAAGAATTCCTTCTGTTTGGAAACATACATAGATAAGGAACGGGAGTGAGGATTCCAGGGCATATGCCTTGGAAATGAAATGGGTTTATCTCAAAAAAAAGTTGTGCAGTTTGTTTTAAAATGTTAAAGCAGCAAATATGACACAATCCTGCTCATGACAATGGGGGTTTTAAACTATGTTCCCTACTTTCTCATTTTGAACTAGCAAGCATATGGAATTTTCAACTGAAATATTTTGAGCATCTGCAGAGTTTGCTATAGTTGTCTGAACTTATTAGAGGTGTTCTGTAGACATACAATTTTTTCTCTTATTTTGTCTTGAAAGCCATCACTAATTTTTTTTAAATCATAACTCTATACACCTCTGAAATTGTTATGGTGCTGTTACACAACTTTACACACTGAGTGGTGTAATTGAGAAGAAATCCTAAATCCCCTCCAAAAGCAACAATTCTTTTCTCTAGTCTATATATCCACATCTATACTCTAGTCTACATATGTTGATACTTAATACTTATAAACTGCTTATTTAAAAACAAAACACTACGGATGGTCTGTGTCATGACTTTCATTCCACTGACCACAATTCTAATGGTGTAAAAGGATCATAGAGTCATAGAATCACAGAATCACATGCTGGTTTGGATCAGCATCAATTGGAAAGTATGTCAAAGATCATCTTGTTCCAACCTCCTGCCATGCACAGGGACACCTTCCAACAGACCAGGTGGCTCAGAGCTCCATCCAAGCTGGCCTTGAACACTTCTAGGGATGGGACATCCAATGTTTCTCTGGGCAACCTGTGGCAGGGTCTCACCACCCTCAGAGCAAAATAATTTTCCTAATATGTAATCTAAACCTACTCTCTATCGGTTTGAAGCCATTCCCTGTTGTCCTGTCACTCCAGGCCCTTAATAATAGTTTCTCTCCATCTTTCCTGTGGGCTCCTTTGAGGTACTGGAAGGACGCAATTAGTTCACCCTGAAGCCTTCTCTTTTCCAGGCTGAACAATCCCANCACGGGGCTTTGGATGCAGCCCAGCTCACGGGGGGTTTCTGGGCTCCCAGAGCACACAGCCGGGGCATGTCCAGCCTCTCACCCACCAAGTCCTTCTCCCAGGGCTGCTCTGGATCTGCTCATCCCCAGCCTGGATTGGTACTGGGCGTTGCCCTGATCCAGTTGAAGCACCTTGAACTTGTTCTGTTAAGCCATGGGTCACTTCTTGACCCTGTCCAGGTCCCTCTGGATGGCCCTGTCTTCAGGTGTGTCAACAGCACCGCTCTGCTTGTCATCTGCAAATTTGGTGAGGGTGCACCTGATCCCTTTGTCTGTGTCATTAATGAAGACATTAAATAGCACTTATCCCATACAGACCCCTGAGGGACACCACTGGTCACTGATGTCCATCGGGACTCTGAGCCATTCACCACTACCCCTGTGGTGTGTAACACAAAAGAAAACAGCTGGAAAGAAAAACAAGCAAGTTTGCCAGCATCATTTGAGGTAATACTAGGAGTAAGCCAGTCACTTGGAATGACATTTTGGGTGTCACAGTTGTAGACAACACATATGTCACATGTATTTTCTAAGCAAAGGGTTGCTTAAAATCTACACTGTTTACAACACTGACATTTCGCTTCCTGACAGGTGTCACAGAAACACACTTTCAGGTTTGTGTGCTGTTTGATTTCTTTCCTCCACTGCCTTGCAGCCTAAAAACATCATACTCACACAAGATTAGTTCAGTTGGTCAGAGCGTGGTGCTAATTAACACCGAGGTTGTGGGCTCAGTCACTGTATCAGCCATTCACTTATGAGTTGAACTCCACGTGATAAGGACAGTGGAACAGAACAGCATAAGGATAGTAGAACAAAACAACATTTTACTCTTATCAGGGGCAGTACAGCCTTGTAGAAATAGATAAAGGATGTAACTTAGGCAAACAAAAGCCATGCTAAATAAAAGCAGGATTCCAGCTCAGCTCTACAAGACTTATAAAGCAGAAGTAATGCAAAACAATGATATTGCCCTTACCCAAAAGTGAGGGCTGAGGAACAGCTACCTAAAAAGACCCAGAACATTGAAGACAGACCCCAAAGAACTGCATAAAAACTTCCAATAAGGGGTGCAACTAAGTCAAATAAAGTCAAAGGAAGTGGGGATAGCTAATGAATATGTAATCAGTGTTTATGATAAATAACTCTGTTCACTCAGTGCTCAGTGCATTCAAATGGAGGAAGGATCCCCTGAGAGACCAGAATTCTGTAATAAAGAATGCCTGCTTTCTAATATTCAGAAATGTGTTAGAAAGTTTCTATCCAACCAATTTTGGTATCACTCTGCACTGGACTTCAAAGTTCCCCCAATGAAGTGAACAGAAAAAATGGATCTGTCCAAAATGCAAATAATTTTTTTTTACTTAAACCTCAAACTTTATATTAATGTATTTATTTTAGAAAGTCATAAAATGAATGTCACAGAATATTTTGAGTTGGAAGGGACTGACAAGGACCATCTGATACCAAAATCAGCCAGATAGAACCTTTCTAACACAGCTAAGAAACGTTAGAATATATGAAGGAAAGGTATCAGTAGGCTCACTCAGAAAGGTTAAATTAAATGACCATAAAATTAATATCCTGCAGGAGAAGGATTGAAATAAAGGTGGAGTTGTAACATGGTTGTGAGATTTTCATTTGTGATGGGAAATTGTGTGAGCAGCCTCCATTTTGATTGGAAAAAATTCAGATGTATGAAAAAAACCTATAAAGTAATTATTAATATTGTGTGCATATATTGGAGCATGAAAGTCTCAAGTAATTAATTTCAGATGGCTATAGTCTGTTTCTTACTTTGAACTAAAAATAAAAAAGGTTTTGGAAGTGTCAGACACAGTGTCTCAAAAAGTAAAAATCAGCTAAACAGATGAGACTGCTTAGGTAATAGAAGGGAAGGCTCAGGGGGATCTTATAAATACACTCAAATACCTGAAGGGACAGTGCAAAAGGACAGACTCGGGCTGTTTTAGGTGAGCCCAGAGACAGGAACATAGGAGGTTCCATATGAACTTCACAAAACATTTTTTTACTGTGTGGGTGACTGAGCACTGGCTCAAGTTGCCCAGAGAGGTTGTGGTCTCCATCCTTGGTGACACTCAAAAGCCATCTGGACACAATCCCAGGTAATGGTGTAAGGAGTTAAAGAGCACGGTTGCCTGTCTCAAATGGTGTCAAGGCCAAAGGAGGGATTTGCCATAAGATAAGGCACAACACCAGGAACTTGAGATAAGCACAGAAGGGAGGAACAGCCCACTGCTAATTCCAGGCCTTGCAAGGCGAGATCTGGTTAACACTTCCTGATGAATGCATCTGAACAAAAGTTCCATTGTGGCAAGCTGTGGGAAAAGAAGCAACTGCTCATATACCCATCACTGTTCAAATCAAGCGTCTGTGACCATCAATGACCACCAAAGTGCCCCCAGACTCATTTCTGGGGCGTTCCACCAGAGGACTGCAGAAGATCCACAGTCTGCATCAGGCAATGCAAAACTTCCCCCTGAGCTGAGGTACCTGGGCATTCCCACCTGAACCTGAACCTGTATCAACCCATGGAGCTTTAGATAGCAGGGACTTCTCCTACCCCTGACAAACCAAGAAAATCACTTCAACCAAAGGACATCAAAATTGCAACAAGCAAGTCTCGTTGCTGCATCCACAAATGGTGACATCTTTCCTCTCCACAATCTGCTCTTATCCTTATCTCTCTCTCTTTTTCTCTCTTCCTTGCCTTGCCTTGCCTTGCCTTGCCTTGCCTTGCCTTGCCTTGCCTTGTATTTTTTCAATTTTTTATTTTTTAATTTCTATAGATAACCAAAATGGTTGCATACCTCCTTTCCATTGGAACCAAATTGTTCTAAAATAAACCTACCCCATCATATACACACATACG